>JANAVB010031417.1:14084855-14439703 GCA_029216955.1 Iris pallida | reverse complement strand
CTTAGCAGAGTAGGTCTTTTGTACGGACCTTGTCTCCAGTTACTTTTGAGACTGTATTACATTTGGATTGTATTAGAGACTGGACTTGTATATTATTTGTGTTTGGACTTGACATGTTATATTTTAGTCTTGTTGTTTATCTTTCAGTCTTTACTTTATCATCTTAGAGTTGTGATTGAGCACTCATATATTCATTGCTTGTCCTCCATTCGGAGTTGACCATATTCTCGACAGGTTTTGATATATATATAAACTGTTGTTAGAGTAGAAAACCTACAGCGTTCCATGCCGTTTTTTCCGGTGAGGGCTGGGCGTTGTCACGTACACGTGCCCTTATAGCGGGTGCGGGTCGTGACACGTTTTAGTGGTGGCCCACGCAGGTCCTGAAGTCGCAATTAGTGCGATGTCGTAGCGGCACTCGTCTTAGAGTGTTGACTACGAGCCTGTGTTACACATAGGAGGTAGTAGGCGAAGAGTACTCAATCACAGTAGGATCTTTCCTTGTTTATCTTGCTTACCGTCTTTGATATTGATTTACTGCATTCTAGCTGTCCTCCTTTGATATTGTCCTTCATGTGCCATATTGATATCTTCTTTTCAATCTGTCTCCAGGATGGTTATGACTCATTCTCCCGGTGAGGAGCACGGGAGACGGAGAGGTTTGCTACCTCTGGCGGACAGGCTCCGGTCACTTCTCCTGCAGATGAGACTTCTATTGGGGCTCTGGGGGTACTCCTCCGGCGCTCTCGATGACCGTCCCTGGGGCCATTGCGGGTGCTTTTGCAGTGCCGGGGGCTACGACGGGAGCTGTCGGGGGTGTTCTTCCTCCTCAGCAGGACTCCTCTGGTGATGATAGGAGCTATTCCTCAGTTGCCTTCTCTGCCTACAGACATGGGGCAGATGCTCGCATTCTTTCAGCAGGTGCCGGAGTCCCAGCAGGCCCACATGAGGCTCAGTTGAGGTAGACAGAGGCCATGTGCCAGGGTATGGAGGATGCACACAGGTTGGCTAGGCTGGCGGCAGTAGAGCGTGGGGCTCCACAGAGGGAGGTGCAGCAGCAGCAGCAGAAGATCAGGGATATCCAGGCTTTCAAGAAGCTGGGTCTGAGAGATTTCAAGGGGACCAAGGGCATTATTTATGGTGATGACTGGCTCGAGGATATCGAGCGCCAGATGAGGGCCTCCCGCCTGGCAGACGACCTGAAGGTTGAGGCGGTTGGCTTGCAGTTGTTAGATGTTGCCCGAACATGGTTCCGGAACGAGCCGGCTCTTGCAGGAGAGGGCCACACTTGGGCCGAGTTTCGGGCCCTGTTCAGAGAGAAGTTCTTTTCCTCCACGGACAAGATCGCCTAGTATGGCATTCCAGAACCTGCAGCAGGGAGGGATAACTGTGGAGGAGTATGCGCGGAGTTCGGCCGGCTGAGCCGATACGCCGAGTACATGGTGAGTGACCCGGTGATCCAAACAGAGCACTTCCGGGAGGGATTGACATGGGATATCAAGATCCTGATCCTTCATTCTATGCGACATATGCAGAGGTTTATGCGGAGGCTCGGAAGGTGGAGAGGGAGTGGGGCTTGAAGTCGAAGAGGGATCGTGATTTATTTTCGGGGGCCAGTAGCAGCGCAGGGGCTGCTAAGCGCCCTCAGCTTCAGCACCAGACATTCCAGCATCATCAGTAGCAGGGGCAGGCCAGAGCGTCTATCTAGAGGGGCCAGCAGCGTCCGGGGCAGGATGATCCACCGTGCCACTTCTGTAAGAAGCCCGATCACCTCTTTGAGTTCTGCAGGAGGAGGCTGGGTTTGTGTCTTTTTTGTGGTACCGCTGGGCATCAGATGCGGGAGTGTCCCAAGAACCCCCGTGTTACTGGAGCAGCTCAGAGGGCACCCGTTCAGAAGGCACCAGCTAGTGTGCCGGTAGCTCAGCAGCGATGTCCACTTCGACTCAGCAGCACAGTTTGTTCAGCACCGCCAGCAGGGGTGGTCAGGGTAGAGCCTTTGCTCTTGCACCCGAGGAGATGGAGCCTATTACGGATGTTGTCGCAGGTTCTATTCTGCTCGATTCTTTTCCAGCTTTGGCCTTATTTGATTCTGGTGCTACGCACAGTTTTGTGTCTGTTTCTTTTGCTCTTAGGCACAAATTATTGCTGAATATCTTAGTAGGACTTGCAAGATTATGACTGGGAATGGCATCATCTAGTTAATAATGTTTGCAAGGGACGGAGAGTTTCTTTAAGAGGCCGGGAGCTGAGTACGTGTTTGTTCGTAATGCCACTTCCGAGTTACGATGTAGTACTCGGTATGGACTGGTTGAGCATGCACCACGCTAGCATCGACTGCAGAGGGGGCAGGATTCTGTTTAGGCCGCCGAGAGAGCCGGAGTATGAGTTCACCAGGGGTACATCAGAGCCAGGAGATGGATTCTGTGGAGCGTTGTTGGCGGGGCCGTGTTGCCACATCCACTCATTGCTGAGTTCTTGGATGTATTCTCGAGGAGCTGCCCGGGATGCCGCCAGATCGTAATGTTGAGTTTTCTATAGACCTAGTGTCGGGCGCTGAGCCTATCTTCCAGCACGTCTATAGAATCAACAACAGTGAGTTAGCGGAGCTGAAGAGACAGGTCGACGAGCTGGAGGACAAGGGCTTTATTCGATCTAGTTCTTCACCTTTGGGCGCGCCAGTTCTTTTCGTCCCCAAGAAGGATGGTACGGTACGTCTGTGCATTGATTACAGGGTGCTCAACAACCTTACCATCAAGAACAAGTATCCTTTGCCGAGGATTGATGACTTATTCGACCAGTTGAGCGGCGCGAGGGTGTTCTCGAAGATCGACTTGCGTACCGGGTACGATCAGCTGAAGGTGAAGCGGGATGACATTCCGAAGACTGCCTTTCGGACCCGCTATGGCCAGTATGAGTATACTGTCATGCCGTTTGGGTTGACCAACGCCCCGACGGTATTTATGAACTTGATGAACAAGGTATTTCATCAGTATCTTGACAAGTTCATGGTGGTCTTCATTGATGACATTCTCATCTATTCGAAGACACCAGAGGAGCACGAGGAGCACCTGGATTGTGTTGGACACTCTCAGGAGGGAGCAGCTGTATGGAAGTTGTCCAAGTGCGAGTTCTTCTTGGATCGCGTGGAGTTCCTAGGCCATCACTACTAAAATAACCCATTTTAGCGACGTCAGGAGACGTCGCTAAATAAGGAAAATACGTCGCTAAAACCAATTTGCGATGTATTTAGCGACGAATACCAGACGTCGCTTATAGGCAAGTCGCAAATGACACTTTAGTCGCCGAACGTCGCTATTTGCGACGCGGAGTTCATTGTCGCTAGACGTCGCAAAATTCATGACAGATAGCGACGTATCACTACGTCACCAAAATTGCGACGTAAAGCGACCACTTGTGACGCTGTAAACTTTATATATGATGACATGGCATGGCAGCCACGTGGGCAACTTAGCGACGGCTACCGACAGATTTAGCGACGTATATTAGTGACGTCTAGCGACGTTACGTCGCTATTTAGCGACGTATAGCGACGTCTACGTTCCGTCGCAGTACGTCGCAGAACGTCGCTATACGTCGCAGATATTATAAAAAATTTAAAAAATATAATTGATATTTTTGTTATGCTGTGTGTCTGTGTTTACAGTGTGTGTGAAGTGCAATGTTCGAACCATCGACAGTTTCGCTTACTGTTCTATGTTTTATCTTGGATAGAAAGAGCAACAGTTCAGGGTGCACTTCTCAGAGCTTCCTCTTCACGTCCTTCACCTTCTCGGGAACCTTTACGACGTCCCGAGAAAGTGAAGGACGTGAAAATGAAGCTCTCAGAAGTGCACCCTGAACTGTTGCTATTTCTATCCAAGATAACACATACAACAGTAATCGAAACTGTCGATGGTTCCGAACACTGCATTTCACATTCACTGTAAATACAGACACATATCATAAAAAAAATACAATATATTTTTTTAAAATTTCGGCAGCACCTCCTTTGTATATCAGATCATCGCTCATAACCCAGCGTAGATATATTTGTCATCTCCGTCGCAGATATCACAAAGTAAATATCACAATAAAAATATGAGGCAGTGCAAAGTAAATATCACAGACACATCCTCACAAAATCCAATAGAGTCAAATAAAAATAGAAGATGATAAAAAGTCTCCCACAAAGTGTATAAACAACAGTGTACCAATAAACAATTTGCCCATAGGGCCAATACATACAAGTCATAAAAACTAATAAAATTACTGCGGACCCCTGCCGCGCAACTGGGATAGAATGTAGTCATACTGCTCCTGGGTGAGCTGTACCGTAGGGGCAGTAGGAGGCAGTGCAATGTCTGGAGTCGGCGCCGGAGGCAGTGCAGTGTCTGGAGTCGGTGCCGTCGATGGACCGGGAGGACGTATTTGCTCCAGCTCTCGCAGTCGCTCACCATGCGCAGCAAGGGTACTCACCACCCTCTCAGTATACTGAGTGAGTGAGGCAGACATGCTTCTGCGATCCCTCCGGCTCGACCTGTCTACGCTCTGTGCGCTACGTAGACTCGGTGAGCGTCTGCAAGCTGGCAGCTATAGCCTGATGCAGACTCATCAGCTCCTGTATACTGCGCTCGATCGCATCAAATCGTCCGGTGACGATCGGAGGGTCGGATCGTCGCTCGACCGTATCAGAAATCTGCTGCTACAACTCGCGATGCAGCTCCTCGATCTGACGACGAACATCCTCAGCTCGTGATGACGCCTGCGTAGCCGGAGACGCACTGACAGAGGGGGCCCGGGATGACTCTGAAGCCAAATACGTGCCGTAGGATCCCGTACCGTAGTACGTACCCTTCTGAAGATCGCCAACGACGGTCATCCAGAGCTCGTCCGACGATGGAGCTGTAGGCGGCTGGGAGGAAGTACCAGCCCCTTCCTCTGCTTGCGTACTAGCAGCAGCAGCAGCAGCCGTCTCCTCCTGTAGCCGAACAAACTCGGCCTAGAACAAGTTTGCTAACGTGTAAGTGTTTGCTAAAGTCTATATTGATATCTATTTTCCTGTTTTATAAATTATAGTAAATTAATATAAAGAATAGAACGTACATATGCCTGCGTCGCCCTCTCGTCAATGAACTCCCCAGCCCTCTGATGGGTGACCAGAAAGACGGTCACCATGTTCGGATCCTCACCCTTTTTTTACCTGTTAAAATATATTATCTATTATTAGTATTAAATATTCTATCGAACTATATAAATTAATGTCCGTCATAGGAAACGTACCAGACGACAAAAATGCTCCGTCATCGGAATGGAGCAACCACACACTTACCGGCGCTCGACGCGCCACCTTGGTCTTCTCAGATCGCTCATGGTATCTGCGCTCGCTGAATCTAGCCTTCATTGCAGTCCACTGCTCTGGCATAATCTAACCCTGGATCGGCTGTCCGGAGCGATCACGACGCTTCTGGTCGTCGATCGCATCACGGATGAGCTTGGCTGCGACGGCAAAAATTGGCCCTCGATCCTCGCCGCCCGGTGTGGTGGATAGAAATAGGTCCTCTACAAGAAGTAAAATACAAAAGTTGTATAATATACACAAATGATTATTAAAATTTAAAAATAAACAAATTTTTACCTTGAAGTGGGCGAACCAAAAGGCCTTCCTATCTGCGGGAGCATCTGAGTAGTTAATCCAAGGCCCACCATAGTTCTGCCTCAGAAATGTCCCCAGCTGTCTCTGTACTGCAGAAGGCCGATATCTATACAATAATAATTTTTCATGAATATATGTACATATAATCATTTGAGAAATATTTATTAATTAATTAACTTACTTCATAGGCCCGTCCGTCCAAATCTCCATACGCGTCTCGCCCGGGGGAGCGCATGGAGGGTTACTCTCACCTCTTGCCTGGACAGGATCAGTCTGATCGCCGTCCTCCATATGCTCGGCGTCGGCTCCCCCCATAGAGCCGTCGACAGGAGGAATGCTGGACGGGGGATCAGGGATGCTGGACGAGGGATCAGGAAGGCTGGACGACGAGGGAGGAGTCAGCAACCTGCTGGAACTGCCTGTCCCGGTAATGGACCGGAACAGAACGGTACAATGGCGTACTCGGAGATGAGGATGAGGGTACAGAACTGCCCTCTCCATCTCCAGCCCGAGGCTGACGGGATTGGCTAATATATAATCCTCCGCGTCGTCCTCCTTGTTAGTCATACCTGATAATAACATATGACAATAAAACAAAAATACATATTTATATGATAGACATCACAGATTTTTGAAAAATATTATGGTCACAGATAAAAAGTGTCACTAAAGTGTCACAGATTTATTATTACAAAAATACATATTTATATGATAGACATCACAGATTTTAATCCTCTTCTGAAAATTTATCTAGTTCGTTTAGTTCATCTTCTTCTTCCTCCTCTACATCTTCACTTTCATCTGCATCTTCCTCTTCAGATAATTCTACTTCTTATACAATTAGATGTGTAACGAGGAACTTCCGTCGTGTCCACTTCTATAATATTTGTTACAAGAGGTAGTTCATCCTGTTGATAAGCTATATCGTCAACCTCAAATGTATTTCTAGCTTTGGTCTTGCATACTGCCCACCAGTCCGACCTTGTTGTTCCCCGTTTAGGATAACTTGTGAAGTACACGAGCTGAGCCTGACTTGATAGATAAATGGTTCATAGGCTTGATATCGACGCCGATAGTTTATATCAACAAGACCGTGCTTGTCTACTTTCCAACCCTGACCTTCAATCGGATCGAACCAATCACACCTGAATAACACAATCTTAGCAGGCTTTATTCCATAACTATATGTCAGCTCCACGATCTCCCGTAGTATGCCATAGAAATCGTTGCCCGCATCAACATCTTTGTAGTTCGAAGATCTGATACACAAACAGCTGTTTTTGGTGGAGTCGAGATCCACAAAGTTGTCTCAGATCGGGCAAGTTGTTGACTTGAACCTAAACCCATTAACACAGTAGCTTGGCCATATTTTTGCAGCATAAATTGGTCCCTTGGCTAGCGTTCTAATAGACTCATTCTCAAGTCTTGCGTATGGACGATCGACCTAAATACCAGAAAGAAGCAATTAAGCTCATTCTCAATCAAGTGCATATACAGAAAGGTAATTACAGAGTTCTGAAGTCTTATATATGCACTCAACCATGATGAAAAAATAATGCCTCATTTCTTGTTCTAGTTCTTCTGTTATGTGTGGCCTACCTGACCTCACATCATCATTAAATATGCTGAAAACAACATCGTGCAATTAATGTAATAGTATTATTCTCAACACTATTAAAATAATATAGACGTATTATTTACTTACCCTCCAGTTTCTCTACTTCCTCCTCGTCGCAGTTGAGTAATACATACACCTGAGCAGCCCTTAGCTCATCATCGTTCAGATATCTCTTCTTCATTTTACCCGATGGCTTTCCTGGAACGTTGAATACCTTCAGTATTGTATCATTACTTTCATGATCTCCGTCGTCGTTTCTGGAAGCTCTCGTTCTATTAGTTGCAACATGAGGCTTGAAATACATCGAACAAAAGTTTATAATCTCCTGAGAACATAGGCTTCACAAATAGAACCCTCGACCCGTGCCTTATTTTTTACCTTTCTTTTTAGGTGATTCAAATGTCAGTCAAAGGGTACATCCATCGATATTCGACGGGTCCACCAACACGTGCCTCATAGGATAGATGAATCGGCAAATGCTCTATAGAGTCAAAGAATCCAGGAGGAAACACCCTCTCTAGCTTGTATAGTGTTACCGCAATGTCCTTCTCTTGCTTTTCTAGACGATCAACGAGCAATTTCTTGGAACAAAGATCCTTGAAGAATATGCTAAGCTCCGTCAATGGATCCCAAACTGCCTGCGGTAAGAATTCTCGAAATGCAATCGGAATTAACCTCTCCATGAATACGTGACAGTCGTGGCTCTTTATACCCGTCAATTTGTTTTCCTTCGGATCGACACATCTTCTCAGATTTGACACATATCCGTCTGGAAATTTTAGGCCCTGGATCCACCGACAAAGTCTCACTTTATCCTCCTTGTCCAGCGAGAAAATTGACTTCGGCAGGAACTGTTTTCCATTCTGTATCAAATGCAACGCAGGGCGTTTGCATATTTCTTCTAAGTCCAACCTGGCCTTGGGATTGTCTTTCGTTTTTCCCTTTACGTCCATCACAGTATTAATTATGTTATCAAACACATTCTTCTCAATATGCATGACATCAAGATTATGTCTGATCAGATTGGTACTCCAGTATGGCAGATCCCAGAATATGCTCTTTGTCCAGTTATGATCTCTACCAAATCCATCGCACTTGTACCCAGTTGTAGGATCTTCGATAGCACTTAAAAATCTTTAACCTCCTTCCATATCGTAGCTCCGCACCACCTTGGCGGTGGATCACCCTTCTCTACAACGCCGGTACGGAATGCATTCATGTTCCTTCGGAATGGATGATCTTTTGGCAGAAATTGTCGATGACAATCAAAGAAGCACGATTTTCCTCCGTGTTTCAAGCGGAAAGCCTTACTACAGTCCATGCAATACGGACATGAGAGACGGCCATGAGTGCTCCATCCAGATAATATTCCATAGGCCGGAAAGTCGTTGATGGTCTACATAAGGGTTGCCTTCATCTGAAAATTCTGCTTCCTGGAAACATCGTACGTGTTAGCGCCTACTTCCCATAACTGATTCAACTCATCAATCAAAGGCTGTAAGTACACGTCAATGTTCCTCTTGGGATTGTTCGGACCAGAAATTACAACGGTTAGAAACATGTACTGAGTCTTCATGCACATCCAAGGCGGTAGGTTATACGGAGTGACAATCACAGGCCAGCACGAATACTGGAATCCCGAAAGACCAAAAGGAGTAAAATCGTCAGAAGATAGTCCCAACCTGACATTACGCGGATCTGAAGCAAAATCAGGATACACTCGATCAAAGTGCTTCCACGCTTCTCCATCGGATGGGTGATCCAACACTCCTTCAATCTGTTCTCGCATGTGCCAACTCATATTTTCGGCCGTCTCTTTCACCATAAATAATCTTTGCAACCGCGACGTTAAAGGCAAGTAGTGCATTGAATCGGTCGGTCTTCTTACACCGGTAGACCTTCCTGTACTAGTTGTCTTATAGCGATCAGCACCATAAAATCTGCACACATCTGCGTCCTTGTCGTCTTTGTAGTACAACATGCACCCATTGCGACAGGAATCAATTTTCTCGTATCCCATCCAGAGCGATGTCACCATCCTCTTAGACCGGTAGAAGTCTTTAGGCAACTTAGCATCCGCCGCAAGATCTTATAATCAACTCCAACACTCGGTTGTAGCATTCTTGCGACATGTTAAAATCTGACTTAATGCTCAACAGTCTTGTAACCACCTCCAACGGTGAATGATCCTCACAACCAGGATGCAATGGAGTCCTTGCATTCTCCAGCAACTCCATGAACTGTGCAGCATCGGCGTTCGGTGCCTCCTCAGGTGCATCATGAACGAAACTAGGCCCTGCCGCGTCGAAAACCATGTTCACGCATCCGTCGTCGTATGCATGATTATCTGAAACAAAATTAGGTCCCGCATGCATATATGGCTCAACATAAGGCTCCGGCTTTGATGCTAAAGACATAAGTTCTCCGTGTGCGGTCTACTGATAGTAATTAGGCGTGAAACTCTTCGAGTACAAATGATATGTCACTTCCACTTCTGGATAATATTTTACGTTATGACATTTCACACATGGACACTTAATTTTGGTGCCGTCCATGTACTGAGGGAACGCCTTAGCAAACTGCAGGAACTGCTCTACTCCCGCTATGTATTCATCCCGCACACCACATATCATCAGGACGACGATTGTACATCCATGAACGATTCCGCAAGTAGTAATTCATATCCATTTGAAAATAATTCTGCAAAGATGGACACACATTATCCAACAGGCACAAATTCGTATATTATGTCTTATTAGGGACACACATTAGTAGCGGACAGTTACTAATAACAATGATATGCAATCTAGGTCAAATTAGGTTGTACTAAGTCAAATAAAGTCAAATAAGGTCAACCTAAGTCAAACAAAGTCAAACAAGGTCAAAGTAGGTCAAGGGTTGACCTATAGTTGACTTTGTCAACTCTTAGTCCAACCTAAGTCAAATATCCTATTTCTAGTCATTACCTACCAAGGTACCGTTTACCTTATCGCTATTGGTATCCCAATACCAATACCTTAAGTTAGTACCCTTTACCTTATCGCTATTGGTACCCTTTACCTTATCGCTATTGGTATCCAAATACCAATACCGCGGTAACATGGTTGGTACATTAAGGGTCTTTGACAAGATGACATTGACATATTGCGAAAAATATATCCTTATATATACTTCTCCTACGGATATATCTTTTCACAACATGTCACCTCCTCAAAGACCCTTAATGTGACAACCATGTAACCCTCTCAGTCATATCCCAACTAATAAATAGTCAACCTTGGTCAAACAAGGTCAAATCTAATATATCCTTACTAATTTACAGTTTACAGGAACCCAATGTTAAAACATTCATTCAACTCATTAGGAAGAACAAAACTCAGGTATAGGAATTAAACCATTCACTTGGTTAACAGTCAATTCAATTTCAGTTATTCAAGGTAATCAGTTGACACATTCAGTGGATTTATCTCAGGAATAGGAAAACCAATCTCAGTCCTATTTACAGTTTAAGGAAAATGAAATCTACATTTCTTTTGAAAATAGTGTATACAAAAAGGGAAATCAGAGTCTCAGGTTTAACACAGTGAAGTGATATATGTGTCAAGAATATTATTGAATGTTAAAGGAAACAGTGGCAGACATTTGTGTTCAAGTGTCAATGCAAACAGTGAACTAACTAACATTAAAAATCTGGAATTATATTAACAGTTGCAAAGGAAAGAAAATTCAGTGAGCTAATAACTGGAATGGAAAACAGTGAGCTAACATAAAATCAGTGAACAAGGAAACTGAGAATACATCTCAGAAAAATAGGAAGGAAAATCAGTTCCCAGTCCTGCATGTCTTCGAGAACCAACACGCAGTCCAATTTCTCATACTCAAACATATAGCCTATTCTAATTAAGCAATCCTGCAGTAAACACAAACTAGAACATGTGGGGATCATTATAACTCATCAAAAGAAATCAGTTCAATTCAGTTCAAGGAAGAACAACAAACCAAATTCCTGAGTTTTCATCAAACCAATTTAAAGCGAACCCCATGTCCAATATCCTATTCTCAAATCACAAGCCTAATCAGAAATAAAAAACGGATTCCTGAAGTTCAGGGGACAATCAAGTTCAGGGACAATCCAATTTCTCATACTCAAACATATAGCCTATTATAATTAAGCAATCCTGCAGTAAACACAAACTAGAACATGTGGGGATTATTATAACTCATCAAAAGGAATCAGTTCAATTCAGTTCAAGGAAGAACAACAAACCAAATTCCTGAGTTTTCATAAAACCAATTTAAATCGAACCCCATGTCCAATATCCTATTCTCAAATCACAAGCCTAATCAGAAATGAAAAACTGATTCCAATATCCCCATGTCCAATATCCTATTCTCAATTCAGTTCAAGGAAGATCAGCAAACCAAATTCTGAAGTTCAGGGGACAATCAAAACTGATTCATGAGTATCAGTCAACCCATTGAAACCAACTCGAGTCCAAATTCCATTCCCATATCATAAAACTTAATTTAATAAGTAAAGATCAATCTATCATAGGCTAATACACATGTAGAGTAATATTGGTACTTAAAACATTAGTTAGAATCAGATTAACAGGATTGACATAGGAAAAACTTGAAACGTATCATGTATCAGTCATGTAAAGTCAACCCACATATGTTCGAATCCCATATCACAGCAACGACCCAATCTCAATGTAAATATCAACTAACATAGATTAACAACATGTCTAGGAATCAAATCTAGCATTTAAATCACAATTTAAACCATTTAAACTAGGAATAAATCTGTGTCTGTGTGTGTGTATGTGTCTGTGTCTGTGTGTGTGTGTCCGTGTCCGTGTGTGTCCGTGTGTGTATGTGTGTGGTCTGTGTGTGTGTGTGTCAGTGTCCGGTGTGTGTCCGTGTGTGTATGTGTATGTGTCTGTGTCTGTGTGTGTGTGTCCGTGGGAGAGGAGGAGGAGGAGGAAGAAGAGGAGTTAGGTTAGGGTTTACCTGAGGAAGAGGAGGAGGAGCTCGGATTGGGGGAGGGGGAGCTCGAGGAGGAGGATCTCGAGGAGGAGGTGTCACGACCCGCACCCTGATTAGGGGCACGTAAACGTGGGTACGTCCAGCCTACGCCGCAGTATCGGCGGTAGAATGATATAGGTCATCTATAACATCTAACATCTAACAAGATATATAAACCTGTCATCTCCGCACGGAGGTATAACATAACATCTCAACTCTATATCTCAAACACAAGTCTAGGAAAGATAGAACATGATATGGAATCAGATGAAAGGAAGAAACTGAATATAAATAGAGTTATCACACCACATAAAGTAGATGTCCAACACAAATAAGTACAAGACCTGAAATATAACTAAGTCACAACTAACAATCGGAACAATCCGATAAAATAAAAACTATAAACACTAGACTAGACTAGGCACCCTCTACTGAGCTAGATGCTCCTCAGGCTCCTGAAGGTCACCCTCATGTGTCCCATAGAAGGTAGGACAGTCACCATCATCATCTGTAATTTTTTCAACAGGTCCAGTCAGGACAGGAATGAGCACAATACATCTCACGCAGTTCATATCATGTTGGAAATGTAAAGCATGCATAGAGTAAGATACATGAACTGTAAGAATGTATATAAAAACTGTAGAAGCATAAAATTTCACAACCAGAAAGCCCATGCGTCGGACACTACATACGCCAGAGCTCGGACAAAATACTTCACAACAAAAGCAGCAAATATAGACATGGAAAGAGAACTTTTTATTTTCATATAAAAGTCTATTACATGTCTAGAGAAGGCTGTATAAAGGAAAAACTTCTACAAAGGAAGGATCCTAAGTCTACGGGCAGCGGCCACCATGCGCCTCCAGTCAGGCACAACAGCCATCATACAGGCGCAGCATCACCATACGCCTCCAACCGGGCATATCTCACCATACGCCTCCAACCGGGCGCATCCCACCATGCGCCCTCAGCAGCCCAGTTATGTACCGCTCTTCCAGCCAGGCTCACCTGATAAATACTTCGACTAATGAAGCATTTAACCCTCTGGCTGGAACCGAGGAAGTGAAGAGCACCACAAATCTGTGGCCAGGGGAGGCTTCGAAAGAGCCTCCAAAGACCAAGGAAGACCGTAATCGAAATACGGCTAAAGGAGCAGCTTTCAACACAACCAGAGTGGGCAACACCCACTTTGAAGGAAGAAAGAGCCTAGCACCACCATTCCGATCTACGGCTCCTCCTGTACAACGGAGACGAGGCCCGAGCATCCCTATCTTTGGATACAATAGGCACCTTCCGCCTGCCTCAGAAGCCCTCGACTCCGTCTTTTGGATGTAACAGCCACCTTCAAGTGCATCAACAACGACATGGCGTCTCATCTTCACCTCGGGAGCACTTCGTCAACAGGATGCATTCGAGCACACAAGTTCATGTCGGAAAGACGTGAGAGAACGAGAGGCCAACCCTCTCTCCATACCACTATTTATAGGCCGGGCAAATCAAACCCATGCGCCAAGTGGATGGCTCTCCGAATTCCGTGCAATAAATTTGTATTAAATGGATGAACCAGACGCTTCGAATTCCGCCAAGTCAAAATGGCTATTTAAAGCACTCAAAGAACGTAACAGTTGCACCATCAAAGACGTCTCACGAAGCGGATGTGCCGGCCAGACCGCACATCACACAGACGTGCCCTTCAACATCAAGCGCATCATACAGACGCGCCCTTCAGAACCGAGCGCATCACAGAGGATGCGCCCCCATGTCCCCATACCCGGTGGAACGCCAATCGACGTGCCCCCTCAGCTGTCCATCGAATGTCACAAACATTAAATGCTGAACTGACAGAGTTGGCAGCACGCCTCCTAAAGTCTGAACGGTCGACAACTTTTTCAGAAGACGAAGTATCGGCAACGTCAGCATCATCATGACTTTACTCCGACGGTTACTGCCACGTGGCCACTCAACCACCCGCATGCGCCTCAGCAGCCATGAGTCCAAATCTGCATACGCCTCAAAAGCCATGTGCCCCAGACTGCTCTATGATCCCAAAAGCCAGAAGGGAAGTCGCCTGCATGCGCCTCAAAAGCCATGCACCCAGAATGGTTCGTGACTCCTAAAGGTTACGAGCCAAAGTCTCCTCACGCCCAATCTTAGGCGCATCCTACCAGTTCATTCCCTATCAAATCCGAGATCTCCGAGCCATGGGTCGATGACACGCGTCCTTTGACTCAATTCACCCAAGATCTCAGCAACAGAAAGATCTTCTCCTCTGCTACGTGCCGGCTCACAACAGCAAGATGAAGAAGTCAACCCCTCGATCAGGGCGCATCACCCATGCGCCTCCATCAGCGATCAACACGTGGCGTCCCCACGCACCAGCGCATCCTAATATGCGCGCATGAGCAGCCAACCTGTCCAGCTATAAATAGAGGAATCATTTCCTTCTTCGACACACAAACAGAGAGACAACGAACATACCACCAGAGAGGCAGATACAGACACTCAACGTCTTCCTCCTCTCAGCAAGCTCTAGCACCCAGAGCAATTTAAACCTTCAGAGAACCGATAACCGTCGTCAGCTCGTCAACGGAGTCAACGTATTACCACTCGCTTCATCGCACAAGGGACCCACATAAACAAAAGTGTACTCCTAGGACTACGTCTAAAGTCCTATATTATAACACTGTTCTGTTTGTATTGAAATTACAATCAAAGAATTTTAATGGCAAACAAGCTGTCGACTCTGCTGGGGACCTCTTTCTTCTCCACCGAGAAAGTTGTGTCGCAAGCCGACGACGTGAAGGTGGGCTCCTCCCACAAGATGCTGGTCGTACACCTCAATCAACAGGCGTATGAGGAGTTCATATCTGAAGGCAGTGCGAGTCCTTCGAAGCGGCTGTCGAAGCCGAAGAAGACCCGCCGAGTCTGGGTGTGCAAGGTCGACGCCTCGGGCACCACCACCGAAGGGGATGCGCCGATCCAGCCTTCCTACTGACGTCCTCAGCAACCAAGATGCGCCCGCTAGTGCAGCGTATCTCTCGGGGAAACATGCGGCTAACCACGTTCCCCATCCATCTCCCCCTCTCAGGCGAGGAAGATGCGTCGACGGAGCAGGGGCGCAGCCAATGTCCCGCACATCACCTCTGATGCGCCACAGAAGATCTATGTCTTTGACAGACTCACTCGCTGTAGTGGCGAGGAGAATTTGGATTCTGAGTACTACGAGCCCCAGCGGCCTGGTACGAAGAAGTCCAAGGTAGCACGGGCCATGCGTCCCAAACGTGCTATGCCAGCAACGAGCCAGAAGCATGCGCTCACAATCATGCACACTGCTGATGGTAAGTTGTACAAGGTCGACTCGAGTGCTGCGGCACCGAGAACGAGCCAACCTTCAAAGCCCTTGTCTCACTTGGGTGCATCTACTGCGCACACAACCAAGTCGAGCAAGACAAACAAATGTTGTGGTTCTCCCACTACTGATCGGGATGCTTGTTTGGTATCAGATCAGGGGGCGCAGCACTCACCTGACCACCCCAGCGCTTGGCCTTGCCATGCGCTTGAAGGGGGTGCGAAGGTAGCACTCTCCTCCAACGACCTGCGTAATGTGATCAATCACAAGCGTCGGTCAGGAGAGTCGACCAACAAGCATGATGCGCCTCTCACGGGGCATACCTGTGCGGTGGTCACCATCAACTGCTGTTGCAAGGCGGCAGTACCACCAAGGCAGTCAGTCTTTCAGCGGCTGTAATCATCGACACCCCTCCGACATCGCCTTGGGATGAAGGTTTCAACGGAAGAGGAACCAAGGGTTGCTTCATGCAACGTGATCTCCAATTCCTCGTCAGTCCGAAAGACGACCGGCAATTCCTCGTCCTCATCCAAAAGCCAACCAAGGAAAACCAAGGCAGCTGTCTCGGCCTCCGGAGTGTTCGAAGGCACTCGGTCGAGGAAGAAGTTCTTGGAGGAAGCATGGGTAGTCAGACCCTTGTTGAGCCTCCTTCCGAAGACGAAGATGTCCAAAGCACAGCTGCGGCGGATCTTCATCCTCGAGGCGAAGTCAGCCTTCCGGAAGCCCCTCAAAACGAGGATGTCCCCCAGAACATAGCTGGGGGTAGTTCTGGAGACGAAGAGACCCTTCAAGACGGAGCTGAGGGTAATCAGACCCTTGTAGATGAGCCCGTCGAGAATGACCTCCAGAACGTGGCTGGGGGTAGCCCAGACGAAGCTTCAGGGGAGGCAACTCCCTTACAAGGGAGTGAGGCCGAGAGTGAGGCCTCGACTCATCCATCCACTCCCGGCCGCGTCATGACAGTGAACGTGACTGAGGTTGATGTCGATTCTGATGCGCCGTCGCATGACATCGTCTAGCGCATAGACACATTAGAGGGAGGACTCAAAACCCTCTCTGCTTCCATACAAACACTGACTCAGGCGGTGTTTGAAATACGGTCGGCCTTGACCCGAACGCCTTCGACCGGTCCCGACCCAGGGGCCAATGGGGAGTCGAGTGTACCCCTTCAACGGGTATCCTCTGTAGAAGCATGGAATTTCACAACCAGAAAGCCCATGCGTCGGACACTACATACGCCAGAACTTGGACAAAATACTTTACAGCAAAAGCAACAAGTATAGACATGAAAAGAGAACTTTTTATTTCACAAATAAAAGTCTATTACATGTCTAGAGAAGGCTGTACAAAGGAAAACTTCTACAAAGGAAAGATCCTAAGTCTACGGCCAGCAGTCTCCATGCGCCTCCAGTCAGGCGCAGCAGCCACCATGCGCCTCCAGTCAGTCGCAGCAGCTACCATGCGCCTCCAGTCAGGCGCAGTACCACCATGCGCCTTCAACAAGGCGCATCCTTCAACAGCTCAGTTATGTGCATCCCCAGTTATGTGCATCCCTTCAGCAACCCAGTTATGTGCTGCTCTTCTAGCCAGGCTCACCTGATAAGTGCCTCGACTAATGAAGCATTTAACCCTTTGGCTGGAACCGAGGAAGTGAAGAGCACCACAAATCTGTGGCCAGGGGAGGCTTCGAAAGAGCCTCCAAAGACCAAGGAAGACCGTAATCGAAATACGGCTAAAGGAGCAGCTTTCAACACAACCAGAGTGGGCGACACCTACTTTGAAGGAAGAAAGAGCCTAGCACACCCATTCCGATCTACGGCCCTTCCAGAACAACGGAGACGAGGCCCGAGCATCCTTATCTTTGGATGCAACAGGCACCTTCCGCCTGCCTCGGAAGCCCTCGACTCCGTCTTTTGGATGTAACAGTCACCTTTAAGTGCAGCAACGACGACATGGCGTCTCATCTTCACCCTCGGGAGCACTTCGTCAACAGAGTGCACTCGAATAAAGTTCATGTTGGAAGTACGTGAGAGAACGAGGAGCAAACCTTCTCTCCATGCCACTATTTATAGGCCGGCAGATCAAACCCACGCGCCAAGTGGACGGCTCTCCGAATTCTGAGCAATGAACTTACATTTAATGGATGAACTGGACGTCTCGAATTCAGCCAAACGGCTATTTAAAGCACTCGGGAACGGAACAGCCAGACGCGCCTTTCGACTTCAAGCGCATCACGCAGATGTGCCCTGCAGAGCCAAGCGCATCACAGAGAATGCGCCCCCATACCCAGTAGAACATCAATCGACGTGCCCCCCTCAGCTGTCCATCGAATGTCACAAACATTAAATGCTGAACTGACAGAGTTGGCAGCACGTCTCCCAGAGTCTGAACAGTCGGCAGCTTTTTCAGAAGACGAAGCGTCGGTAACGTCAGCATCATCATGACTTTACTTCGACGGCTACTGCCACGTGGCCACTCGACCACCGGCATGCGCCTCCACGACCATGCGCCAAACCAGTATGCGTCTCAAAAGCCATGCGCTCCAGACTGCTCTCTGATCCCAAAAGACAGAAAAAAGTCTCCATCTGAAGCTCCGCATGCGCCTCAAAAGCCATGCGCCCTAGACTGCTCTCTGATCCCAAAAGACAGGAGGAAAGTCGCCTGTATATGCCTCAAAAGCCATGCACCCAGAATGGTTCATGACCCCTAAAGGTTACGAGCCAAAGTCTCCTCATGCGCCCAATCCTAGGCGCATCCTACCAGATCATTCCCCACCAAATCCGAGATCTCCGAGCCATGAGTCGATGACACATGTCCTTTGACTCGACTCATCCAAGATCTCAGCAACAGAAAGATCTTCTTCTCCGCTACGTACCGGTTCACAGCAGCAACACGAAGAAGTCAACCCCCTCGATCAGGGCTCATCACCCATACGCCTCCATCAGCAATCAATACGTGGCGTCTCCACACACCGGCGTATCCTACATATACGCGCATGAGCAGCCAGCCTGCAGACGATATAAATAGAGGGATCATTTCCTTCTTCCATACGACCTACACAGAGACAGATACGAACGAACATATCACCAGAGAGGCAGATTCAGACACTCAATGTCTTCCTCCTCTCAGCAAGCTCCAGCACCCAGAGCAATCCAAACCTTCAGAGAACCGATAACCGTCGTCAGCTCGTCAATGGAGTCAACGCATTACTACTCGCTCTATCGGCACAAGGGACCCAGATTAAACAAAAGTGTACTTCTAGGGCTACATCTAAGTCCTATATTGTAACACTGTTCTGTTTGTATTAAATTTACAATCAAAGAATTTTAATGGCAAACATCCTCAGACACAGACCGCCGAGAAGTACCCCAGACGTCTGAGCCCTCAAACGCTCAACTCCAGGTGGTACCGCCTTCCCCGACTCCCAGCTCCACGGAGATGTGGTCGAAATAATCAAGGACTTGCGGGAGCGCTTTGAGTCCAAGAACATACAAGAGGCGCCAGAAGATGGGCATCCCCCAACCCTATCCCCTCGAGTGGAACAAGGTGGTTTATCCTCCAAAGTATAAACCACAAACACTGACGCCATACGACGGGAAGGACTCTCCGCGTCGCTACCTGACGTACTTCCAGTCCCAAACGGGACATCTTTCGAAGGAGGATGCACTCCTCACTAGCATATTTGTCGGAGCATTGAAGGGAGTGGCGTATGACTTCCTCGACCGCTTCTACGACGGGAAAGACATGACGATGGCGTCCCTCATAGAGATACGCCAGAAGGAGAAGGAAACGGTTCGGGTGTTCATCGAACGCTTTCGACAGGCCTCCTTCAGACTACCTGCAGGCAGCCGGAACATGCGCTCCTCTCCTCTTGCAGCATGAAATGCTGCCTGCAGTCAAGCTCTGGCTCAACTCTACTCCCCCTCCCGACTGTAGCTCCCTGATCATCGAAGCAGAAGCCGCAGAAAAGAAGGCGGCCAATGCACGTCTTCTGGGGGTCAGCTTCCCTGCCTTTGATGACAAGGGGAAAAGGTCTACAGCCAACAACCCCGGGCGTGAGACAAATGGGAAGCAGGCATTGACTGTTAATGTCTCAAAAGGCGCATCTGCGCCTACTCAGAAGCCTCCACTTGCACCAAGGCCCAAGGAGGTTTATTCATTCAACGACGAAGACACCTTGCAACTTTTTAAATACTGAAGCAGGGTGACAAGATCAAGCTACCGGACCCAAAGCGGTCCGATAAAGTTGGAAAAGTGGACAACCCGAGGTACTGTCACTACCATCGGTTTGTCGGACACCCGACCAAGGACTGTTATGTCCTCAAGAATTACATCCAGTGCATGATCAATGCGGATGTACTCCGTCGACTACGAAGAGAAGACGGTGTCAGCCAATATGGTGTCACTCCAGTTTGGCACCTTGCCGCCAACTACCTCACAAGATGGTGTCGTCCCCATTCCTAAGGCGACAATGGAGGTGGTTAACTTACCACCTACCCGTGACAATGTGAGTGGACTCATCCCACTCACCACATCTCGAGGAGAGGTCCTATGGGTCCACCCCGACCTCATCTCCGAGGTGACTCAACCGGAGGTACGCCCTACCTCCAAATCCAAAGGCAGGAAGATCAAGTCTTGCCGCATGGTCTCTTCTTTAACAGAAGAGGCGCTTCCTGTGCAGACGCGTTCACAACAGAACGTCCAACCCGACGAAGCTGCCGCCGAGGTGGTGCCTCCTTGCACCGTCCCTGCTGTCCAGGAAGAGGGCCCGTCTAAGCCCTCAGCCCAATAAGCAGAAGCAGGTGGAGGCTCGTTTCGACAGACCTCTACGAAAGGAGAGTGCTTCGGGGTTAGCCAAGCCCCACAACTTCGACATACTGGCACAACTGGCCAGTACCCCTGCCCGTCTATCTTTGTTCGAGCTCCTGCGTCTTTTCAAAGATTCCCGAGAAGCTCTCTGCGAAGCTCTGAAGGATGACGAATCCTTTCTCAGTCAGGTCAAGCAGCCTGAAGACCTCCCAACTACTTATGCGCACTGTCATTGTACGGATGAAGTTATCCCAAACATAACTTTCATCCAACAAGACATGCTGCTCAAGCACCACCGACATAACCGACCACTGTATTATACAGGGTATATCGGTTCAGTCAAGGTGAACCGGATTCAGATCGATTCGGGTCTTCTCTCAGCATCATTTCGAAGGCGCTATTATCAACATTAGGGATCCCAATGTACCGGCTGGCGCCCTCCAATACAACTATCAGCGATTTCAACGCAAGCAAAAGCGAGCCACTGGGAAAATTCGACTGAAGTGTCACATCGGTAACCTCAAAACTGAGGTGACCTGCTATGTTGTGGATGCCGAAGTCAACTACAACATCCTGCTCGGTCGACCATGGCTACATGAGTACATGGTGGTGCCATCCATGCTCCACCAATGCATGAAATATGTATCCACCAACGGCGTCATCAGGACGGAGTTCGCAAACATCGATCCTTTCAAAGGGATTGAAGCCTACTTCACCGATTCCGACTTGTACAAATCACTTGACGAGGAGGAAGCCAATGATGCTAATGACGAGGCAGAGACGGCAGCTGAGCCGGACATGGAGCCTTAGATGACTCTCGCGCCCCTTTAAAGATCAAACTCAATGGCAAACCGCCCCAGAAGGTGCCTCTAATGAGCATCAAGCTACCAGGAAAAGCACCAACTCCTGAAGCTCCCCTGAAGATACGCCTCAAGGGAAAGCCGCCTCAAACATCGGCTCCCCTGGTGGCAAAATTACAGGGGAAGGCACCAATCACTGGAGGCGCAGTTGAGGCACCATTGAAGGTGCGTCTTAAGGGCAAACCCCCGCAGTCATCCAAGACGCCAGGGAGGGCTCACATAACCCTCTCGAACCCTAAAATCTAAGCTGTGGTGGACTCTCCTGGTCCAACCCCAGTACTTACAGATGAGGAGCTTGGCGAATATATCTCTGCTGATGTAGATGCACCCTCCTTAGACAATGTAATCCCACGGGATAAAATCTCGTATTTTATCAATAATAGAGTGTCTTTTAATTATTCTTGTCTTCCACATTGGAATGCTATGTATACATTAGATAACGCTCTACGGTCGTTGTAAACACAAATAATGACCGTTCATCATGTAAATCGAGTAGTCCTGTCTCAAGGAGTCTGTTACATAGTCCCTCCACGAAGTCGAGACGAAGGATCCATCATCTTCGGTAAAGTTGAGTGTCATCAAGACCTCCTGCCACTCGAGCCAGAACCAGATGTCGGCAGAATGCAACTCTATCGGTACACGAAAGGCAAAGTATCTCATCCAAAAGATGGACTACGATCTGGAAAGCGACAAAGGCCTAAACTACGGCAAGGGTCGGCGTCTCCCTCTCAGGCTTCCAACACCTAAAGGAAAGTGGTAGGACTATTACAATCGGACTCGACGGGGGGTAGGCTATGTCACGCCGCCATCAACTCCAGAGAGTTCAGACGCAGAAGACGTAGAACATTCCCACTCGTCCGAAGCATCAACTTGGGATTCCGATACCAGTATCGGATCAGTCTTCAGGAAAGTGCTGTCAGCTAACATGACATCAGCACAACCTTAAAAAGATGAAGGCGAAGACCAAGCGCCGGAACCCTTCGAAGAAGAATCCTGGGCTCAACGCCTAGGAGAACAATGGGAGTCTCGTTTCGAGTTACGCGAACCTCCTACCGAAGACGAAGTCGAGCAGATCGACCTTGGGGACGGGTCTTCTTCCAAACCCATTTCATCAGCAGAAGCCTAGAAGGAGAAGACCGAGAGTCTTTAATCCAACTGGCTAAGGAGTATATCGACGTCTTTGCCTGGAGCTACGAAGATATGCCGGGACTTGATCCCCAGATTGCGATGCATAGGTTGAATATTGCCTGATGCCAAGCCTATCAAGCAACAACAGCGGCGCTTCCGTCCGGACATCATGAACGCCATCGATCAGGAGGTAGATAAACTCTTGACTAGCGGCTTCATCTGTGAATAGCAACACCCAGATTGGGTAGCCAACGTCGTACATGTCACCAAAAGAATGGAAAGATACGAGTCTGTATCGACTTCAGGGATCTCAACTCTTCTTGCCCGAAGGACGAATTTCCACTTCCAATCACTGACGTGATGATCGACAACACGTGTAGCTTCGAACGCATGTCTTTTATGGATGGGTATTCAGGCTACAATCAAATCAAGATGTTTCTCGATGACGCAAAACAAACGTCATTCAGGACTCCAAAGGGCATTTTCTGCTACACAGTGATGCCCTTCGGCTTGAAGAACGCCGGTGCGACATACCAACGAGCTATGAGCACCATCTTCCGTCAACATCTTCGTAAGACAGTCGAATGCTATGTTGACGACATCGCAGTCAAGAGCCGCCTTAAAGGAGATCACCTACAGGACCTGAAAACAGTCTTCGATCTCATACGGGCACATCAACTCAAGATGAACCCCGCTAAATCCTTCCTCGGGAGTTTCTAGCAGAAAATTCTTGGGCTTTGTCATCACGGCGAAAGGCATTCATGTTGATCCCGAGAAAACCAAAGCCATCCTCAGCATGGACCCTCCGAAGAATCTTCGAGAACTTCGAGGCCTACAGGAACGTTTGGCGTACATCCGGAGGTTTATAGCAAATCTTTCCGGTAAATGTCACCCCTTTACTCAGCTCATGAGGAAGGGAGTCTCTTACGTCTGGACAGAGGAGTGCCAAAAGGCTTTCGACGACATCAAGGCTTACTTGACAAGCCCGCCAGTCTTGGTAGCACCTGTCGCCGGCAAACCGTTTCTCCTCTACGTTCGTGCCATGGATCATTCCCTGGGCGCTCTGCTGGCTCAAATAGCGATACAGGCTACGAGCAAGCGATCTACTACCTCAGTCGAACACTCATCGGGGCTGAACACCGGTACAACCCCGTTGAAAAGGAATGCTTGGCCTTGATGTTTGCCATCCAGAAGACTCGTCATTATGTCTCGGGCCAAACAATTCATGTCATCTCCCGAGTCAATCCACTTAGAGTCCTCATGACGAAGCCAGGGTTATTAAACTCCGGCTAGCTACGTGGGCGATCCTGCTAACACCATACAACATGGTGTTTGTGCCACAAAAAGCTGTTAAGGGTCAGGCTCTGGCTGACTTTTTAGCTGTACACCCCATTCCGGGGTCCTCAAGACTCTATGAAGACATCCCAGATGAGGTCCAAGAATCAAACGTCACTGAAGGAAGCTCGTTTGGCGGATATTTTCGATGGCGCTTCAAGAACAGGCCCCAAAGGCCAGATTGTCGCAGGAGTGGGGGTAGTCTTAGTCTCCCCCGATCAGCTAGTCATCCAGCGTGCTTACTCTCTTTCGAAGCCGTGCTCCAACAACGTGGCCGAGTACAACGCGCTCATTATGGGACTCCAGCTGGCACAACAGCTGGAGGTAGATTATCTGGAAGCCTACGGCGACTCAAAACTCGTCGTAAACCAGATCCGAGGGCAATACGAGGTTCGCCATGAAGATCTGATCCCTTACCATGAAGTTGCATTGAACATCGTTTCAACCTTCACCGGGTTCTTCATCGAACACGTACCTCGCCTACAAAATCTGGAGGCTGATGCTCTGGCTGGTCTCGCGGCCTCATTAGCAGCACCTCTTGGGACTCAACACTACGTCACGGTAGCTGGCCGAGACTTGGTTTGTCCTAGAAACAACCTATGCTTACGAGTGGACCATGCCATACCGACAAGTACTGGTGTTAATGTCCGAGATTGGAGGTTCCCGTTCATCGACTTCGCCGTCTACGGAATTCTCCCAGAGGACCCGAAGGAAGCCGTCTCAGTCAGGAGACGTTTTCTTCGATTCTACTATGATACAGCCACTAAAATGCTGTACCGACGCTCCTATGATGGGCTTCTCCTTCGATGCCTGTCCAACGAAGAGGCGACCGAAGCTCTTCGAGAAGCTCATGACGGAACTTGCGGAGCTCATCAACCTGGTCCTAAGTTGCGGGATCGACTGCGACGTATGGGCTACTATTGGCCAACCATGGCCGCTGATGCTGTCGACTATGCTAAGAAGTGCCATGCGTGCCAACTTCACGCAGACTTCATTCATACGCCGTCAGAACCACTACATCCTACAGTCGCCTCCTGGCCCTTCGAAGCCTGGGGCATGGACATTGTAGGACCGATCACCCCTCTTTCATCAAGGGGGCACCGCTTCATCCTGGCCATTATCGATTACTTCTCCAAGTGGGCAGAAGCAGTCCCATTGGCGAAGTAAAGAGCTCCAGGGTGGTCAGCTTTATCAAACACCACGTTATCTACCGTTTTGGAGTACCCCAGAGGATCATCCACGATAATGGTCCTCAGTTCATCAGTCATGTTTTCAGCAGATTCTGTGACAAGAATCGCATTCAAAACGTGGCATCAACCGCCTACAATCCGGCAGCAAACGGATTGGCCGAGGCGTTCAACAAAACTATCGTTAGGCTGCTCAAAAAAGTCGTGTCATCCAACAAACGCGACTGGGACGAAAAGCTTGGCAAATGTCTTTGGGCCTACCGTACAACGGTACGAACCCCAACAGGCAACACACCATTCTTCCTGGTCTACGGGAGCAAAGCGGTACTACCTCTCGAGATCCAGATACCCTCACTCCGCGTGGCAATCACAAACAAACTCACAGAAGAGGACAATCAACGTCGTCGTCTGCGGGAGCTGGAGGCACTTGACGAAAAGCGTCTCCTAGCTCAACAACGTATCGAAATCTACCAAGCCCGTATATCACAGGCTTTCAACAAGAAGGTCAAACAGAGAACTTTTCAAGTTGGCGACCTGGTTCTGGCAGTCAGGAGGCCGATGGTGTTAACTCACACGACACCAAGAAAGATCGAGCCCAAGTGGGAAGGACCTTTCATCATTGAGACGGTATACTCAAACGGTGCTTACCGCCTCGCCAAACCCAATAGGGACTTGTTCATGATGCCCATCAACGGAAAGTTCCTGAAGAAGTACTACTCTTGACACCTTTCAGATATGTGCTTCCATAAGGGGATCTATGGACCCAATCATCAGGATTCACAGACAATTCCCTTCCAACAAAACCATACGCTTCCGGAACCCAGCTGTTCCGTAGCATCTTCCAGTAGAAAGACAACCACGTCCACATCACCTCTGAGTTGTCCCTCTATACCCTGCAAAACGAAATCTTACACTTCGTAAGCCTATGCTACCTTTCATGTTTACCACGTCCACATTACCTCTGAGTAAACATCTCGTACAAACAACCCTTGCGTTGTCGTACATTGATCGCAAAACTTTCACATCCACATCACCTCTGAGTTGTTCAGCGTATCCCCCAGGATCACTCCTACCACGTCCATAATACCTCTGAGTAGGAAGATTCTATCATTTGAACCTCAATAATTGCCACGTCCATATTACCTCTGAGCAAACATGTTGGTTCCTTCAAACTTATTATCTGTACCTAAAAGCCAAGGTGCGCAAAAGATAATAGGTCCACACAAATCATCAAGTTCATGATAACAAAAATGAACACATCACAAAAAAGTTGCATACTTCTTTATTTTCTAAAAAAAGGAGAGAGTACAAAACTACACTATCCTCCAGTAAGAGTTGCAAAAAAAACATAAAAATGAGACGCTACAGTCCCTAAACATCTCCAGGGTTGGTTGAGAGCTCTCTAACTCGACGTCTCAAGTCGGCTGTATGAGTCTCCACAGTCGCCAGGACTCGACGCTCAGCTTCTTCACGCATCAATTCAACGGCCTCAGCAGAAGTATCACTCTCATGCTTCTCATCAAGCTGTTGTCGCTGCCGAGCCAGGGCAAAAGCCCGGTGAGTGAAGGTTGCTTCCTCCTTCTTGAATGCTACGTGTTCAGCCTGGACACGTTCGGCATCTAACTGGAGTCAGGCCCGTTGGTCCTCAAGACGGCGCATCTGGGCGTTGATCTCCGCGATATTAGCGTCCAACGCAGCTCATATTTCCATTGTCTCCTTCATGGACTGAGACAACTGCCCCACCGCAGTCTCAGTCTCAGCCACCTCGTGCTCCCAGATGCTCACAGTGGCCTGGTAGGAAGACTCAATCTCAGCGATCAACTTCTCCTTCTCCGCATCTATCAAGACGAAAAGGTCATTTCGCTGGATGCGCTGAAATTCCGTGAGCCGCTGGTCCAGCTCAATCACCGAGGCCTCCAGGATCTCGGCCATATGGTCGTGGCCTTGGTGAACGCGGATCAGCTCGACATAAGGCATTGCCAGAGTTCTTGCCGTCGCAAAACTCCCGTTGGCATCCATCTCCACAGATACACCCCTCTGCAGCATTTTATACACCCCCTCGACGATGAATTTCACATATTATCTGCGTTCGCCAGCACCTGCGGCGTCATAGCAGGAATTGGAGGGGCTGTTGTAGTTAGCGGACCAAAAGAAGATCCCCCAACCTCAACCTGCGAGACTGGAATCGCGGTATCAATAGGCTCTTCATCAACATAGGCCGGATTGCTAGCCCGAGAAGCCGAAGGAACAGAGGAAGCCGGCACAGGCGTCGAGATAGTACCCCAAGTAGGAGGAGCAACAGAGGGTTCCACACCCTTACCCTTCTCAAGTTCGGAGGAACCACCGACGTCAATGGCCACCTCTTCTGCCCCCAACGTCCTATCAACGGTCAGTACCTCCCCCGGCAGAACGGGGAGATCAACACTCATCTCCTGGCCCGCCCCGGAAGATAGGACTGGCAGATGAGTCTCATCCTTCTCAAGTCCCTCTATAGGGATAGGATCTATCGCTACCGCCTGATCGGTAGCCACCTCAACTTCTACGGGTGAGGCTGGGGTAGGACTCGGCAATGAAGCAGCCGATCTCCCCTTATCATAACAAGAAGGGAAATCAACCCTCTCCTCTGTTCCAGCCATCTCTTTGCCCCCACAACAGGCTCTTACAACGCTTGAGGGACGTCATCGGAGGGCGACGAACTCCACCCCACATCATCACTAGGAAGCCTCGCGTCTGCTGGACCCTCGACATCCAAGGCCCCAGCCGCGGCCTTTATCATCTCGGAGGCCGCTGTATCCTCAGTTTCCCTCCTGACATAATCCAGGGACGCTGGAATCTCCACGACAACGGCATCCTCCGGATTCTCCTTCATAGGAGACATCATAGTCGGTGGGATGCGCACTTCAGACAAACCCGCCATCTCCTTTGGCCTGCTTCCACCAGATTTTGGAGTACGAGGTTTTCTTTTTAGCGACTCCTAAACAAAAGGGGAAGCATTGATTGCATAAAATCCCAAACCAGACTATGTGGGGGATCCTTACCTCTGCAGATGCTGAATCCGATGATACTGTCGGTGATGATGCCTTCTTTGGCTTCTTTGACGCAGGTGATCCAGCCCATGCATCTGTACGTCGTCTCGGTTGATCAACCGAAGGTGCAGCTTGACTCACCCCTGGTGGACGATGTGTTCGAGCCTTAGCCGATACAGGCCCAGTTACCGCTAATGGGGTGCCTGCAACGAGACTCGTCTCCCTATCATACTCGGAAGGCACGGCAGCCATAACACA
Source organism: Iris pallida (assembly GCA_029216955.1). NCBI lineage: Eukaryota > Viridiplantae > Streptophyta > Magnoliopsida > Asparagales > Iridaceae > Iris > Iris pallida. Next base: position 14,411,452 of record JANAVB010031417.1, on the reverse strand, counting down.
GTAAAACTTGGCGGCTGAGTAAAGAATGGGCGGCCGCGGATCCTGGGCAGGCAGCGTAAAGCGAGCTCCGGTACATCCGGCATTATAGTAATGCCAAGCTCGTGCGCCATCCAGCAAACTTCCAGCATACCCCAGGGTGACACTGGAATTGTCCAACATCAGCTGCGCATAACCGAATTGACGTGCAAAGCGGCTCGGCAAATACGGTTCCAGGAAGCACTGATTCTTGTTCCGGTACACCAGGTGGGATGGCCGAATACTTTGCAACCAGCAGAATCCCCATGGAGGCAGGGCGGTGGCGTCTTCACCTAAATCCCTTAAGTCTTCGTTGGCCTCAAAACCCAAGAAGATCGGACCAACTTTGGTGATCTCCCATCCCTGAAGATGGGATAACACCCTTCTGCAAACAGGGACGCCAGTATGCGACCAACTCCTCTGGTGGAAACGACGGAGGAATACATCTCCGGTCCTGTAGTCTTCTTCTGAACCCGGACTCATTACGTTGGGATGGTGTAAAATTAACCACCCCATCAAATAGTGAAATGGCAGTTCAGTATGCGGGAAGTTATCCTTTCGACCTCGGTCATGAATCACATTTCCCGCGAACTCGCGTAATCCTCGCAGTAAATTACATACCATTGCGGGGAGTAGAGCCAGGCGTCGGCCAAAGACCAACTTCACAGCTGGCAGGATCAAGTGCCGAGTCACTCTCTCTACAGAGCCAGATCCGCCCGGGAAGATATAATCCCGAAGCCAAACCATGAGATACGCGACCAATACTGCTTTTGACGACATTCGATGAGCAAGATGCCAGAAACAGCTGTAGGAGCGTTCATCAGACTGCTGGTCCTCGTTTTCCCGGGGATTCTTTTCATCTGACCTGCTCATCTCAGAGAGCACCTCATTACGAGAAAGCGCCAGTAGAGTGGAGAACTGCGAGGGATCCCCCTTGTCTTGCCTAAAGACATAATCTCTCCAAACGGTCACATGAGGCTGCAATCCGCCCTTATTCCTCTTCTGCATATAGTAATGATGACTAGCCACTTCCTTAAAGACGGTCGTCATCTCTTCAGCCTTGTCCTCCAGGACTTGAAATTCTTCGTTGGTCGAAAAATACTCTTCATAGGGTTCCGATCCCCAAGGGAGCTTTGATACCTCATACATCTCATGAAGTGCGAGCCCTAACTCCCCCGCCGGAGTAAAAAAGGTCCCGGTATGGATATCAAACATCTCCAAAAGGGCGAGGAACATATGCATGTTAATGTCAACACCTGCCTGGGTGGCACGAATCGCGACAGTCAGTCCAATTTCTCGGAGCTCAGTCTGGAACTGCGACAAAACCCGGAGTGTCAGTTTATCCCATTTGGAAACGTAATGACACCAACCCTCTACCCGAAACTCCCCTTTCGGGTATGAGCGTTCCATCAACAGCATGCGATGTGCAAAAGTCAAGGCACTATAAGCAAATGTATCAAGGGGAACATCACTGTAAATGCTCCCAGGACGTAGCGTCCGCCAGGTGAAAGAAGACCCAGACCGTACCACGGTCAAAGTATCTCTCTGATCGGAGGCAGAATCAGTTTTGATAATGCCAGTCACCGCTCCCCCCTGAGAGGGGGTAAGATCCCAAGACATCATCCTCTTCGAAGCAAGACGACAGAAGGCCATCAAAGGCCATTGGCGTTCAAGTTGCTTAACGGTCATATGCACTCCTTTGGCTGTAAAAAACCAGTCTTCCTTGACCTTTAACACTGTTGCTTCAGTAGAAGTGAGGCGGTCCCCGAATAGGAACTCAGGCTTCAAGAAGGTCACTTTATCAGATGCGGCAGACTTCAAAACTCCACGCTCCATCTCCGTTTGAGGAACCCATACTTTTGTTCCCGAATTTGAGTCATTCTCTCGGGATGCTGATCAAGCATAAGAACATCTTGAGCATAGTTTATCACTTCCTCGTCATAATCTACCCCCGTCTGACTGAGGGCAGTCTCCAAAAGCACTTCATTCAAGGGTGGGATAGTCATTGACACTAGCAAAGATTCGAAAATGTTAGAAGTAACAAAAGAGTCTAAGACCCATCAGAAGTACATAATGTGTTCGCAAAAAAAATTGTTGCGGCGCATCATCAGGGTTTAAACCCAGGCGCGTCAGCAGTGTTTCGGCACATCATCAGGGTCTAAACCCATGCGCGTCAGTGGCAGTGCTTCGGCGCATTCAGGGTCTAAACCCATGCGCATCAGCGGCAGAGCCTCAACGTATCATCAGGGTTTAAACCCATGCGCGTCGGCAGGCAAAAACCGTGGCACATCATCAAAGACTCAAGGTCTATGTGCGTTGGTGTACGTCAAATGAGACTCACCAATCACCTCCGGCCGAACTTCGACATGTCGACAGGAGACGTCAGCCGCCACAACTGTCACAGGCTCCTTTCCTTTCTCCTTTCCCTTGCCGGCACCGCCACGAGGAGTCTTGGGAGCCATTTCTCTCAAAAAGAAAAAGTTAAGATTTTTGAAGAAGAACTCTGAAGAAAGCAAAAGCAAGGAGAAGAAGAACTCTCTCTTTCCATCTCTTACCTATTTATAGGGCTTGGTCACACGCGTGACCCGATGATGTGTGATCTCAGCCGTCGCCTCGGGTTCTGTGAAGAGATAACAACAAATAAAACTAAAAGATTATCATTAATCTTTTCGGTTACCGAGGCATCATCATATACATTAACTGAGAGGAGCATGCGCCCGAACAGGCATGCGCCCCAACAGTCATGTGCCCTGATCTCCATGCTTCTTATTCAAAGTATTCCAAAACTTATCCAAAAGTTTTGAAAACTTTGAAGGAGGTCTTGTTGAAGCATGGAATTTCACAACCAGAAAGCCCATGCGTCGGACACTACATACGCCAGAGCTCGGACAAATACTTCACAACAAAAGCAGCAAATATAGACATGGAAAGAGAACTTTTTATTTTCATATAAAAGTCTATTACATGTCAAGAGAAGGCTGTACAAAGGAAAAACTTCTACAAAGGAAGGATCCTAAGTCTTCGGGCAGCGGCCACCATGCGCCTCCAGTCAGGCGCAGCAGCCATCATACAGGCGCAGCATCACCATACGCCTCCAACCGGGCATATCTCACCATACGCCTCCAACCGGGCGCATCCCCCATGCGCCCTCAGCAAGGCGCATCCCTTCAGTAGCTTAGTTATGTGCATCTCTAGTTATGTACATCCCTTCAGCAGCCCAATTATGTGCCGCTCTTCCAGCCAGGCTCACCTGATAAATACTTCGACTAATGACGCATTTAACCCTCTGGCTGGAACCGATGAAGTGAAGAGCACCACAAATCTGTGGCCAGGGGAGGCTTCGAAAGAGCCTCCAAAGACCAAGGAAGACTGTAATCGAAATACGGCTAAAGGAGTAGCTTTCAACACAACCAGAGTGGGCAACACCCACTTTGAAGGAAGAAAGAGCCTAGCACCACCATTCCGATCTATGGCTTTTCTTGCATAACGGAGACGAGGCCCGAGCATCCCTATCTTTGGATACAACAGGCACCTTCCGCCTGCCTCAGAAGCCCTCGACTCCGTCTTTTGGATGTAACAGCCACCTTCAAGTGCATCAACAACGATATGGCGTCTCATCTTCACCCTCGGGAGCACTTCGTCAATAGGATGCATTCGAGCACACAAGTTCATGTCGGAAAGACGTGAGAGAACGAGAGGCCAACCCTCTCTCCATACCACTATTTATAGGCCGGGTAAATCAAACCCATGCGCCAAGTGGATGGCTCTCCGAATTCCATGCAATGAATTTGTATTAAATGGATGAACCAGACGCTTCGAATTCAGCCAAGTCAAAATGGCTATTTAAAGCACTCGAAGAACGTAACAGTTGAACCATCAAAGATGTCTCACGAAGCGGATGCGCCGGCCAGATCGTGCATCACACAGACGCGTCCTTCAACATCAAACGCATCATACAGACGCGCCCTTCAGAACCGAGCGCATTACAGAAGATGCGCCCCCATGCGTCCCCATACCCGGTGGAACGCCAATCGATGCGCCCCCTCAGCAGTCCATCGAATGTCACAAACATTAAATACTGAACTGACAGAGTTGGTTGCACGCCTCCCAAAGTCTGAACGATCGGCAGCTTTTTAGAAGACGAAGCGTCGGCAACGTCAGCATCATCATGACTTTACTTCGACGGCTACTGCCACGTGGCTACTCAACCACCCGTATGCGCCTCTGCAGCTATGCGTCCAAATCTGTATGTGCTTCAAAAGCCATGCGCCCCAGACTGCTCTCTGATCCCAAAAGATAGAAGGGAAGTCGCCTGCATGTGCCTCAAAAGCCATGTGCCCAGAATGGTTCGTGACTCCTAAAGGTTACGAGCCAAAGTCTCCTCATGGGCCCAATCTTAGGCGCATCCTACCAGTTCATTCCTCCATCAAATCCGAGATCTCCGAGCCATGGGTCGATGACACGCGTCCTTTGACTCAACTCATCCAAGATCTCAGCAACAGAAAGATCTTCTCCTCTGCTACGTGCCGGCTCACAACAGCAAGATGAAGAAGTCAACCCCTCGATCAGGGCGCATCACCCATGCGCCTCCATCAGCGATCAACACGTGGCATCTCCACGCACCAGCGCATCCTACATATGCGTGCATGAGCAGCCAACCTGCCCAACTATAAATAGAGGAATCATTTCCTTCTTCGACACACACACAGAGAGACGAACGAACATACCACCAGAGAGGCAGATACAGACACTCAACGTCTTCCTCCTCTCAGCAAGCTCCAGCACCCAGAGCAATTCAAACCTTCAGAGAACCGATAACCGTCGTCAGCTCGTCAACGGAGTCAACGTATTACCTCTCGCTCCATCGGCACAAGGGACCCAGATAAACAAAATGTACTCCTAGGACTACGTCTAAAGTCCTATATTGTAACACTGTTCTATTTGTATTGAAATTATAATCAAAGAATTTTAATGGCAAACAAAAATGAGAGAGATTTGATAACTGGAAATATTTATATATATGATAAGTAAGAACTGTAGGTAACCTGTGATTTAGAGCATGAGATGGTTATATAAACGGGTTAGGACAATGCAAGGGTAACTCCATCATACGTGAGTGTACAATGGACATATACATGATTTCACAAAATTTCACAAGATGGGATTTTGATCACATAACCATTTCCTACTCACCCTCCCCAATCAATACACAAGGATCCAGTCAAGTTACGTTACCTTGCACAAGAGGTTTTTATCATATTTGCTCACGTGATCATGAGAGTACAAGATTGCACAAGAGTATACATAAATAGAGGTGTACATGAAATACAAGATGTTCATGAAAAGCACATGACAACTGTATTTCATGCACCCCGAGGGGGATAACATCGCATGACAAGATCCATATAGTACCAATCCGTGATAATAACGCGACAGCATCATGTAAAGTAATCTAGAGCAAGAATATAAATCCTAACAAGTATGAAATGATCAGAGAATGTACTCGCCTGCCATCCTGTATGACTGATATGAATAGATGTCCGAACTGGTATCACAGAGTCCTATTCAGAGTAAAACATGTCACAATATATCCACAATGGTAAAAATAGAGTATACAATGTATACTACATGATTTTAGGTCAATCTGGTCAACAGTCAACTCTTGGTCAACTCTAAAAGTTAAACTAGGTCAAACTAAGTTACACCAAGCTAAACTAGGCCACACTATGACAACCAAGGTCAAACAAGGTCACAGGAAGTCAATCCAAGTCAAACTAGGTCTCACTGAGTTACACTAAGTCTTGTCAAGTCAATCTAGGTCAAATCAAGTTATATCAAGTCAATCTAAGTCAGACTAAGTCAACTCTAGGTCATACCAGTCATCGCAGGTCAAAACAAGTCGGAGAAAGTCAAACGGGGTCAAGAGTTAGCCTACAGTTGACTTTTGGTCAACTAGTCAACTCTGGTCAACTCTAGGTCAACTCTAGGTCAACCTAGGTCAAACTGGTCAAATGTTGACCAACCGTTGACTTTTGGTCAACCGTTCAAGTCTAATGGAATTTGGGACTAAATTGGATAAAGTGTTGACCCATAGTTGACTTTTGGTCTAAAAAGTCAACCATGGTCAACCAAGGTCAAGACTAGGTCTAGGCGACTATTTCTAATTATTACCAACCTCTACAACCCATATCCAAGTCCATCTTGGACTTCGAAACTCATATCTTGGCCGTAGGCCAATATCCTATTTTACCCTTAAAAAGGATAAAATTCTAGCTTAGACAACTATCAAGTTAGCCTACCTACGCTTGGTATTTTGACCCGAGCTCCCTAGGGTAGAAAGATACTAGCCTATACATATATTACCTACCAAGATACCTAGGGTAAGTGGACATTTAGTCCACGATACGGTCCATTGCCGATATCTTGAATATTTCAAGATACGAAATGGTACGGCGCGATACCGGCGCCCTACAACCCCGATTTCCACTCGGGAGCCTACCCACAAAATCTAATTCACGTATTCTTGCCCCACGCCAAGTTTCAACTCATTCCGATACTCCGAGCTTCGTTTCGCCCTCTAACTCGATCCCCTTTATTTCCTATTTCTCACTTTCTTCCTATTCTTCTAACTTCTTCTAATTCTTAAACTTCTTCTAATCTTCTCTATGTATCTATCTATATATAAACACACATACACTCTCCAATTTCCCTTACACACGCACATAAAGCACAAACACACAAAATACTCAATTTCTCGGATTTTAGCACACTGGGACAACCTGCACACCTTTAAGGCTCTCATGCTCACCCTTAAGGCACTTCTGCTCATTTTTGAGGCTCCTATGCTCACCTTTAAGGCTCTACTGCACAGTTTTTTCCTAAATAGCATTCTGCACACTTCTAAGGCATTCCTGCACAACTACAAGGCTCTTATGCACGACTCTAAGGCTCTAATGCACAACTATAAGTTCTAATGCACAACTCTAAGCATTGATACATGCATATACAATATATATATATATACATACCTATATAAAAACACCCAAACATGCATAAATGTATATATATATATATATATATCTAAATATATATATAAATCTCACACATACACACAAATATACATATAGATACATATACATACACATATTTACACATGTATATATATATATATATATATATATATATATATATATATATATATATATATATATATATATATATATATATATATATATATATATATATATATATATATATATTTGTATATATAAATATATATATATATATATATATATATATATTATATATATATATATATATATATATATATATAAAATAAATAAATAAATAAATATATATATATATATATATATATATATATATATATATATATATATATATATATATATATATATATATATATATATATATATATATATATATATATATATACCACTCTCAAAAAGGATTAAACCATAATAAATCCTTAACCTATATTTTAAGGGAACCTACAAAGGCTATAGTCAACTTGTAGAGAATGATCCCCTCTATCATTTATGTGAAGGAATAAATGCAAAAGGAGGAATTTAAAAGGGTTTAAAAATCATACCTAAAGTGGATTTGAAAAGGAAGAAGGAGTTGGAAAGAAAGTAATGGAGAAGAAGAAGAAACTTAGTGAGGAAGTAAAAGAGGTGGAGGGGGTGGCCCTATAGGTGGCCGACCATGGTGCCAAGGGGTTGGGGCACTTGTATTTACAAGTTTGCCCCTCCCTAAGCCTAATGCGAAATTAATCCAAAATGGGTTTTGGAAAATACTAAAATAAATAAAAAATCATACTTAAACTTAATTACTCATGGGGGAACTAGTCCAAACTCCTAAACCTAAAAGTTTAGTGTGGTGGGACATGGTTAAATAACAGGCTAATTGCGACTCAAGTCGAAATTCACCGGGGTCCCGAATTAACTCGAAATACGATAAAATTCGAACCCGACTCCTAATATATTTAAATAATAATATTCATGAAATAAAATTTCCAAAAAATATTATAAAATAGAAAATTACTATTTTACCCCCAATTGGGAAAAGTGAGGGTGACAAGTCTATCCACCTTAAAAAATTTTGTCCTCGAAATTAAAACCAACAATAGTAAAATATCAAAATCACAAGTCATGGCTTAAAATTTAAAATGATTAAAATCTCAAAATCAAAGCATGAATTAAATGACTAAAATTATAAAATTTAAAATTACTCTCAAATAGAAACTTGGTGCTATAAGTCTATCCACCTTAAAAGAATCATCCCCAAAAATTAAAACAAGTAAACACACAAAAAAATCATACAAATCGATAATCGTATGCGTCTGTCCAATCATCATGATACTCAGAATCTCCGTCATGGCAGTGAGCAAGGCTACGATAATCACAGAGTCCTTGACTAAGGTACATACCTCTAGAATTATGGTATTTAAAAATTTTTGCATTGCCGCTAGCTTGGCAGCGAAAACCTTAAATTCCCACACCCGAGGAATACGTCCATAGTCCGACTATATGTCCTCACTCTGCCTGCTAGCATGACCCTAGAGGATTCTAAAATCTCATAATAGAGGCGACCTAGCCTATACGACTTATCTCAGAAGAATATTACATCACAAGGACAAAATTTCATCCAACGATCAAGGAACAGATAGAATCGAAGTTCAAGACAGTTTATAAGGAAGCAAATACGGAAATGAGATCGAAAGATTGGAACCTGCTATCAGCTCTCCCTCTGCCTGTGCATCATCGACTGCCATGGCGAAAGCTCACCCCGGCTGGCCTCCCTTGGCCTGCTGCTGATGCTGGACAAACCTCTGCTGCTGAGTCTGCAACGGTGGTCCCGTCTGCTGTCCTGTCGGAGCCCTAGCTCCTGCTGCTGCCTGAGCCAATCGTGCCAAGTTCTTGGGGCACTCCTTCAACTGATGCTCTGCTGAACCACAAAGCAAACACAGGCCCTGCCTCTTCCTGCAGTCGTCCCATCCGTGACCTTGCTTCTTACAGAAGTTACATATAGGGTGCTGTTGCTGCCTGGGTGCCTGCTGGTGAAGTATATGTCCCTGGCCCTGAAACGGCTGCTGAACTGGCCTCTGCTGTATGTGAGGGCGCTTGGCTGGCCCTGCACTAGAACTAGCCCCTAAGGTATCACTGCCCCTCTTCGGCTTCAGGCCGAAGTCCTCCTCTGCAATCTGTGCGTCCATCAATATCTGATCGAACGTCGCGTCTCGGCGTCCCGAGGTGTGGGTGCGTACTGCATGAATAAGTCCCCTGCGGAACTTACGAGCCTTCTGTCCCTCATCCTGGATCATATCGGGAGCGAACCTGCTAAGGCGGAAGAACTCAGCTGCATACTCGTCCACTGACGAGTTCCCCTGTACCAGACCCACGAACTGGCCCTCCAATGCTGTAAGAGCCACGTCCGGGAAGAACTTCTCCTTGAAGAGCCTCCGAAAGTTCTTCCATGTCAGCCCTTTCACCGACGCATGAGGATCCGTGCGCTACCATGTCAGCGCAATGTCGAAGAATCGGCTGGCTGCGGCCGAAACCCAAAGTGCTCTAGGAAGCTCTGCCAGCTCCATACTCCGCTGCACATCCTCTAGCCAGTCATCTGCATAAAGGATGCCCTCTGTGCCCGTGAAGTCCCTTGAGCTCATCTTCCTAAAGTCTAGTACTGTCCCCGACCTGGACTGCTGCTGGTACGGCTGCTGGCCAGTAGGGCCCTGTACCGTACCCGGTGCCACTCTCTCCACTGCTGTCTGTGCAAGCTGATGCGAGTTCTCCATGCTCTGCCTCAGCATCTCAATCTGACGGTGTGACACCTCCGTCTGGCGCTGCGACGCCTCTGCCTGGGCTCGCTGCGTCTCCATCATCTGCTGAAGGAGAAGAAACATGTGGTGTGTATCCGTCGGTATCGGAGGTGGTGGCGGCAGTATCTCTGGAATGGCGACCGAAACCCTCTGGGGTGGAGGCGGTAGACCTTCCTGCGCAACTGTCGGGGTCTCCGAAATAGTGAAATCACTGGGGGCAGTCTCGTGAACCTCCTCCTCAGCCTGATCAGATCTCTCAGGCAAGCTACTCGATCCAGTGGCCTGCGGATGCATCTTCGTCATACTGGAGGCGAATTAAAACAAGGAGATCAATATGGCATATGAGTAGATTTATCAAAGAAGGATAGTTAATTTAATACAAGGAGAGTAATCATGGAAATCAAAATCGAAAATTTTCCTAGGTGTGATTGAGAAACTCCTATCATGTCCTAGGTCTTACGTCCTAATTGCAGGCTCATAATTAGTACTCTAAGTCGAGCACCATTACGAGATCGCACTAATTACGACACAGACCTGCATGGGCCACCACAAAAACGTGTCACGACCCGCACCCTGATTAGGGGCACGAGAACATGGGTACGTCCAGCCTACGCCGCAGTGTCGGCGGTAGAACTGTCACGACCCGCACCCTAGAGTTAGGGCACGAGAACGTAACCACGCCCAGCCTACGCCGCAGTGTCGGCGGTAGAACGCTGTCCTAGGTCTCAATGCATCTAACAGTATAAGACTAAACAGTTTATACTCCCCGAATGGGGGTGACATAGCAGATACAGACTCAATCACATCTAAGGTAGAGCATGATAAGGATAGATAAAACATAAAATCCAAAAGAGATACAGGACATAGAAGTCTAAGTGTCTAAGATACATAAACCCAGAAATACATCTCAAAACTCAAATAAAGATACAGTAATCTACAAAGTAAATACAACTCCAGACGAAATGAAATAACTACCTAAACAACCTCTAATGTGTCTCCTCTAGGCTAGCAGGCACCTCCAGGCTATCTGTAAAATTTATCAACATGTCCAGTCAGGACTGAAGCGAGCACAATACATCTCAACAGTTCATCGCAGGTTAGAAAATATAATCATGCAGTAAAGTAAGATACAGGTACTGAAAGAAATGTTGTATGTAAACAGAGAGAGAGCTGTAATAGAAATATCTACTATACATAGAGAACTAGCAGTGACTAGTGAGTCAGAGTACAATATGAACATGTAAATGGCCTGGGATGATTCAATGAAGACACTACGGAATAATTCAATGAAGATACTACTGGTGTATTATTCACATGTCCACTTCTACTCCCCCGTACCCCCAATCAATACACAAGGATCCAGCCAGGTTATGTTATGATACTATGTTCAGACCCCGAAGGTAATGGACCCCGAAGGTAATGGACCCCGAAGGTAATGGACCCCGAAGGTAATACATAGTAGACCCATAAATGGGATAGGGATTCCAGGATGACTCTGAAATCATAAGAGTATATGTCACAAGTGATCGAAGAATCAATGAAGCATAGTGATACGCCATGTAAGTGAAACGCACAACATAGAGTACCCGATGCTCCCTAAGGATAACATCTCAAGAAGGGATCCATATAGTACCAATTCGTGTGACCAACGTGACAGTACAAGTAAAGTAATCTACTGCAGGAAATAATTCTAAGCAAGATATGAAATGATCAGAGAATGTACTCGCCTCGGTAACCTGAACAGCTGATAAGTATAAGGAGGTCCCACTGAAGCCACAGAGTCCTATTTAAAGCAACACAGGTTACAAGGTGTTCAAGTCGTAATATATGAATCTCTATAATCAATCTACATTATTCTAGGTTCTTCTAAGTCAAAACAACTCTAGGTCGACTCCGGTCAATAATCTAGTCAAACTAGGTCAAGTGTTGACTTACAATTGACTTTGGGTCAACTGGTCAACTCTGGTCAAACAGGGTCAATTCTAGTCTAATATAAAGTGTACTTCGTTATTTGTACGTCGAAACTTACGACACGCAAATCGAGATAAGAAGATTATCGGTAAGGTTGATAATCTTATTATAGTGATCCACGTGTCCAACTTGTCAATTTCAGCGATGTGAGATCACTGGAATTGACTAATCTCAGTTTCGTTGTACTAATCCTGAAATACGAACATTATATGAATTAATTATTAATTAATTATAAAAAGGTTAAACTCAGAGAAACTATCAACAAACATTGTCGGACGATGAAATAAATATCGCCAACGTGTCCAGAATGCTCAAATTAGCTAGGATAGCCAACCCAATGGTCCAATTTGGACACAAGGGCAAAAAGATAATTTCGGGTCAAAACGGTGTCCGTGTCGGAGCCGTTTTGCACCAAAAAACGTGCAAGAAAATAAGTCCATAAAATATAAAAAATTATATGTCCACGCAACCAGAATGTCGATACGAACCCAACGATATCTCCAGAATTGGATTCCGTTGACCCGATCTCAATTTGGCCCGTTGACCAGAACTTGGAATTCCGATTTGCACGGAAATGCGCGCCGGAGCCAAAGTTCTCAAAACTCAGCAAACTACCTGTCAACGAGTCCAGAATGATGATACGAACTCAACGGTATCTCCGGAATTGGATTCCGATGAGCCGGCGTCAAAAAGTTCCGTTGACCCAGAATGTGGGACCCGCTTTGCACCGAAATGCGTGCCCGGGCCCACGTTCTCCAAATCTAACAAATTTTATATGAAAACATGCCAGAACGATGCCACAAGTCTAATGGTGGTGTCAGAAATGAAATCTGGAGTTCTGTGTTCAAAAATGGAATTTTACAAGTTAGAAATTACGAATTCGGATGGCCAACTTTGGCGTCGAATTCAACCAATCAAACAAGCTCACAATGAAACGAAACTGGAGAGGTAGTAAGAGGGTTATACCAGCTTCGCACAGGAACTGGTAGCACGCCAAACGGAGCTGCAGTGGAGGAGATACAAGCTGACGAAGTTGGCCCCGCGAAACTGTCCAAATTTAATATAATTTAAACGGTCAACTTGGTGGCCGATTTTCATGTATCAAACGATAAAATTAACGGACGAAAATTGACATGAGCGAAGGTGGATATACCGAGATTGTGACGGAGTGAAGAAATCGCCGATCCAACGGTCGAATCTCCGGGAAATTGTGCGCAAAGTTGCTGCGACGGGGCGCCAAAACGAACTTCATTTCGCGCGCGTCACGACGGGACGTCGTTCAAAATGCACGAATCGCCTATACGTCGCGCCGGGGAGCGAGGTGGCTGACCCAGGGGGTCGCTGGAGTTTGTGGGCCGCGGGGGGAGGCTATGGCCACGTCGGGCGTGGCCGACGATGATGCATCGGAGCTCGCGCGCGCGCGCGCAAGGGGGTGCACGGCTGTGTTCGCGCTCGCTGTCGCGGTGCTGCGTGCACGCTGCTGCGATGGCCGGCCCGGCCAGGCAACGGCGGGGGGCTGCGCGCCTCGACGTGGGTCGGGCGGCGGCGCACCCCGATGAGGGTAGAGGTGGTCGGAAATGAAGATGATGGTGGCGGTTGTGGCTTGTTCAATGGAGAGGAGGAAGATGGTGAGGAAATGGAGAAGGAAAGTGATGCTCGGGCTCGGCCAAGGTGGCCGGAGCCACGGCGGTGGTGGTGATTCAAGGAAGGAGGAAGGTCGGGCCGATGAGGTTGAGGTGTTGGTGGTGGCTGATGCATGGTTTTGTGGTGATGGGGTAATAAGCTGCTGTTGGTTTTGGAAAATTTGAAAAGGAGAGAGAGAGAAAGAGATAAGAGAGAGAGAGAGGAAAAGTGATTGCTTTTCCTAGGGATTAGGGCCGGCTCACATGAGAGGGGGAGGCTGTGAGAGTGTGAATGGGGAAAATTAATGGATGATATTTGTTTGGGGAAACAAAAGGCTAGGATTTACTTAGAGAAAAATGTCATTCCAATGGATTTAACCAATGGAAATTTCCTATTAAATAATAAAAAAATAGATGAAAAGAGTACTTGATATTTTTGGACAATAAATATGAGGGTGTCCCGATGGAGGGCAACATGGAGCTGGACTGGGCTCAGTGGAGCCGGATTGGGTTAAAATCGGACATGATGCAAAAATTGAATTAAAATTAGACGTTGATGATCATGTGTAAATAAGTAGCACATGAGGATTCTAATAAATGGGACACAAGTGGCGGACGGGTAGTAGGCTCAATGTGGGCCATGTCCATAGTTGGGGCTGACAGGTTTTGGTCGACAGGGGACCCACAAATCAAGTTGGAAGATGAATGTGACGCCGTGGAATGAAATAAAATCGGATCACGCGTCGGGAAAGTTGTACGAATCAAATGGAGCTCAAATGACGTGTCTGAGTGGGACACAAAGGTCATGGGTGACGAGCGTCTCGAGTAGATCACCAATGAGGAGCTAGTTTCAAGAAACTGACTGGTCTTGCACTTCCAATTTAAATGTCATGGTAACGCGCTGAAAATGATCAAGAAAAAGAGTGGAGAAAAAAATAACAATCGAATGGTCTAAACCGACCCAAAGTTCAGCAAAGCAGAAAGAGCTCAAGGGAACAAGTTTGGATGGAACACTATATACCGTCATGAAGATAATCGTGTCCACTCCAAAACTCGTGAAGAAGATTCCCAGAGTTGAACATCCCTGATACTCCAAATATCAATGGCACGGGAAAGTACACTTAAGGAAAAATACAGAATAAAATATTTATCAAAACCAATAAATCAGAAAATAAATAAAATGAAAAAAAATCAATCCAAAATTCAGGGTGCTCACAAGAACGCTGTATAGGTCATCTATAACATCTAACATCTAACAAGATATATAAACCTGTCATCTCCGCACGGAGGTATAACATAACATCTCAACTCTATATCTCAAACACAAGTCTAGGAAAGATAGAACATGATGTGGAATCAGATGAAAGGAAGAAACTGAATATAAATAGAGTTATCACACCACACAAAGTAGATGTCCAACACAAATAAGTACAAGACCTGAAAAATAACTAAGTCACAACTAACAATCGGAACAATCCGATACAAAATAAAAACTATAAACACTAGACTAGACTAGGCACCCTCTACTGAGCTAGATGCTCCTCAGGCTCCTGAAGGTCACCCTCATGTGTCCCATAGAAGGTAGGACAGTCACCATCATTATCTATAATATTTTCAACAGGTCCAGTCAGGACAGGAACGAGCACAATACATCTCACGCAGTTCATATCATGTTGGGAAATGTAAAACATACATAGAGTAAGATACATGGACTGTAAGAATGTATATAAAAACGAGAGAGATTTGATAACTGGAAATATCTATATATATATGATAAGTAAGAACTGTAGGTAACCTGTGATTTAGAGCATGAGATGGTTATATAAATGGGTTAGGACAATACAAGGGTAACTCCATCATACGTGAGTGTACAATGGACATATACATAATTTCACAAGATAGGATTTTGATCACATAACCATTTCCTACTCACCCTCCCCAATCAATACACAAGGATCCAGTCAAGTTACGTTACCTTGCACAAGAGGTTTTTATCATGTTTGCTCACGTGATCATGAGAGTACAAGATTGTACAAGAGTATACATGAATAGAGGTATACATGAAATACAAGATGTTCGTGAAAAGCACATGACAACTGTATTTGATGCACCCCGAAGGGGATAACATCGCATGACAAGATCCATATAGTACCAATCCGTGATAATAACGTGACAGCATCATGTAAAGTAATCTAGAACAAGAATATAAATCCTAACAAGTATGAAATGATCAGAGAATGTACTCGCCTGCCACCCTGTATGACTGATATGAATAGATGTCCGAACTGGTGTCACATAGTCCTATTCAGAGTAAAACAGGTCATAATATATCCACAATGGTAAAAATAGAGTATACAATGCATACTACATGATTCTAGGTCAATCTGGTCAACAGTCAACTCTTGGTCAACTCTAAAAGTCAAACTAGGTCAAACTAAGTTACACCAAGCTAAACTAGGTCACACTAGGACAACCAAGGTCAAACAAGTTACAGGAAGTCAATCCAAGTCAAACTAGGTCTTACTGAGTCACACTAAGTCTTGTCAAGTCAATCTTGGTCAAATCAAGTTATATCAAGTCAATCTAAGTCAGACTAAGTCAACTCTAGGTCATACCAGTCATCGCAGGTCAAAACAAGTTGGAGAAAGTCAAATGGGGTCAAGAGTTAGCCTACAGTTGACTTTTGGTCAACTGGTCAACTCTAGGTCAACCTAGGTCAAACTGGTCAAATGTTGACCAACAGTTGACTTTTGGTCAACCGTTCAAGTCTAATGGAATTTGGGACTAAATTGGGTAAAGTGTTGCCCCATAGTTGACTTTGGTCTAAAAAGTCAACCGTGGTCAACCAAGGTCAAGACTAGGTCTAGGCGACTATTTCTAATTATTACCAACCTCTACAACCCATATCCAAGTCCATCTTGGACTTCGAAACTCATATCTTGGCCGTAGGCCAATATCCTATTTTACCCTTAAAAAGGGTAAAATTCTAGCTTAGGCAACTATCAAGTTAGCCTACCTACGCTTGGTATTTTGACCCGAGCTCCCTAGGGTAGTAAGATACTAGCCTATACATATATTACCTACCAAGATACCTAGGGTAAGTGGACATTTAGTCCACGATACGGCCCATTGCCGATATCTTGAATATTTCAAGATACGAAATGGTACGGCGCGATACCGGCGCCCTACAACCCCGATTTCCACTCGGGAGCCTACCCACAAAATTTAATTCACGTATTCTTGCCCCACGTCAAGTTTCAACTCATTCCGATACTCCGAGCTCCGTTTCGCCCTCTAACTCGATCCCCTCTATTTCCTATTTCTCACTTTTCTTCCTATTCTTCTAACTTCTTCTAATTCTTAAACTTCTTCTAATCTTCTCTATGTATCTATCTATATATAGACACACACACTCTCCAATTTCCCTTACACACGCACAAAAAGCACAAACACACAAAATACTCAATTTCTCGGATTTTAGCACACTGGGACAACCTGCACACCTTTAAGGCTCTCATGCTCACCCTTAAGGCACTTCTGCTCACCTTTAAGGCTCCTCTGCTCACCTTTAAGGCTCTACTGCACAGTTTTTTCCTGAATAGCATTCTGCACACTTCTAAGGCATTCCTGCACAACTACAAGGCTCTTATGCACAACTCTAATGCTCTAATGCACAACTCTAAGCATTGATACATACATATACAATATATATATACATACCTATATAAAAACACCCAAACATGCACAAATGTATATATATATATATATATATATATATATATATATATATATATATATATATATATATATATATATATATATATATATATATATATCTCACACATACACACAAATATACATATAGATACATATACATACACATATTTACACATGTATATATATATATTTGTATATATATATATACCACTCTCAAAAAGGATTAAACCATAATAAATCCTTAACCTATATTTTAAGGGAACCTACAAAGGCTATGGTCAACTTGTAGAGAATGATCCCCTCTATCATTTATGTGAAGGAATAAATACAAAAGGAGGAATTTAAAAGGGTTTAAAAATCATACCTAAAAGTGGATTTGAAAAGGAAGAAGGAGTTGGAAAGAAAGTAATGGAGAAGAAGAAGAAACTTAGTGAGGAAGTAAAAGAGGTGGAGGGGGTGGCCCTATAGGTGGCCGGCCATGGTGCCGAGGGGTAGGGGCACTTATATTTACAAGTTTGCCCCTCCCTAAGCCTAATGCGAAATTAATCCAAAATGGGTTTTGAAAAATGCTAAAAATAAATAAAAATTATAATTAAACTTAATTACTCATGGGGGAACTAGTCCAAACTCCTAAACCTAAAAGTTTAGTGTGGTGGGCCATGGTTAAATAACAGGCTAATTGCGACTCAAGTCGAAATTCACCGGTGTCCCGAATTAACTCGGAATGCGATGAAATTCGAACCCGACTCCTAATATATTTAAATAATAATATTCATGAAATAAAATTCCCAAAAAATATTATAAAATATAAAATTACCATTTTACCCCTAACTGGGAAAAGTGAGGGTGACAGGAGGAGCTCGCCGGAGGGGGAGGGAGTCGCCGGGGGGGGGTCGCCGGGGGGGAGGGCACTGACAGAGGGGGAGGGAGTCGCCGGGGGGGTGGGGGGAAAATTAGAATTTTCGGGTTTTCGAGTGAGAGTGAGGGGGAAAGAAGGCAGCGGCGTGCCCTAAGTAAAATAACTTAGCGACGTCACGTGTTGACGTCGCTAAACATCGCAACCATGGCGACATATACTTATAATATGTCGCTGAACGTCGCTATTCAGTGACGTAGGATACTCCTGTCGCAGAACGTCGTTAGTCAGCGATGTTTTGCGACGTGTTTATAAAGATGTCGCTACTGGCGACGTAATTTCTTGCCGTCGCTATATTACGTCGCTATTTGATGATATTTTAGTAGTGCATGTTGTCTCTGGCGAGGGGATTTCAGTGGATCCGAAGAAGATTTCTGCAGTAGAGTCCTGGTCTATGCCGAGCTCAGTAGCAGAGGTTCGGAGTTTTCTGGGTCTGGCAGGTTACTACCGGAGGTTCGTACAGGACTTTTTCAGGATTGCCCAGCCGATGACCTGCCTTACCAGGAAGGACGAGGAGTTTGTTTGGTCCAAGGAGTGCCAGGCCGCCTTCGAGGCGCTGAAGGCGTGGTTGACTACAGCTCCTATCTTGACACTGCCATCTGGATCTGGTGGTTATACGATCTACAGTGATACTTCAGGACGGGGTTTGGGTTACGTGCTTCAGCAGCACGGAAAGGTAATTGCCTATGCATCTAGGAAGTTACGTCCTCATGAGAGGAATTACCCTACCCACGATCTGGAGCTGGCAGCGGTCATCTTTGTTTTGAAGCTGTGGAAACACTATCTGTATGGAGAGCGAGTTGAGATCTATACAGGTCACAAGTGCTTGAAGTTTGAAGTACGTGTTTACCCAGAAGGAGCTGAATATAAGGCAGAGGCGATGGTTAGAGCTGACGAAGGATTTTGATATATCCTTACAGTACCATCCGGGGAAGGCCAACGTGGTCGCGGATGATTTGAGCAGGTATCCCGTGGCCATGTGTTTGACGATGGATCGTCATCTTCTGGCAGATCTGGAGAGCTTGGGCATAGAGGTGATAGTTCTGGGGTTCGAGGCGCAGATGTGGGGTCTCCAGGTGCAGTCGAAGCTGTTGGACAGAGTTCGGGCAGCTCAGTTTGAGAATGAGGCTCTGAGAGTCAAGCAGGTCCAGGCAGGACTGTTGGATGAGTTCTCTATAGCAGGGGATGGGTCGTTGAGGCATGGTACCAGATTGTACGTGCCGAGCGGAGGACTTCGGGAGGAGGTTCTTCAGGAGACGCACCGTTCTCAGTACTCTATGTATCCTGGAGCCAACAAGATGTATAGAGACTTGAGACAGCATGTTTGGTGGTATGGCATGAAACGTGAGGTGGCTCAGTTCGTTTCTAGATGCTTGGTGTGCCAGCAGGTGAAGGCCGGGAGACAGAGACCCGGTGGATTGCTCCAGCCACTACCCATTCCTGAGTGGAAGTGGGAGCATATCACTATGGACTTTGTATCTGGGCTTCCGCGCTCTCCAGGAGGGAAGGATGCGATTTGGGTCATTGTTGATCGATTGACCAAATCGGCCTACTTTTTGCCTTTCAAAGTGGGGTTGTCGACGGAGAGGTTGGCCGAGATGTACGTGCGACAGATAGTCCGATTGTACGGGGTTCCAGTGAGTATAGTCTCGGATCGGGACAGCCGATTCACTTCTCACTTCTGGAGGAGTTTGCAGCTTAGCTTGGGCACATCGCTCAAGTTCAGTACCGCATACCACCCCCAGACAGACGGGCAGTCGGAGAGGACGATTCAGACCCTCGAGGATATGCTGCGTACCTGTGTCTTGGACTTCGGGGGATCTTGGGAGGACCACCTTCACTTGGTAGAGTTTGCTTACAACAACAGCTACCAAGCCAGTATAGAGATGTCACCTTTCGAGGCTCTATACGGACGGAGGTGTCGTACTCCCTTGTCTTGGGATGATATCGGTGAGAGAGTTTTGCTTGGCCCTGAGATGGTGGTGGATGCTGCGAAGAAGGTCAGGATTATCAGAGATCGACTTCGGGTGGAGCAGGATAGGCAGCGACATTGGGCCGATAGCCACCGAAGGCCATTGGAGTTTGAGGTATAATCTAGATTTTTCTAGTATTGAGTCTGAATGCGATTGTTTTAGATCAAGCTCTAAGTCTTGTGTTTTGTTCTAGGTTGATGATCTTGTCTTTCTGCGAATTTCTTCGACGCGTGGCACAATTTGTTTTGGTGGCGGCAGGAAGCTTAGTCCATGATACATCGGACCATTCCGTATCTTGGGCAGGGTCGGTACAGTGGCTTACCGACTGGAGTTACCACCCGCACTAGAGGGAGTACACAGTGTATTCCACGTGTCGCAGCTGAGACGGTACGTGGCAGATCCCAGTCACGTCTTAGACCACTCCGAGATCGAGGTGGGACCGACACTCAGCTATCTAGAGAAGCCGGTTGAGATCTTGGACCGAAGAGAGAAGGTGCTCCGGAATCAGGTCA
This sequence comes from Iris pallida, assembly GCA_029216955.1. Lineage (NCBI taxonomy): Eukaryota > Viridiplantae > Streptophyta > Magnoliopsida > Asparagales > Iridaceae > Iris > Iris pallida. The sequence goes on along the minus strand of JANAVB010031417.1, from coordinate 14,390,888 downwards.
TTCTCTTGGTTCGCGTTGCGTGGAGACACCACTCTCCAGGTGAGTCCACCTGGGAGAGGGAGGACGACATGCGGGAGCGATTCCCATATCTCTTCGAGCCTTGAGGTAAAATTTTATCTTTTTCTTTCTTGTTCTGTTCATGATTGCTGTGTTAGTTCTCATTCAATTTCGAGGACGAAATTTTTTAAGGAGGGTAGATTTGTCACCCCCAGTTTTCGAATTAGGGGTATTTTTGTCATTTTTTTAGTTTTATAATTTTTAGGAATTTTATTTGATTTTATATAATTTTTTGGGATTTATTTGACTTGGTTTGAATTTTATCCAATTTGGACTTAAGTTGGAGACCCGGGTAGCCTGGACACTAGTGGGACCCACATACTAGCTGGACTTGGCCCACATACCATCCTAATTAGGCTAGAAACCATAAATCCTATTTCCATGGCTTAATTAGTCATTTTAGAGCTTAATTAGTAAATTAAATTAGACCGAAACAAACCGAACCCAACCGAACCTAAGTCTAATGGGTTTGGAGGGTTATTGGATCTCACCCAAAACCCAATAACCCCCCCCCCCCCCCCACCATGGCCGGCCACATATAAGAGCACCCTCCCTTTCTTCTTCACTAAGTAACTCTCTCCCTCTCTCAAATTTCATTTCTTTCCTTCAAGCTCCTTTCTTTTCCAAGGAAACCTAATTTAGGTAAGCCATTAAATTCTCTATTTATTGCTCTTTGCATTTAATGTCTTCACAATAAGTGTAGAGAAGAGGATTCTCAACACTTTGCCCCTAGAATTGGTAGGATTCCCTAGAAATCTAGGTTAGAGATTATTAAGGGTTTTTATATATAAGGAGAAATATATATATATATATATATATATATATATATATATATATATATATATATATATATATATATATATATATATATATATATATATCTGTGTGTGTGTGTGTGTGTGTGTGTGTGTGTGCGCATTTGTGAGTGAGTGTCTATGTAATTATATGTGTGTGTAAAGGAATGTAGAGAATGGTGGTGGTGGTGTATGAGTGAGAGTGGTGGTGAGAGTGTGTGTTTGTGTTTGTGTGAGAGAGTGTTTGAGTGAGGGTGTGTGTGTGTTTGTATATATATATATATATATATATATATATATATATATTTATATATATATATATGTGTGTGTGTGTGTGTGTGTGTGTGTGTGTGTGTGTATGTGTATGTATTTATATGTATATGGATATGTGTGTGTGAATGTATATATATATATATAGATATGTGTGTGTGTTGTATATATATATATATATATATATATATATAGAGAGAGAGAGAGAGAGAGAGAGAGGGAGTAGAAGGAGAAGTAGGAGAATTAAAAGAAGAAGAAGAAGAAGAGAAGCAACTGCAGCAGCAGCTAGCAGCTGAGTGCAGCAGTAGCAGCAGCATGCGCAGCTGCAGCAGCAGGAGCAAACAACAGTAGCAGCAGGGCAGCAGTCCCCCCCCCTATTCAGCCCCCCTTTACCCCTTAAACACCCCAATGTATATATATATATATATATATATATATGTATATATATATATATATATATATATATATATATATATATATATATATATATATATATATATATACATAGAGGAGAATAAGAAAAATGATGAGTAGAGTAAGAAGAATGAGAAAAGAAGAAGAGATTAGAAGAAGAAGAAGAGGAAACTAGAAGGTAAGAAGGAGAAGAAATAGAAAAGAGAAGCAATTAGAATTAGGAAGTAGGAAAGGAATGAGAAGGAAAAGGATAAGGAATTAGAGTAAGAAAGAGAAGAAGGAAATTAGAAGAAGTTAGAAGAAGAAGGATTAGAGGAATAGGAAGAAATTAGAAGAAGAAGAATTAGAATAGGAAATAGAATTTGGGGGAGATCGAGTTAGAGGGCGAAATCGAGCTTCGAGTATCGGAACGCGATGAAACTTGGGGGAGACCTAGAATACGTGAATTAGACTTTGCGGGTAGGCTCCCGAGTGGAAATCGGGGTTGTAGGACGCCGGTATCGTGTCGTACCATTGCGTATCTTGATTTATTCAAGATATCGGTAATAGGCCGTAAGATGGACTAGACGTCCACTCTACCTAGGTATTTTGGTAGGTAATGAACCTATAGGCTAGTATCATACTACCCTAGGGAGCTCGGGTCAAAATATCAAGCGTAGGTAGGCTAACTTGGTAATTGTCTAAGTTAGAATTTTACTTTTTTAAAGGGTAAAATAGGATATTGGCCTACGGCCAAGATTCGGATTTCGAAGTCCAAGATGGACTTGGATATGGGTTGTAGAGGTTGGTAATGATTAGAAATAGCCATCTAGACATAGTCTTGACCTCGGTTGACCACGGTTGACTTTTTAGACCAAAAGTCAAATATGGATCAACACTTTACCCAATTTAGTCCCAAATTCCTTTTAACTTGGACGGTTGACCAAAAGTCAACTATTAGTCTCCAGTGACCTAGGGTTGACCTATAGTTGACCAGAGTTGACCCGTTGACCAAAAGTCAACGTAAGTCAATTTTCGACCTAGTTTGATTCGGATTGATTTCCAATGTTCTCCCATGACCAAGATTGACCCAACTAGACATGTCTTGACCTAGAATGACTTAATAGGATTTAATTTGATTTAACTTTACTTTCTAAACTTAGTATTGATATGTCTTGTTCTCTATAGGTCCTCGAGACACTACAGTGGATCCGGTTGACATATTTTATCATCTTACAGGCGATTACATTCTCTGATACTTATTTCCAATTTATGATAACTGTTATGATTCATGTACTTAGTGTAGATATGCTTATTCCTGACACATGGTTCTTACGGATTGGTATTTCTGGATCCCGACGAGAGATGTTTCTCCTTCTTAGGTTGGGATGTATTGTGCAAGCTCCCTTGTAGCTCTTGCTCAATATATGGTCACTGATTCTAGAGAAGGTTCGCGACCTTCTCATTAGAATCCCGTGCAGTGACATGTCCTGTTTGGATCCATTCTACCAGTTAGGGTAAGGGGAGTAGTAGCGTATACCTGTGATCAGATCCATCCCGCATTCCCGAACAGTGTGAGTCATATACCGCACATATGACTTGCCAGGCCAGTTCTTGACAGGTACCCAAGCCGATCACAAGCTGAAACTACTACTCACACACATTGGACATATGGCTTTCTTTGACTTGTGTACATACCATGATCCCGTTCTATTTTCTTATTCTAGCGCTAGCTCTACAGCTTACCATGCCATGATACATACATGTACACTCCATCTTTATTTACAGTCTTATAGCTTTTATTCTATCTTGAGATCTGTTATGAGTAATATGTACTCGTTCCATCCTGACCGGATATGTTGACAAAATATTACAGATGCAGACGAGGGAGATTGCAGTACCTACTATGGTCCGGATGATGTAGTGGGCTTAGACTTGGTCCCGCAGGGCTTAGCTTCGCCTGACGAGACTTTACCACTTGCTTAGTTAGAGTAGGTCTTTTGTACTGGACCTTGTCTCCAGTTACTTTTGAGACTGTATTACATGTGGATTGTATTAGAGAATGGACTTGTATATTATTTGTGTTTGGACTTGACAGGTTATATTTTATCGTCTTGTTGTCTTTATCTTTCAGTCTTTACTTTATCATCTTAGAGTTGTGATTGAGCACTCATATATATTCATTGCTTGTCCTCCGTTCGGAGTTGACCATATTCTCGACAGGTTTTGATATATATATAAACTGTTGTTAGAGTAGAAAACCTACAGCGTTCCACGCTATTTTTCCGGTGAGGGCTGGGCGTTGTCACGTACACGTGCCCTTATAGCGGGTGCGGGTCGTGACATGAATGGACTGCCAGAAAACTGGACAGTCCTAAGTCACAACATGTGAAACAAAGGACTGTCCATTTTTCTGGCAGTCCTTACTGTATTCAGGACTGCCAGAAAACTGGACAGTCCTACATACTGTAAGGACTGCCAGAAAAATAGACAGTCCTTTATTTTACATGCTGTGACTTAGGACTGCCCAGTTTTCTGGCAGTCCATTCAGTTTGTAGGACTGCCAAAAAATTGGACAGTCCTTGTTTGCACTAGTTGAACAGCAATATTGGGGTTTCCTCCCATATTAGGGTTCGTATATTATGAGGAGCCTTTGGGTGTCATCGAAATTGAAAATGAGAAAAAAAATTAGGGATACAATATTAGGATTTTGACCAATATTAGGGTTTAACATTTTTGTTGTTGTTGTTGTTCTTCCTTTTCTTCTTATTCTTCTTTTTCTTCTTGGATGGGTTGAGGAAGAAGAAGAGGGAAAGATTAGAAAAAAAAGTGACTTTTATACCAAAGAGTGGGATAACCCTAATCAATTTTTTCAATGACAAACTTGTAAATAATACAAAGTTTTAAATGGAATAGCCCTGATAAAAAAGTGAGTGCCTTTATAACTGTTAGTAAATAATCTAGACTAGCTCCTAGTTTACCTATTCTTTAGGAAGGTTCCTAGTCCTTGGGACATTTGTGTGGCCAGGAGGATTTTTCTCCTTTGCTTTATTGTTGTCCACATCTTTTAATCTTTGTATAGCCTATATAAAGGCACAAACCTATGTTGAATTAACAACAAAAGCTTCCTCTTCTTATTCCATTATCATTGCCTTCTCAATAGAGTGTTTGCACCTTGTCATCCTTCTCCAGGTTACAACCAACATTTGGTATCAGAGCACCAGGTTGTATGCCAAAGTATCTTCGACTCGACAAGATTTCAATCATCGAGCACTCGTCGACGCCAACAACAAAGAAGGGGAGCATAATCCTGCACTACCCGATGCTGACGTCTTGCAATTACTCCACTTAGGCGATCAAGATGGAGGTCTTCATGGAGGCTCAAGGCATTTGGGATGCCATTGAACCCGCGGCCGGGGTGGTCGTAAAAAAGAAGAAGGACAAGATGGCGTTGGCGTGCATTTTCCAAGCTGTCCCCGAGGAAATCCTACTCCAGCTGGCCAAGCACAAAATGGCTAAGGAAGCTTGGGAAAGCTTGAAGACAAGGTACCTAGGTGCTGATTGGGTGAAGAAGGCAAGAATTCAAACCTTGAAGAGTGAGTTTGAGGCTCTTCGTATGAAGGAGACAGACTCCATCGATGAGTTTGCAGGAAAATTGACGACCCTCGCAAACAAGATTCGTGGATTGGGAGACGAGATGGAGGACGTCGTCATCGTCAAGAAGCTGCTCGTCTCCGTCCCAGACAAGTACCTGCAGGTCGTTGCTGTGATCGAGCAGTTTGCGGATGTGGAGACCATGCCGGTCGAGGAAGCGATCGGCCGCCTCAAAGCGTACGAAGAACGCATACGCGGTCGAGGCGAGAGCAACAACGGACAACTCTTGCTTACTTACGCTGAGTGGCAGGCGCGGTCGAAGAAAGGCGACGCCGATTCTTCGTCGAGAGGAAAAGGGCACTTTAGCGACGATCGGGGCCATGGTAAGCCCCGTAGTTGTGGTCGCGGGCGCGGCAGGGGTGGCCGTGGCGGCCAAATAGCACAACACCAGGAGGGTGAGGGAACTCGCGGCTCAGGCTCCAACCGCGACAAATCAAAAATCAAGTGCTTCAATTGTGAAAACTTTGGGCACTATGCGTCGGAGTGTCGCAACAAGCATCGTGTTGAGGAGGCGAACCTTGCACGAGTGTAAGACGAGGAGGCCGCATTGCTGCTGGGAGAGAGTCAGGAGGAGACGCCTGACCTCGTCATGCTCAATGAAGAGAAGATAGAACAAGACTTGCGCGGAACGGGAGAAGCACAAGCCGACACCGACGTTTGGTACCTTGACAACGGCGCTAGCAACCACATGACAGGGCACCCAGGAAAGTTCAAGGACCTTGATCTGAATATCACCGGCCATGTCAAGTTTGGCGACGGCTCAACCGTGCGGATTGAGGGCAAGGGATCAATCCTGCTCCAATGCAAGAATGGGGAACAACGACTTCTGTCGGAGGTATACTTCATTCCAAGCTTAAGAAGTAATATATTGAGCCTTGGTCAATTAACGGAAGATGGAAGCAAGGTGGAGATTGTCGGCTCCTACTTGAGGGTGTTCGACAGGAACGACATCCTGCTGATGAAGGTGAGGAGATCGCCTAACCGTCTGTACAATATAGCTCTTTAATCTTGTAGGCCGATATGTCTAAGGGCCAAAGTACATGACCCAGCTTGGTTGTGGCATGCAAGGCTCGGGCACGTGAATTTCTTTGCGCTCAAGATGATGGCAGAGAAGGGAATGGCCACCGGACTGCCGAAGATTTCTCACCCAAACCAACTCTGTGATGGGTGCCTTATCGCCAAACAGGCACGGCTACCGTTCCCACTGCAGGCAAGCTTCAGAGCTGAGAAGACACTGCAACTTGTGCACGCCGACATTTGTGGCCCGATTACACCCGCTATACTTGCAGGTAACAAGTATTTTCTTCTACTTGTTGATGACTTCAGTCGCATGATGTGGGTGCATATGCTCAAAGAAAAAAATGATGCCATTGATGCTTTCAAGAAATTCAAGTATCTTGTAGAGAATGAGTGTGACAGCAAGATGAAGACACTCAGAACTGGTCGAGGAGGTGAGTTCCTGTCCAAGGAATTCATAAGCTTCTGTGAAGGCGAAGGCATACAACGGCACCTTACCGCACCATATACGCCACAACAGAACGGCGTAGTGGAGCCCCGGAATCGCACCGTGATGGCAACGACAAGGAGCCTACTCAAGAGCATGCATGTTTCTGGAAGCATGTGGGGCGAGGCGGTTAGACATGCTGTGTACCTGCTCAACCGATTGCCAACTAAAGCTCTCGGTACGCTCACGCCGTATGAAGCTTGGACCGGTAAGAAATCGAACCTGGAACACTTAAGGATTTTTGGATGCGTCGCACACATGAAGACAGCAGGTCCTCATCACAAGAAACTTGATGACCGAAGCACGTCATTGGTGTACCTTGGCGTGGAAGAGGGCTGCAAAGTGTACCGCCTCTATAATCCTCAACGCAGCAAGATCCAGGTGAGCAGGGATGTCGTGTTCTAGGAAGAAAGAAGATGGGACTGGAATGATGGTGACGGTACCGAACCACAAGGCTGGGTAGATATCTTAGTCGAAGATCCTGTTGTCGAGACAATAATCACTCCACAGAGAGCGGTAGACGAGGCTGTACACATGCCGGAGGGCATGGGAGATGCGGCAACACCTATGACGCACGGAGCGGCAATGGCGTCAAGGAAGCCTACTACACCACAAGATGCAGCCTCAACTTCAAGCGGCTCACCCACACCGACGACAGACTCAAGCGAGCCAAGGAGATACCGCCCAATTGCTGACATATATGCTGAAACTGAGGAGACACCTCTTGATCCAGAGATGCTGTTTTTGTCGGCTAAAGAACCGGCAAACTTTCAAGATAATGCACTTGACCATGAGTGGCGGGAAGCTATGAAGAAGGAGTTGGAAGCCATCGAGAAGAATGGGACTTGGGAGCTTACTGAGTTACCATTTGGGCACAAACCCATCGGTCTAAAATGGGTATACAAGGTGAAGAGAGACAGTGAAGGCAAGATCCTCAAGCACAAAGCTAGACTTGTGGCAAAGGGATACGTCCAGCAGCATGGAGTCGATTTTGATGAGGTGTTTGCTCCAGTGGCCAGACTCGACACAATTTGCTTGATTATCGCTCTCGCAGCCCAACATGGATGGGAGGTTCACCACTTGGACGTCAAATCTGCATTCCTGAATGGTGACCTCAAAGGAGAGGTATATGTAGCTCAACCCGAAGGCTTTATCGTCAAGAACCAGGGGCACAAGGTGTATAGACTGTTCAAGGCTCTCTATGGTTTGCGGCAAGCACCGAGGGCCTGGAACATACGCCTGGACAGCTGCTTAAAGGAGCTGGGATTCGTCAGATGCACTCAAGAGCATACGGTGTACACGAGGAACAATGGAGAGGGTGCACTCATTGTTGGAGTGTACGTTGATGACTTAATTGTCACAGGCGCAAAAGCAACTGCAGTAAAGGCTTACAAGAAGCAGATGATGCAGAAATTTGAGATGAGTGACCTTGGGTTACTCTCCTACTACCTTGGTATAGAGGTAGACCAACAGGGTGATCGCATTACTCTGAAGCAATCGGCATATGCGAAGAGAGTATTGTAGCAGTTTGGAATGGGAGATTGCAATCCAACCAAGTATCCCATGGAAGCTAAACTGCAACTTAGCAAGGACCTTGAAGGAACCCGAGTCGATCCGACACAATATAGGTGCATCATTGGTTGTCTCAGGTACTTAACTCACACTCGTCCGAATATTTCTTATGCTGTTGGAATGGTGAGTAGGTACATGGAGAAGCCAACAACCACATATTACCAGACGGTGAAACAGATCCTCAGATACGTGAAGGGAACACTTGAGTATGGACTCATGTATAAAAGAGGACATGATGAAGATGAACTGCATGGATTCACTGACAGCAACTTAGCCGGAGATGTCGACGACAGGAGGAGCACCAGTGGAATGGCGTTCTACCTCAACAAGAAGCTGATCACTTGGGCATCTTAGAAGCAAAAAACTGTCGCATTGTCCTCCTGTGAAGCTGAGTTCATGGCGGCAACGGGTGCAGCGTGTCAAGCTGTGTGGTTGAGGAATCTGCTTAGTGAGGTGACTGGTCGCGAACCTAAGCCAGTTACACTCTATGTCGACAACAAGTCTGCAATTGCGTTGATGAAGAACTCTGTGTTTCATGGGCGCAGCAAGCACATTGACACTCGCTTTCATTTCATTCGCGAGTGTGTTGAAAAAGGGCAGATAAAGGTGGAGTTTGTGTGCACTGGAAAGCAACGTACCGACATTCTCACGAAGGCTCTCGCTAGAGTGAAATTTGCCGAGATGCAGCAGATGCTTGGAGTTATCAACCTGGATCAAATCTAGATTAAGGAGGAGATTGTTAGTAAATAATCTAGACTAGCTCATAGTTTACCTATTCTTTAGGAAGGTTCCTAGTCCTTGGGACATTTGTGTGGCCAGGAGGATTTTTCTCCTTTGCTTTATTGTTGTCCACATCTTTTAATCTTTGTATAGCCTATATAAAGGCACAAACCTATGTTGAATTAACAACAACAAAAGCTTCCTCTTCTTATTCCATTATCATTGCCTTCTCAATAGAGTGTTTGCACCTTGTCAGCCTTCTCCAGGTTACAACCAACAATAACAAACCTAATTAAAAAGCTACAACAACTTGCAAACAAACTTACTTCCCTTGATTCTGCCTCTCTGGTTCTGCCAAGAAAAAAAATACAAGAAAGAAAAAAATACAAGCAAGAACCAGACCTATGGCACAACACTAGAAAACCTTAAAATAAATGGGAAAAAAAGAGAGCCACGCAAACGCGAAAAACTCCATTTGCAACAGCTATAGACACTAGAGAAAAGAAAGAAGAAAGAAGTATAGTTACGACAGTATGGCCTCCCAGTCAACCTCCCAAGACGGATACTTCTTGATCTGGAAGCTCTCAGTCTCGTCCCACGAAACCTCCATAAAGTTCAAGCTCTCAGTCTGGTAGAGCTTCGTCGGCTTTGACGACTGCGACGGCGATGGCGGCGGAGGCTTCATCGGCTGCGACCGCAGGCCGAGGAAAGGGTTTTTCGACTGCAGAGTTCTTGAAACCATCACATCTTGCTTCAACTGCAGCTGCTGCTGCTGGTGCTGGTGGTAGTAGTAGTACGTGAACTGGATCTGTTGGATCTGGACCGGGTTCAGCTGGGTCAAGCCGACCGGACCAAGCCGGCTCAGATCCGGGTGAGGAAAGAACTGGTGGTAGGAATCGGAAGCGAGCACCACTTGCTGTTGGCTACTGATATCTATAGCTGCAGCCATGTTCTTAAACAAAACCAAAGAACTGCAATATTACTAAAAATAAGAGGGTTTAACCGTTTAAATGAAAAATGCCTCTTCCGAAAAAATAAAAGAAAAATAGCCTGACGAAAAATGAAAGCGGAAAAAAGAATCAAAGTGGAACTTTCGTATTTTTGCAGAAAAGGGCTTGAAGGGAAATTGAGAAATTTGGAGGGGGTGTTTGGGAAAGAATGCTCAGCTCGCCGACAAGTGGAAGTGATGTTTTTTTTTCAGTTGTTGGAACACTCTTGGGGGGGGGGGGTGTTGGGGGTTCTATATAACGTCCGTGGCGACTAGGTTTATTTAATTAATTACTTAAATTACACGCAAGGGGCTGTGCTTGCTGATGTAGGACCAGACCGAGCATCAGATCCGGTCTATGGGAAGTCGGCACGTGTAACCTGGGAACTGGCAGGTGTCCAGAATGGTACTGACTGGTGCCGGTAGATGGCCGGGCTTTGGTTGTGGGGTGGGGGGCATTTTTGACTATTCGGTGGCATTTTTTCTTTGCAGAAAATTTTAGAGGAGGAAATAAAGTTTCATGAAATGGAAACATAGAGAGAAGTATTAGAACATTCCATCCCACTAAACATTCCATCAAATGGTTTGTCGAAATTCTTGCATATATACTTCTTTTTTTTCAAGAAATTAATGATTGTTTGTTGTGTAATGATAATGTATTTGATTGTGATTCAAAAGATTGCATGTTCAATTCAAGTTGGATTCAAATTTTTATTTTTTATTTTTGATTCTTGTGACAAAATTGAGAAAAAAAATACGATGTAAGACACTCTACTAGTTAAACCACATATAAATCCACATTAACTACAAACGACCGCAATCTAATTTTCAGAATCATGCATGATAGAAAAAACTACATAATTAATGAAGGAGAAACAAGTTGAACATCTTTTTTTTTCTTCAATTATGTCATAAGAATTAAACGAATTCTTTTAGTTGTCTTTTAATGTCATAAGAATGAAAAAAAAAATACATAATTAAAATTTAAACCAAATGTGAATACACAACCTTCCAAACATCAAACGTGTTACCACTACACCATAAACAAGGGTAAAGTGCAAAAAAAACCCTCGTTAAATATGTGCCTTTTGCACTAAAAGACCACATGCTCTTAAAATACCAAAAAGTATGAAATATGCTCATTTTGTCCCCCAAATGACAATTTTACCCCTCCCTTCCCCCTCCTTCTTCGGCTGTGTTCGCCGGCGACGGAGGCGGAGGGGGGGTGGGGGTCGGACGGGGGGGGGAAGGCAGGCGGGGGGGGGGGGGGGGGGGGGGCGGAGGGTCGCTCGCCGGCGAGGAGGGGCAGGGGGGTCGGGGCCGGCGAGGGAGCCGGGAGTCGGGGCCGACGAGGGAGCGGGAGGGTCGGGGCCGACGAATGAGGAGGGGGGGTTGAGGCCGGCGAGGGAGGAGGAGGGGGGTGGGTCGGGTTCAACGGCGGGGGGTGGTCGGGTTCGTCGGCGAGGGGGGGATCGGGGGAGGTCAGGGGGGCTGGGGGTTCGCCGGCGGGGGGTGGTCGGGTTCGCCGGCGAGGGGGGGATCGGGGGGGGTCAGGGGGGCTGGGGGATCGTCGGCGGGGGATGGTCAGGGGGGGTGGGCTGGGGGATCGCCGGCGATAGGGGTGTTGGGGGCTCGCCGGCGCCGGCGTCGCCGGAGGGGGGGGGGGAGGGGTATTTTTGGTATAATTTTTTTAAATTTTGGCTGGAGGGACCTAAGCGAGCGGATATATAATCTAAGGAGGGATAAACTGACAAAAAATGCTAAAAAGTCTTTTAGTGCAAAAGGCACATATTTAACGATCATTAATTTTTTGGTGAAAGAAGTTTATGCAAGACCGTCTAGCAGAATTCTTCGTCGGATGTATTTTCCAGAACTTCTTTCTCATGTCCCAATTCTCTCAACTTCCATTCTCCACATATATATATTTTTTGTTATTTTTTTGGCTACTACAAGAAAATAATGGAGCTGGCTACCAGCTTTGGCTGAGTGCCTGAGCTCCTTTACATGCTTTCATCAGGGCTGGCCCTGACATCATAGAGGCTCGGGACAAATTTTCAAAATTGGACACATGTATAATAAAAAAATATTAAAAAACTAAAAAATTTAATTAAAATAAAAGTTACAACCAAGATATGAACCAAGGACCTTTATTATACAAGCTTAGCAACTAACCACTACACCAAAATAAATTTTGTATAAAGAAGGTTCCCATGGTACACAATATTTCTAATTTAGATACAAAACTGTTAACATATTTATATTTAAACTATTTTTTGGGCCCTCATGATTCGTGGGCCTTGGGCCAGGGCTGGCCTTGGCTTTCATAGTTACTCACATGTTTTACCCAATGTTATATGTTTAATAAGCTACCCCCTTATCATGACAACTCATGCGTGAACATTCTCCTCCTTTTGTATTTCGTGTAGACTACTATTAGTAATTGTCCATGTATTATATGTTTGTTTCTTTACATGTTTTTTACTGTACTTCCTTACAACATGTATAAATGTATCATGTTATGTCTCTTTAACGACCTGGTTTTCTTCTAGATTATTGTTGAGCTACATCTATAGGTTGCTTTTGAGCTCCATCTATAGGATAGTTGATAATTGTTTCTTCAAGATACCGATATTATTAGACGATACATTCATTTCTTTCGTAGTTATATTTCATATCGTACTATTTAATATTGTTGTGATAGACTAGCATTGCAAGTTCCATTATTTTTCTTGAGCTTGTTTGTATCAATGTATTATTGTCTGGTCAACATTGGTACACTTGGTTCATTCTTGATATTTCTATTTGATGGATTGAGATATAGTTTGATATGTTGTTCATAGTAACTTTAGCTAGAGTTATCCGGCCTCGGAGATCGTATACGTATTCGAGTTGTGTTGGAGTCCGCTAGATATGTAAGTCATTGCAAGTTGACCTAGTCTTATGTATTTTGGGATTGGGACGTGATAATCTTGTAATGTAAAAATTAGAATTTTGTATCATGCTCAATTTTCTACTACGAGATTTATAAGTGTATACAAACCACATATGTAACCAATCCAGCCCTTTATGCTCCTCAAATTGCATTTGTTAGAGATCAAATTGTAGTATCAGGTGTTGGACAAAAAGTTGGTAGACCAAAAAAGAATTGTATCAAAACGAAAGATTTATCTACAACATATAATAGTTGTATCAATTGTGGTGGGATATGACAAAACAAAAAGAATTGTACTAACCAATCTATGTAGTAAATTTTTATCTTTGATGTTATTTAAAATGTTGCAAGTTTGAAAAAGTTTCACTTATACCTTTTATTATTCATTTTTTATTTGATATAAATAATGGTATTCCATCGAAATAAATATGCTTTGGAATATTTAATATGTATTCGAGGAATTCTATACATATCATTTACTGTGTGATGGACTATAGAAATGATTATCCCGAATTTTGTGAATTATCTTATTTCAATCCATTCAGTAACAGCATATGGATGATCTCGTATTGTACATCCACCTAGACATGAATATTGAGTTTCTAATGTGTGAATAACAAATTTTCTGCCTTCACCAATGATTTTAGTAGTTCATCTCAAGCATATACAATTTTCGGACATTGTTTATACGAGTTGCAAATGTAAAATTATGCTCAATTGCTATACTAGTTATAAAACTACTAAATTTGAAAATTGTTTGAAGGGAGACGAGATATCGTAGAATAGTATTTTTATTCCTCTCATTCATCATATGGCAAGGGCCATATATATAGGGATAAGGGACAACCCAAGGGTCATGAGTTACATGACCCAAGGGTCATGAGTTACATGATCTCAAGGGTCATGTGTAACTCATGACATAATGGTGAATAATAAGGTTTACACAACACTCCCCCTTATTCATCCATTTCCTTGGATCCACTTATGAAATACTTCAAGGTTCAATAAGCTAATGGGGTGGATACTGCTGGATCCAGAGTAAACTTGGTTTGCCTCGTTAAAACCTTGGCTGTGGAAAACCCAGTAGGAAAAACCATCAGTCCTAAGGAAAAAGAGTACAATCCTATAGTTTTACTCCCCCTGATCTATACAAGCTTCAGGCTTGCAGGTCTTTTAGTTGCCTCATCCCTATTCCTCTTACAAGCTTTACAAAAGTACATCGTGGCAGTGTTTTGGTAAACAAATCTGCTAAGTTATTACAAGATTGAATTTGTTGTACTTTGACTTGTCCCTTCTCTTGAAGGTCGTACGTCCAGAAGAATTTGGGGGATATGTGCTTCGTCTTGTCACTCTTCATGTATCCTTTCTGAAGTTGAGCTACGCATGCTGCATTATCTTCAAAAAGGGTAGTAGGCTCAAGTTCACCAGTCTTCAGGCCAGTAGATGCCAAAATGTGCTGAATGACGGAGCGAAGCCAAACACACTCCTTGCTTGTTTCATGGATTGCCAGGAGTTCAGAATGGTTGGATGAGATAGCCACACTGGTCTGTTTGATGGACCTCCAGGAGATAGCCGTACCACCGAAAGTAAACACAAATCCAGTTTGTGATTTCTCTGTGTGGGGATCTGATCTATAACCTGCATCTGAATAACCAAGTAAAGTGGAAGACCCACTATTCGGGTAATATAGTCCTAGGTCTATAGACCCTTGGAGGTAGCGCAGAAGATGCTTCACTCCATTCCAGTGGCGCTTTATGGGCGCTGCACTGTATTTGGCTAATAAGTTAACTGAAAATGCTATATCAGAACGCGTACAGTTAGCCAGATAGAGTAGTGCCCCAATGGCACTTAGGTAAGGTACTTCAGGACCTAATGATTCCTCCCCCTCTTCCAGTGGACGGAAAGGGTCCTTCTTTACGTCCAATGATCGAACGACCATTGGTGTACTAAGGGGATGGCATTTATCCATGTGAAATTGTTTAAGTAATCTTCGTGTATATGTAGATTGGTGTAACAGGATACCACCCTTTAGGTGTTCGATCTGTAAGCCAAGGCAATACTTTGTTTTGCCTAGGTCTTTCATTTCAAAAGTTGTCTTAAGGCTTTCAGATATCTCAGTGATCTCTGCAGGAGATCCAATGATATTTAAGTCGTCGACATAAACGGCGACTATAACAAATCATGTTCCCGATCTTTTTATAAAGATACACGGGCAGACTTTATCATTAGTAAATCCTTGCGTAGCAAGAAACTCACTTAGTCTGTTATACCACCTTTTTCCTGATTGTTTAAGACCGTACAATGATCTTTGTAACCTTACAGAATAGGTGTTCCGAGGTCTATCTGTTTTCTCTGGTAAAATTTTACATCCTTCAGGGAGTTTCATATAGATATCTTTATCTATATTGCCATAAAGATATGCAGTCACAACGTCCATGAGCTGCATTTCTAGGCTTTTCAGAGAAGAGAGGCTGATTAGGAATCTGAAGGTATTTCCATCCATGACCGGAGAATATGTTTCTTCATAATCTATTCCCGGTTTCTGGGAGAAACCTTGTGCTATAAGGCGTACTTTGTAGCGCACAACTATGTTGTGTTCATTTCTTTTTCTTGTGAAGATCCATTTATATCCCACAGGTTTTACATCTTTAGGTGTTTGGACTACTGGTCCAAAGACTTCTCGTTTCAAGAGTGAGTCCAGCTCTACTCCTATTGCCTCGTTCCACTTTGGCCAATCGTCTTTGCGTTTACATTCCGCTAGAGACCGTGGATCGATGTCATCGTCATTTTCAGTGACGTGAACGGCAATATTGAACGTAAAATCGTCGTCGACGACTGTGCTTTTTCTGTTCAGTACCTCTCCAGTATGTACATAATTTAATGATATTTCTCCTGTTTGTTCCTCTTCAGGGGAAACTAGGAGGGGAGAGGTAGCTGATCTGAGCTCAGCATCCTGTGTTGGGATCTTCTTAATTTCTCCAGGGTTTTTTCTTTTACGAGGGACTTTGTCTTTCGAACCTGGTGGGCGTCCTCTTTTTAATTGAGGTATTGCCATTTCTGCTGCCGGCGGATTGCATCCATCTTTGGGGATGTCAATCCTAGCTGGCGTGTTGGCAGCAGGGACGTGTGATCTGACAATCTTCTGGTTGTCAGTAAATGTATCCGGAAGTAGATGTACAGTGTTTTGAAGATGTAATATCTTCAGGATCTCATCTTCACATTGACTTGTACGCGGATCAAAATGAGACAAAGTTTTTGTGTCCCAAGAAATTGTCTTAGAAGCTTCTGGCTTCTTAGACTGTGTGCCCAGTTTAGGAAATAATCCTTCATCAAACTCACAGTCATCAAGACGTGCCTTAAATATGTCACCCGTCAGGGGTTCTAGGTATCTAATTATAGAGGATGAGTCAAACCCAACATAGATACCTAATCGACGTTGTGGACCCATTTTGGTCCTTTGTAGGGGGGCAATGGGGACGTAAACAGCACAACCAAAAACTCTCAAATGAGAGATATTTGGAAGTGAACCATAAGCGAGCTGCATCGGAGATAGAATATGACCCCCAGAAGGCCGTATTCTAATAAGTGATGCGACATGCAATATAGCATGACCCCAAGCTTCCACATTCAACTGTGACTGC
This sequence comes from Iris pallida, assembly GCA_029216955.1. Classification (NCBI taxonomy): domain Eukaryota; kingdom Viridiplantae; phylum Streptophyta; class Magnoliopsida; order Asparagales; family Iridaceae; genus Iris; species Iris pallida. Next base: position 14,374,363 of record JANAVB010031417.1, on the reverse strand, counting down.
ATCAACAATGGACGAGCAATCCATTGTAATCTCTTAATAAGAGATTCTGCTAACCCGTTCTGGGTGTGAACATGAGCTACAGGATGTTTAACTTCGATGCCAGTTGCTTGGCAATAGTCTTGAAAGACCTGTGAAGTAAATTCACCCGCATTATCAAGTCTTAATTTTTTTGATATGGTTATCGGGGAAATGAGCCCGCAACTTAATTATTTGTGCCAATAGCTTAGAAAAAGCTAAGTTGCGGGTGGACAAAAGGCACACATAAGACCATTTAGTAGATGCATCGATAAGTACCATAAAGTACCTAAATGGACCACTTGCGGGGTGAATAGGTCCGCAAATATCTCCATGAATTCTCTCTAAGAAGTTAGGAGACTCTAGTCCCACTTTCAAAAGGGATGGTCTCGTTATAATTTTGCCTTGAAAACAAGGTAGACACGAGTAATCATACTTCTGAAGAATCTTCAGGTTCTGCAGGTTGTGTCCACTGGATTGGCTTATGAATCGTTTCATCATAGCTGATCCTGGGTGACCCAGTCTATTATGCCAAAGTTTAAATTTTGGCGATGAATGACACTTCTGGTGCACAATCATGTTAGCTTCTGTTGATTGAATATGAGTATGATAGAGACCCACGGGAGTCCCTTGAATCGTTCTAAGATAGTTTTTGAACCATCTTTTAGACGAGTAACATACAGATATTCTGCCTCATTTATTTCATTTGTTTCTAAGTGATATCCGTTTAAACGAATGTCCTTGAAACTTATGAGGTTCCTATTTGATTTAGGAGAGAATGGTGCATCTTTTATTATTAGTCTTGTTTTATTTGGGAGCAATATAATTGCTTCACCAGATCCTTCTATTATGTTTGATAGTCCTGATATCGTAATAACGGGACCGTCATAATCATATAAGCTATAAAAATAGCTTTTTTCTCGAAGGATTGTGTGCGTCGAGGCGCTGTCCACAAGGCATTCACACTTCATCTATAGATCTATGAAAAAATAACAACAAACAATCGTAATTAAAACAACAGTTTTGAAATACAATTTTTGTTTAAAAAAAATTCTCTTATATCGATCGACGGACCGATATAGAGAGGTCAATAAGTTGCTTGCAAAAATGCATAATTTATAAATACAATTTGAGCAAAAGAACAATATTCGGTCATCCCCTTTCCGTAGCTCTACGTGAATATGACCAGGCGGAAAAATGAGGGAGGAAGGTCACCGGGGACCAATTAAATACCAAGCCTCAAGTTCTTTCTGACATCATACCCAAATATGTGAGCCTATTCGGAGAGACTTCGTAAAATTTTCTTTGTCAAATGTAAGAATAAATATCATTTTTCAAGAAATTCACATTTATCAAGAAATTGACACTACCAGTGGCCGGAGCCGATGGGAGAGGAGTTGAAATGGTGGCTAATAAGCCCTGGGCACGTAAATGGAACTTCAGGTCCACGTGCCAGCTCAAATATTTTTTTTTTAGCAGCGTCTAGTACAACGAAATTGACACTTGCTATTTTTTGGCCATTTTATCTTTAGATCAATCATGCCAAAAAAAAATATTGAGTTAATTTCCTTAAACTTTTCCTTTCATTAGTCAATGGGACTTTAAAGTTTAAAACAAGAGATTTAAAGTTTAGTCTCATTTATGCAATTATGTCCTCATCCATTCCATGAGATAGCCGACCCTGCTGGACTCAAAATGCTACTGTAATGAACACTATGAAAGTTGGAAAGAAGAAGAAGCTAAGAGCATTACTATTTAGTATCCTTGACAGATATCTACTATTTAGTACCAACATGCATATATGCATGCTTGAAAGTCTCAGAATTAGATTGTAAGTTGGAAATAACATCCAATCTTTCCCATGAATTGATCCATCTTTCTTTGGTGTAAAAAAAATGCCTACCCAACATAAAGCACTACTGTTGCTAGTTGTGTGGTCCACCCTTCATTAAAGGTGGATGACTTCAAACGAATTTGTTGGTCCTTTGTCTATTATATATGTTACACAAAACCACATAAACTGAAATACAATATTTCAAAATGATTACTGTAACATATTGCAAGATTACTCCGTTATATTAGGCAATTTATTTATGCCCTCGGACCATATACCGATTGTTCGAATCACAAGGATGATTAATAGCAATAATGCAGTCAAGTGGAGTCCTTCTAAATTGGACAGACATTCGAATAAAGGATTAAACCACTTGATCAGAATTAAGTGATTTGACGGTTCTCAAGAGATAACACGATTTGTTGAAAATATAAGATCCCAACTACGAATATAAAGCTATAAACTGCAAACCATTTGTTGAAAATCTAAACATGTCCAGACACACCACATGAATATGCCGATTTAGGAGCTCTATTAATTATAGCATATGGAAATAGGTTTTATCATTTCTCTAGAGTATAGTACTCTCGAATGAAATTTTAGATATCATCTAGAAAACTATCCAATTGAATATTGTATCATGAGCAAGTACTTACATGATTCAGAAAGTAGTACATCTCATGAATAAGATGGATTTTTCAAAAATAAATTTACCTTTCTTATCGTACGGTGGAAGAAGGTTAAAAAAAATTAACGGTACGTCGGATCGGCTAGGGAAGGAGGAAGGATGACGTCGATATCTGGACGTCGATTCTCCTTGCTTCAGCAATCATGCTGATAACGTATTTGAAGGGAGACGAGATATCGTAGAATAGTATTTTTATTCCTCTCATTCATCATATGGCAAGGGCCATATATATAGGGATAAGGGACAACCCAAGAGTCATGAGTTACATGACCCAAGGGTCATGAGTTACATGATCTCAAGGGTCATGTGTAACTCATGACATAATGGTGAATAATAAGGTTTACACAACAAAAATGAGATTCAATATTTCGTGCGTGCTAACATTTGAATTATTATCGACATTATTATCTAAATCATTTATTAGAATCATCAATTACATCATCAATATTTCTTTATCTTTAATATGATTCCGTCTTCAATAAATTGAACAATTTGATTTAAAACGGGAGCAGATATATATTGTTCCAACTTTTCATGTCTCAGTCATCTCCCTATCTGTAGATTTTTTTTATAAGGGCACATCAAAAGTTGATCAGGGCTAGCCAGAATTGGGACCGGCCAGTCCATGTTTGAGGAAAAATTACTCGGGCTATCCAATTTTTTACTCATGGGGCTGTCCTAACCCCCCCCCCCCCCCCCCCCCCAACCCCAAATTTCACTCTCATTTGCAAATTTCACTCTCTCTTTCGAAAACCCTTTCTTCTTCCTCCTCTCCTTCTTCTACTTCTCCTTCTTCTTCTCCACCATTTCCCACTCCTCAAACTATATATCTTCTTCTTCTTCTTCATCTTCTTCTCCACCATTTTTTCACTCTAAATCCTAGTTTTCTTCTCTATCATTTCCATCAAAACCCTAGTTTTTCTCTCAACAATTTTCATTCTCATCATTTTGATTCCTCACAAATAATATATGAAAATAAACCCCAACATGTTTATTTTATTCTTTCTTACAAAAAATGTATAAAAATAAACCCTAAAATGTATATTTCATTATATTATCAAGATGGAAATAAATCATAACATATGTTTTTCATTTGGCCATTTCCCTCAATACTTCTAGGACTGCCAGAAATTGTGGCAGTCCTGTTGTATAAGGCCCTTTTAGGACTGCCACAATTTCTGACAGTCCTTGTACAGCAAGTCAGTCCTGCTCAATAAATCGATTTCTTCTAGAATTAGGGTTCATCCATAATTTCTTCTATTAATGAAGAAAGATTGATTAATAAATTAATAGATTTGATAACTCAATTTGTTCAACTAGGGTTTCATACATAAACTAGGGTTTGGAGAAAAAAAAAATATGAGAACTAGAAGAGAGAGAAAAAAAAAACTAAGGTTTGGAGAAAGAGAGATTATTGATAGCCCTGAGTAAAATTGTATAGCCCTGAGTAAAAAAAATAAACTAAGGTTTGCATATATACCTAGGAATTGGATAGCCCTGAGTAAAATTTTCAGTGACAAACTTGTAAATAAATGAAAGTTAAAAACTGGACAGCCATGATCAACTTTTGATGTGCTCTTATAAAAAATCATATCTGTAAATGGGACATACAATTTAATTTTAAAAAAAAATTTATGGATATCAAAAGTTAAATTTACAGAAGCCAGTAGATCTGCCTCCGAATTTAAACAACTAGGAGCAACATTAAAAAAAAATTAACAATGCCAATCTGTAGAATTTCAGAGAGATTTATGTTATGTCTCTTGTCTCGATTCCAAACTTTCAGAATGGATATAGATTGATGTCCTGGTCTTCTCCAAGAGGAGAACCTTACAAAATTGTGAGTGCCCTCTCTAAATCTAATGTCGTAAGAAGAATGAGTACCGAACCTCTCTAAATCCAATGTCGTAAGACGAAAGAGTACCGAACGACATCACCTTTCCTATGAAGCTATATACCCACATTTTAGCTTATCTAGTCCTGTCCACCATCCATAATTCTGTATTTACTAGTGCTTATGATAAATTTGTCACAACATCAACATAAACCACTAATGATAAAATTATATATAAAACAATTTTGACCTTTTTGTTTATCAATACCACCATCAAATTATTATAGTTTTTAAAAATAAATTTTTAGTTTTTCTTTTCTAAATTAAGAATAATTCGGCAACCCACTTTTTTAAAATCGTTGAACAACATAAAACCGAGTAAACTAAGACCAAGCCATCTTAGCCAAGCACACAGTTCTAATGTCCAGGAAATATAGGGAAAACCGGGTCATGTCAAGTTATACAGATATCAGAAATCACAAATTTATGAATTGAATGATTGTTTGGGGAGGAATATGTGACTCTGCACAGAATACATGTGCCTATTCATAAATGTAAAAAATCACAGATCCTGCAAAATAAATGTCAGATATCAGAAATCACAAATCCTGACAATTCACCGTCAATGATGACGCAAAAGAAAATAGCTGAGAGAGACACAAATGAAATCCTAAGGCAATTAAAAGTCTCCAACAAGTCCAGTACACTTTAACACAGATACATAATACCCAACAAAATCAGGTTCCGAAACCAAAAAGACCAATGTCTTGACTCAACTGATAAATAGCAAAAACTTACCTTCACCACCGTCGATCAAGCACCCAGTTCTGCATCCAGACACCAGATAACTTGCCAGCGGTATCAGATTCACCACGACAAAAGACGACACTACTACTATAGCACTCAGACTCAACAAGAGACACGAACCAGCAACCATTTCATTTCTTCTTTGCCGCGGACTTTGTAACTTTGGCTCCAGTAGGATCCTTCTTCTCCACGCTTTTGACGACACCAACAGCAACAGTTTGCCTCATGTCCCTAACAGCAAACCTGCCAAGTGGTGGGTACTCAGCGAAAGACTCCACCACCATGGGCTTGGTCGGAACCATCTTCACGAAACCAGCATCGCCATTCTTTAAAAACTTGGGCTCCTTCTCGAGCTCCTTGCCAGAACGCCTATCAACCTTGGTCAAAATTTCAGCAAATTTGACGGCAATGTGGGAGGTATGGCAATCAAGAACCGGGGCATAACCATTTCCTATCTGACCAGGGTGGTTCATGATGATGACTTGTGAGGTGAAGTTGGCTGCCTCCCTTGCTGGGTCATCTTTAGAGTTTGAGGCAACAAAACCACGTTTCAGATCCTTGACAGCAACATTCTTAACATTGAAGCCAACATTGTCACCAGGAAGAGCCTCCTGGAGTGCCTCATGGTGCATCTCAACAGACTTGACTTCAGTTGTCAAACCAGTCGGGCCAAAGGTGACCACCATACCAGGCTTGATAACTCCAGTCTCAACACGACCAACAGGGACAGTACCAATGCCTCCAATCTTGTAAACATCCTGAAGAGGAAGACGAAGTGGCTTGTCCGAGGGACGCTTGGGCTCATTGACCATGTCCAAAGCCTCTAGGAGAGTAGGGCCCTTGTACCAGTCAAGATTGGTGGATCTTTCGATCATGTTGTCACCCTCAAAACCAGAGATTGGTACAAATGGGATTTTATCAGGGTTGTAGCCAACCTTCTTGAGGTAGGAAGAGACTTCTTTCACGATTTCTTCGTACCTCGCCTTTGAGTACTTGGGTGTTGTGGCATCCATCTATATAAATATCATCATGCATTAACAAAAAAGAATGACTTGATAGAAAGAAAAAAAATGAGGTTCGGGCAAATACAAATATCTAAGGCTACAATGGATACACACTACACGAAACAGACATGCAGACTAGGAAATCAAATAATATAAGTATGACTTTGTGACATAGGAGTATCAATGCCATGTATGGGAGGGAGACGGAAACAAACAGATCCTTGGTAGTCAAAGGCACACCCCGCAGGAAAGGCACAGCAGCTGCACCTTGCACCAACTAGCCAAGGCGATTTTCTTCAGGCGCACCCAAGACAAACTTAGAAAAAAACGACTTGGGGGTTCTTATAAAAAGAGACATGGGGATAGCTCTAGGTAGCCCTTTCGACAGCTAAAGTCGGCCACAGTTGATCTATAAAAACTAAAATTTACTAAAATCATGGTAGAAAAAATACTGTTGACTGCAACTGCTGCTATGCTAGTCACTTGGTTATGTTTTAACATGTTTTTTAGTTTTAACTTTTAATATGTTATTTGGTTTTATTTCTTATATTACTAATTTATTTATTTATTTATGTATATTTATTAAGCACTCCTTGCGTCCCGGGCGATTTCAAGGTATGCAATTTTTTCAGTTATAAAGAACTTAGGAGATTCAAAAAAACAAATTATTCCTATCTACATAGGTAATTATCCAACTTAAAGCCATTAATACAAACCCAATAGGAACTTTCACTGCATTGCAAGTGTTGCTCTAGTCCAGCTATTGTGTGTCGTCGAGATCAGTATGTTAAATGGAGAAAAATATTACCTTGTTACAACAACATATCATTTGTTTCACACCAAGGGTGAAGGCAAGAAGGGCATGCTCACGAGTCTGACCATCTTTGGAGATTCCAGCCTCAAAACCTCCTGTAGTAGAATCAATGATGAGTACAGCACAGTCAGCTTGAGAAGTTCCCGTAATCATGTTTTTGATGAAATCACGATGTCCAGGAGCATCAATGACGGTGCAGTAGTACTTGGTGGTCTCAAACTTCCAGAGAGCAATATCAATTGTAATACCACGCTCCCTCTCAGCCTTAAGCTTGTCAAGCACCCAAGCATACTTGAATGACCTCTTGTTCATCTCAGCAGCTTCCTTCTCAAACCTCTCAATAACACGCTTGTCAATGCCACCAAGCTTGTAGATAAGATGTCCAGTGGTGGTTGATTTCCCAGAATCGACATGTCCAATGACCACTATGCTGATGTGAATCTTCTCTTTACCCATGTTTGAGCAAAGTTAACTGCAAGATCAAAATACCTAAAATATCACAAAGTGTAATATCATAGAAATATTTGGTAGAAAATTCATACACAACTCAAAACAATAATTCCTGCAACGCAATCATATTCAAAGAATAAGTTGTAACTCAGCCTAGTGTGGGCAGACCATAAAGACAATTTTAACACACAAAATTCTCAGTAAATTATATTAGTAAAGGACAAAATGCATAATGTAATCAATGAAAGAAATACATCTAAAAAGAATACAAGAAAAGCAATAGGCACTGTGATACTATAGATACAACAAAATATAGAGGTCATCTTATGACACAACATCCTTAATGCATAGTACATCAAAGTAAAGAATGAAGAAAATTAAAACTTACATACAAAGCTAAAGAAAATCCATGAAACTAAGATCCTATATAAATATAAAATGTTGAAATATACTTATGAAAATGGATTGTTTTCGCATAAAAGCATAACAAACAAAGATGCTCATAATTGACAAGAAAAATCACTCTCCTCAATATTTAATATAGAAGTTTACTATTTCAAATATGATCAAATTTTCAATTGTAGTGAAGCTAAAAGAAAAGGACAACAGGGCATTTAGAAGCATTTGGATAGGAGAAAGTAGGCAAAAAGTGTGAAAAGTTCAACTTCTGGGCCAATGCCTTGTTTTGTCGAGTGTAAAACAAGTTAAACTATTTTGAATAGTGTATCTATAAGAATATATAAACTTTAATTGAATAAGTGACGGTTAACAAATCATGACCCAATTATAGAATTCAAATATTTATTTAACAAAGGGAAGGACATAAAGAGGGAGGAGGAAGTGTGCAAAAAAACACATAATAGTATATAAGAACTGCCAAAAAAATTTGAAATCAGAACTGCCAATATTACCAAAGCAAAACAATAAACTTGGCAGCTGGCAGCTGAATGAACATAAAAATGACACAAAAAATTTATAGGAGGCAACACACTGACCAAATAAAAATGAAAGAATATAAAAAGGTCTGAAAATATGGATGCTAACTTGGAAAACAATCAGACTATGGGAAGGTTACATTGTTGTAGGTTTCAATTTCTAATTAAAAAAATCCCTGGAACTGGCTCATTAAAATGACAGAATATAAAGTCTGAAAAAATATGAAAGTAATTTAGAAAACAAACAGACTATGGGAAGGTTATATTGTTGCTGGTTTCAATTTCTAATTTAAAAAATCCCTGGAACTGGCTCATTAAAATGACAGAATATAAAGTCTGAAAAAATATGAAAGCTAATTTAGAAAACAAACAGATTATGGAAGGTTACATTGCTGCTGGCTTCAATTTTTCATTAAACAAACCTAGAAGTGACTCATTAAAATGACAGAATAAAAACAAGGTCTGAAAAGATCTGGAAGCTAACTTAGAAAACAAACAGACTATGGAATGTTACATTGTTGCTGGCTGAAAAAAATATGAAAGTAATTTAGAAAACAAACAGACTATGGGAAGGTTATATTGTTGCTGGTTTCAATTTCTAATTTAAAAAATCCCTGGAACTGGCTCATTAAAATGACAGAATATAAAGTCTGAAAAAATATGAAAGCTAATTTAGAAAACAAACAGATTATGGAAGGTTACATTGCTGCTGGCTTCATTTTTTCATTAAACAAACCTAGAAGTGACTCATTAAAATGACAGAATAAAAACAAGGTCTGAAAAGATCTGGAAGCCAACTTAGAAAACAAACAGACTATGGAATGTTACATTGTTGCTGGTTTCAATTTCTCACAAAAAAACCTTGGAACTGGCAACTTGGACTAGTTGGAGGGTCAACGTTTTTGCATTGGTTTGACCACAGTGTGGTTTCAGCTTCTTGTAAAAAAATCATATATTTTGAATGAAAACTGGCTGACAAACTAACAATTATTTTACCCCAAATTTGGAGCGCAATATTTCTTGCCACACTACTTCTCCATCTAAATTGTTAAGTCATGAAAACTAAATCAGCTGATAATAATTTAGTTTTGAAAATTACTACTTTGTTTTTCAAAAATGAAACAACCACAAGTATCACTTTTATGAACTTATTATCATTGCCAAGCTAAACATAGATACCATTGTTATCTCCAATTTATTAAACGGACATACATCTTTAAGAATGGAAACTAAATTTAACCAGAAAAACAAATTTCAACATGTTCAATAGATGACTGTAATTTTCTAGGGACATTTAAGTGAAGTGTAATTTTCTAGGGACATTTAAATGAAGTGTATGAATTTCAAAAATAAAAATTTTGGAAGGGTATTACTATATCAATAATAAAATAAGTATACACAGGCCCCAATATCAAGTAATTTTTTGAAAGAAAAGTTCTGTGCTTCTACACACAATCAGAAATTTTGTAACTCAAGCAAAAAAACTACATTTTAAAAACATGCAAAAATGTGACAAATATAAGAAGAATACTAACAATATTATCTGTGTGGAACAAATAGCGATTAAAATATATTCTCAATTATAAATTATATGATTATTCCAGTAAAACATTTTAGAAGTTTGTATTGTATCATACAAAAATCCCAATAAAAAAAGATGTCATGTTACATAGTTTTGTGAATATTCTGGTATTTTCAAGGAACTCTACATAAACAAAATTGTCATCATAAATCTAGATAAACTAATTGATTACATAAATTATAGATGCAGAGATAAGTCATTACAATAAAAAAAGTATCATTAGAATATAAACACAAATATAAATAGGACTATTCAAGTAAGACGTCAAATTTATTCAAAAAATATGCAAATCAGAAAGTATTTACACAGGCCTACGTGCTTAATCAGTGGAGATATCAAATCATTGCAGAATAACGATGAAGAAGCGCCTAGGGTTTGATAACAAAGAAAGAACATGAATATAGTATAAGATCTAAACTATAAAAAAAATTATCATCGAGAACTATGGTTCAAATAACAAAGAGATCTATAATGAACAATTCCACTCGGTGTAGATTGCTCAACATAGGGAAACTAGCATCGAATCGAACAAAAAAGTTCACAGATCCGAAATAAATTTCACGGCTTCACAGACTCTTCTCTACGGAGAGAAAGAACCAAAACTAGGGTCTTGGAATAATAGAAAAATAATATTAACATCGATGAATTAGAAGAATTGGAAGATGATGAGACCTTAGACTAGGGCTAGAGCTCCGATTGATGGAGAGATCTAAAGAAAATTAATTGAAGAGGAAGAAAGAGAGAGAGATAGAGAGAGAGAGAGCTCACAAAAGGAGAAATAAGCGGCGGCTACTTCGATCTCTTGCTTTGGTCCGGAAACTTTGCAAATGAGAGAGGATGAGGGCGTTCAGCCATCGCCTCCAATATATAGATGGGGTTTCCCGAGTTTACTGACTTGCCCCTAGGGTTTCCTGCTATGTCAGGGTACTTGCGTCATTTAGGATGGACAGTTGCTGGCTCCAAACCTTCGGGTGGTTGGCGGAATCTTCCGGTTGGGAAAGGAAAGTGATTACTTTTCTATGGACGTCCAAGGAATTGAGGAGGAAAGAAAAGTGATTCCTAATGGAAGAAAAATTAGGAGGGAAAGTGATTCCATCCATCCAAGGAAGGAATCACTTTCCCACATTGAAGTATTCACTTTCCTTTCCAAATTCCTTGGCATTGCCAAACATCGGAAAGAAAAATCAATAGGAATTAAAGTTTCCCAAAGGAAAGAAAATGACAAGGAATTGATTTCCTTTCCCTTCCATTCCGCGAACCAAACGAGGCTTTGGTTACCGGAATTTGAGCTTGGGAAAGGAAAGTGATTTCTTTCCTATGTTTGGGAGCCAAAGAAAAGTTGTTGGAAAGGAAAAATAATTTCCAAGAGGTAGAAAAATAGGGGGGAAAGTGGTTCCTTCCATTTATCTAAGGTATCACTTTTCCTCCAACTTTCCGCATTTATTACAAAAAGTTTTGACCAAAATATCCATGTTCATAATATTATTTACCATTTTTATCCATAATATCTTTTAGACAAAAATATTTCTAAGTAATAATTATTTTTATTAGCACGAGGGTATTTTTGGAAAATTGACTTGATTTTATTTTCTTTCCTTACAAACACCAAACACTATAATAGAAATTAAAGATATATTCCGGCTATAATCCCGATCTTTCCAAACACCGGAAAGGAAAGTTTATAGGAATTATAATTTCCTAAAGGAAAGGAAATACCAAGGAATCAGTTTCCTTTCCTTTCCATTCCGCGAACCAAACGAGGCCTAAAATCCAACTCCAAATACAGTTTACCAAACATGTCCTCACTGTAAACCCTCTTTTCAAAATTCTGAAAATATTTTTATTTTATTTATTTGAATTAAAAGGTGAATTTTTGGAGTTCTGTAAACTTTTAATTCAATGGTTATTACGATAGAATATTTTAGTCATGGTTAAGATTTGGAGTACAAGATGATTAGGAATTGTGGCACGGATAGTGCAGTGGCGTGATTTAACTAGTGTATTAGCCATGATAGGGAAGGCCGAGCCATAGCGGTGTCTTAACTAGAAAAATCAGGCTAAGTTGCGACTTAACTCCCATAGACGATTTAATTATTTATTATTAAGAATTATTGACTTTTAGGAGACCCGGTTGTGCTAAACTAGTCAAACTGGACCCAAACCGAGCCCAAGTCCATGTAGAGATGTTATGTGTGCAAAGACGCCCATGTAGATAAATTTTATGTACATGTACAAATTTCGTACTTTATTTTAGTGATATAATATTTTTTTCTAAATGATTGCTATATATATTATCATATTATTTGATATTAATTTGTTATCTTGTTTTGGTAATAATAACATTTGCCAAAGTTAGTTTCTGTTGGATTTGAATTTATAGGTTAAAAACTCATAGGTATATTATATGTATATATAGTGTACGTATATAATTGTGAGACCCGTCTCACTGTATCGGTATTTTATACGGATACGTATTTATTTGAGCCGTATTTCGTATTTCTCGATTTGTGTGATATTTTAAAATTTTCCAAGATATAGGAATTTCATGACTTGGTTTAACTTGGACTTGGTTTTATTTGGTTCGGTTCCACTTTGACTTGGTTTGGTTTAGTTGGTTTCTCATGAGCTGAGGTGTATGGCTTAGATTTAGTGGAGAGGAATGAATGGTGGAGATCACTTGAGCTTGTTATATAAGCCACTTTTCTCTCTCCCTTCTCATTCACCCTCATTCATTTCTTTTCCACCAAACCCTAGCCATTGGAGAGAGGCAAGTACATCTTGCCGAATGTTGGACGATTTCAATTTCGTTTGTTCCATTCTCTTTATTGTTAAATTCTAAGCATGTTTAGAACCTGGAGTTTTCCATTTTGATGGCTAGATTGTGGTAGATCTAACTTTGTGGTACTTTCGGTTTTCATAAGTTTTGATCTGTTAAACGTGCATACTTTAGTCAACTGATGGTTCCATGTTGTAGAGAATTTCATTTAACCCAAATTTGACCCATAGAAGTCTTGATTTGGGGTTCCCATTGAAGTTTGGTGGAGCATGGAGGCCATGGTATTTTCCATGGACATAGTCTCCGTGGGAAGCCATTAATTGCGTTTTTGGAGCTGCAAGCTTGTTTGTATTTTGAGCCGCATACATTAGTTGCCTATAATTAATTGTTGTGGGCCGCATGAAATTTTTAGCAGTAAGCTTGTATTTTGGCACATGCGACATTTTGCATGTCCACATGCATTATTGTACTTTTGGCCATTTATTAGTTGGCCGCATGGAACAGTACCTAGCCGCATAGGTTGTGGCAATAGCATTAAATGCAGGCTTGCATTTTTGCTTGCCACTTGCATTAATATTTGTCCTCAGTATTTCCTTAGTATTAATACTTGCTCTCCATTTCCATTTGAGCCGCATGGAAAGGAGTTACAGGGCCTTGGCATCTGCATTAAATGCATGCTTGCATTTTTTTATTAAATAAATAGTGAGCCGCATAGGCTTTAAAGAAAGCATTTAATGCACTTTTCTTATAATGCATATTTTCGTGCATTTTTTTAAGCTTTCTCAAATGAGCCAGCCGCATGGAGAAGCAAGTGGGCCGCATGCTTATGCAATGCCAGCCGCATGCCTTCCATGCATTTAATGCATCACAAATCCATAATGTTGAGCCGTATAGGTTCTGGAGGTTGTGTTCCTAATGTACTATTGCTCTTATGCATTTTTAAGCCTTAGCAATTTATATTAATGCTTTTATGCATTCAAAGCCCTTAGTATTTTATATTTTATGTATTAAAGGGCACTTCCAGGGAACATGCTCGCCACATGTCATAATAAATGCACTTTATGCATTATAGTCCCTAATAAAAGCACTTTTGTACTATAAACCCATAAGCAATACTTTCCAAGCATTTAAGTAAGGCACTAACCAAAAACCAATACATGCATTTTGCATGCTTAGGCAAGCACTCACGTGGACTTGGCAACAGAGCCTGTCTGCATAAGCTTGCATGCAAGCTTATTTTACATGCTTGCTATCATGCTTTAAATGCAAGTACAGGGAGCCGCATATACTTGAAATGCTTATTTTATAGGCTTTGCTATTATCATATGCTTTTGCATGTAAAGCCTAGAGTGAGCCGCATAAGGAAATTATTTAATATTAGTTGCTTGTTTGCATTTTCATGCAAGCGGACCGCATGGCCATTATTTATTTATTTATTTATTTGTTCGTATTTTCATGCAAGCAAATGTGAGACAGAGCCGCATGGCCTTTGGCCATTAAATATTATTATTTTGCATGTTGAAATTTTGCATGGAATCTAAGGTGAGCCGCATAGGCTCCCTTCCCCCACTATCTAATATTTTGGCCACGTGAGCCACTCTTTTACTGGCAGTCATTATTTTATTGTTTGGCCACGTGCCCCTTTTTCCATTGTTTTGCTTGCAAAGTGGAAGCTTGCATTCATTGCGGGTCCCACTCTCTTTGTCTTTTCTGATTGCGGAAATGTTTCTTACTGGCATTTAATTTTGGAGCCGCATGGCCTCCCACCCATTCTTGGCCGCATGGCCCCTTTTGTTATTTTCTGGCCGCATGGGTGGCCTCCCACTCTCTTCGACCGCATGTTTGTTCTTCCACTTTTGGACCGCATGGGTCCCACTTTGATTGTTTAAATGTTTTATTTGTCTGAATTGTTGTCAGAATTTCTTTCCACTTCCAACATGAAAGTTGTAGAGTTTCTCCTTGGCTTCAAAAATATATATATATTATAAATATATTATTATTTAATTGTGCAAGTATTTTATTTCTTTGATAAATGACTTGACACGACAGTGACCCGTGGTGGTGCACTCTTGACCATGAACTTGACATGATATCTTGACATGATAACTTGAAATGATAAATAAGAATGACTTGATAGTGGCCCGTCGTGGCGCACTCTTGATAAGTAATAATGATAATGATAGTGGCCCGTCGTGGCGCACTCCTGACAAGAATTAATTAGTATCCTGACACCGTGGGTGTTGTATTGAATGTGCTTGTATAAGCTACCGTCAAGTCTTGCATCATGTCTAGGACATGAATTCCTGATTTCCCACGGTCAGGGATTCATATTGAATCTGGCTAGGTTAATGACTAGATTGATCAAGTAGTTCATGGAGAGACTTTCCCAGTTACCTGTTGCCCCTTTGACCCCGGCCTTATATATATATACATGGGATTTGTTGCTATCCGTCGAGATGAGCGCACTTCCAGCCCGCCGTCGAGTGTGGTACCTTAGGACACATGTATCTTACTACAGTGTGTCTGCTATATCATGCTATCTTTTCCTTTTTCTTTGCTGGAGTCACTCAGGTAGTAACAAACGGGTAATTGGACTTGGAAGAATCTCGCTGCATCTTGCTAGTAACTAGGCTTGTGATAACCCTAGTTAGTTAATGTAGAAAGCCGTAGGCAATGATTGGCCGTGATTGTTGGATGGAGTCCAATCTGTCTAGTCTCGTCTTGATCCTGTACATGATTGTTACATATCCTGATTTCTTATTTTATCTTGCCGATAAATGGTGGGAGAAACCAAGTTCCGTTCAGACGAAGGGTTACAACCCCGGTCCTTGTTTGGTTTACGGGTTGTAACCTGGTTATCTGAATAGTCCCGTGGTCATCCCATCGTATATCACCTTCCCAGTTCTATTTATTTAACATGTTCTCCAGTTTACTTTATGCTCAATGATGATTTACTTACTGTCTTCTTATGTTCGGGACAAGTGCATTGGTACTGCACAAATCTCGATCCTCCTTTACTTACTTGATTGTTGTTTGCTAATGATTGCTGGTTTTAAGTTCATAGTTCGGCCTCCTTTGTGGTACTTGCTATTTGGGGTCTGACCCCACTGGTTTTGCATGGCCAGGTTCTGATAGAAGAGCCCGAAGGATCTACCGCATCATCTACTCAACGGTGACCAGCCGGAGCACCAGAGTGCCTCAGTGGGTTTCTTTTCATTCTCCCACCGATATGTAAATTCTCCTCTTGTAACGTATTAGCCCCGAGCACGTGTTTAGCTCGTGTTTTGGTATTTTCCTTGATATTGTAGCCTACGGGCATAAACATGATAGGTGTATTCTAGACTATAGCTAGTCCTTATCATGTACGACTGATACTCTAGCTAGTCCTCAGTTCTGTGGTACTGGCTTCATGATCAGTCATGTATATATGGTTCGGGACGCCTTACTATTGTATGTATGATGATCGTACTCTTGCTCTTGTATAATTGCCTGTGATTGAGATACCTAGGATTGTTAAACCATAGGATTGACTGATGGCATGTAGAGTAACCCCCATGTCTTGACAGCTTATACGTGATTTCAGAGTATTAACGTACTTTGGGATTGCGTAGCTGGCTATGTCTGCCCCCCGCTCTTCAGTATTCTGGTTCTGGGACGTGACATGGTTTTAGTGGTGGCCCACGCAGGTCTCGATTTTCAGATTTGTGGGGGTTACCATGTTTAGATATCTCAATCACGATTATCCTTATTGATCTCCTTCGGATTATTCTCTACCTCTGATACTTGACTTGATATCTGTTTTGATCATTGATCATTCCTGTTTCCATGATTTGATCTTGTGTCCTTCAACTTTCAAGGGCACTGTTCCAGATCCTTCTGATTATCTTGTTCGTGTTTTGTCGAGGGCAGCTCAGCATTCTTCAGCCAGGCCAGTTATGGAGGATCAGTCTCAGCATGCAGGTAGAGATGTCAGTCCATCCCGATCAGCCAGTCGCTTCTGTCTTCGTATCTTGAGACAGGTGATAAAGTTCATGCATCTGTTTTAACTACGATGACACGTCCTGGGTAGAGTCATATCTTGAACTAAGTCATTGGTACCGACTTACCTTGAGGCTCGACTTTTATCCATTTTTGGGAGTCAGCTTAGGCCAGCGAGGACGTTGGTTTCTACACAACTGACTCAGGAGCCATATTGATCCATATGCCTCCAGCCCTTCTTGATCATGATTGTATTTATTCTTGTGCATTTATTTACCGCTTACGTATTTTACATCACTGATTGTTTTACTTACTTACTTGCCATGCTTGATTTATTGAGATTGTTGAGTTTCCTGGAGCTTTTGTCACGTCCCAGAACCAGAATACTGGAGAGCGGGGGAATGACTCATCCAGCTACGTATTACGAGTAGATGAATACCGTATAATACGATCAATGCTGTCTAACCAAACGAGGGGGTGCATACTACATGAAAGTCTTACTATGGTCATTTTACATCTATTGTCTCAATCTTTCAAAACAAGAAACAGAAATAGAGAACATGTAAGATAAAGCAGTAAGGCGTCCCAAACGCTCAGTCAAAATGTTCTTGAGATCTGGCTTTACAAAACATAGCCAGATGGTATAGCAAGTATATACACAATTGTTATCAGCTGCAGTCTGACTTAATTACAATTATGTAAGGGTAAGTACAAGACAATCCGACTAACATGTCGGTGCCCAACGGCAAAATATAAAGTAAGTAACAAAACGAGCGGGGAAGTAAGGAACCCACTCGAGTCCTCCTGCGATCATTCCCCTAGTATTGACCATCTTGGAGGTGGAAGTAAGCTGAGTCCTCGGGAACCGGCTCTAAATCTGGCCATGCAAAACCAGAGAGGTTAGACCTCCAATAGCAAGTACCACAAGGAAGCACGATATGAGAAATTAAAACCAGTGAGTAAGAAAATATAATAATAGATCTCTGCTTTCCACTATGATTCACATAACATCACGACACTTCGAACCAACCTCCCAACCAAACAAGGACAGAAGTTGGCCCGTCATGTCCTGACATTCTGATCATCTCAGTTAGGTAACAGAGTAGGTACAGCACACAAACAAATCAATTTAAACGGCCATGCAACTACTACGGCTTGCTACTGTGAGTTCCAAGTTATCCTGGAATTATGCAATTAGGGATTCCTCAGTTCTTACTATGTGCAAGCAAGGCTAGTCTATCCAATCAATCAATTGCGCCAATCATGTAGTTAGACGAGTCCCGGCGGGACGCCCGCCGTTATAGCATGTACAATAATATAAGCAGATACCGTTCCCTGCCCGTGTGACAGATTTACTGTATCTGTGGGAACCAGCCGGCCCGTCGGGCACTTAATAGTCCCAAGGGGGCTGCCATGTAAGAACTCAGGAATCCATTCTCTCCATGCCATCATTATTTTATTTAACTTAATAGTCTCTACGTTGCGTGAAGTTCCATGCTGTGGATCATGGTCGTTCAAATGAGTACTTTCGTACGGGGTACGATATGCGCAACTCTACAACGATACCCGTGCGGCTATGTTATAGGTCTTACATAGCGTAATGCAACAATCAAATCTAACCACGGAGAAATCATGCCTTGACCATAAAGTACACATGCTATTTTTTGCAAGATAGAGAAATGAATAAAAATGAATAATTTGAAGCCTGCATGTGCCTGTATGCCAATATTCGGGATCGGCTAATCGAGTATAATAGTTTATTGCATGAACGTGTCTCATTTATTTCATTCAATAAGACGACTAGCCAGTCTCTTAGTTCCAACTAGGAACGCATGATCAATTATTAGTCAAGTAACAGTCGGGGTCAATTCATGACAAGGTATAAAAGTCAAATTAGTATTAATCATGGTCGAGTCCATAACTAGTATAAAATAGTTGGTAATATATTCTTGAATCCAAGGAAAAGATCAACAAATTCATGTTGGGAGTTGAAAGAAATTCTAGCCACCATTCAGTCAAAATAGGACATATAACAGTCAGAAACAACCAAAATATGCATATGCGGCCTATTCTGCGACATACATGCAACTGCGACACCATATGCGCCTACTGCAACATGATATGCGCCTCATGTGGCTCAACTGCGACATGATATGCGCCTATCGCGACATGCGCCTCATGTGGCTTAACTGCGACATGATATGCGCCTACCGCGACATGCGCCTCATGCAACATGCGCCTACTACGACATGCGCCTTAATGCGGCTCATACGCGACATGATATGCGGCTACTGCGACATGCTGTGTGCCTTCCGCGACATGCGCCTCATTGCAACATGCGCCTACTGCGACATGCGCCTTCTGCGACATGCTGTGTGCCTTCCGCGACATGCGCCTCATTGCAACATGCGCCTACTGCGACATGCGCCTTCTGCGACATGTTGTTCGTGCTGCAGATGAATATAGGAACGAACCAAAATACTTTTTGCCATAACTTCCACAAAATAAATCGAAATCTAACTTTTCAAAAGCCAAACTTTAGTAGAATTAAATTCTCTACAACATGGAACCACTTAATTTCGAAAACAACAATGTTTGATAGATCAAAACCCTAAATTTCATATGAAAACCAAAACTATGAAAACCAAAACTTAAAACTTAGATCTACACCCAACCATCCATGGAAAACAAAACTTCAAGACCTAAACTTGTAGAGGAAGAGAAGATGAATAACATAAACTAAAAATAATTGGGGATGCTTGAAATCCCTCATGGTGTGCAAGATGTACTTGCCTCTCCAAATGGGTTAGGGTTTGGTGGAGGAGTAAATGTGAATGAATGAAGAGAGAGAGTGGAAGAAGAACTTTTATATCAAGGTCAAGTAGATCTCCACCATTCATTCTCTCCACCAAATTCAAGCCATCCATTCCTTTCCATGTTGAACCAAACCGAACCAAGTTGGTTTCCCATAAACCGAAATGAACCAAGAGCCAAGAAAAAGCAGAAAATAAAATACAAAAAAATTAATAAGCGCAAATTTGAAGAATTTAAATATAGAATAAATGCATGATAAATATTGAATAAGTACATTCAAGAAGTACACGTATAAAATACTTTATTCTGGGAACGGGGAATGACATCTCTACCCTCCTTAGAAAAATTCCGTCCTCGGAATTTTAGATCCAAGCAGGACAGAAATGTCAGAGCTAGACTAATCTAAGTACAAGTAATTGGAGCAAGTAGCTATTCTACAATGTCAAATAGCAAGTAATATATCTATGTTTAACAATCTACGACATCAAGCAATTTTACTTATAAGGTGACAAGCATGAGGAGTTAAGACAATCAAGGTATATAGAGAGAGATATACCTTGTGAGTCAAATAGATGCGGATACCGTGATCGGATATAATCCTCACGTTCCCACGTTGACTCTCCTAATGAGTGATGATCCCAAGCAACCCGGACAAGGCTAATTGTTCGGTTCTTGAGTATCTTCTCTCTTCGGTCTAAAATGGACACAGGCTGTTCCTCGTAAGACAGGTTGGTACCAACAACCAGCTCAGAGTGATCGGGGACATGGCTTGGGTCCGATACATACCTACGTAATTGAGATACATGAAATACGTTATGCACCTCTCGTAACGAAGGTGGGAGGGATAAGCGATAAGCAACGTCGCCTATCCGGTCAAGGAAAACAAATGGTCCCACGTACCGCGGACTCAATTTCCTGCGAACGCCAAATCTAATGACCCCACGAGTAGGTGAGATCCGCAAGAATACATGGTCCCCAACAGAGAACTCTAACGGCCTACGATGCTGGTCCGTCCAATGACGATGCCGGTCCTGCGCAACTCGAAGCCGCTCTCTAATTCCCTTAACCACTTCAACCGTCTGAACAATCATTTCTGGGCCTAGCATCTTTCTCTCCCCGATATCATCCCATGCTAGTGGCGACCTACACTTCTTACCATATAGTGCTTCAAATGGTGCCATCTGGATACTGGCTTGATAACTGTTGTTGTACGAGAACTCAACTAAGTACAGGTGGCTTTCCCAAGATCCTCCAAAATCTAGAGTGCAAGCTCGCAACATGTCTTCTAAAGTCTGAATCGTCCTTTCTGATTGCCCATCCGTCTGCGGATAGTAAGCCGTGCTAAATCTTAACTTGGTACACAGACTGTGATGTAAGCTTTTACAGAAATATGATGTAAAGCGGGTATCTCGATCCGACACAATACTGACAGGGACTCCATGCTGCCTGACTATCTGTTGCATATACAATTCTGCCAACTTTTCTGTAGATTGCCCTAATCTGAAAGGAAGAAAGTGTTCCACCTTCGTAAGTCGGTCCACTATCATCCAAATAGCGTCCTTACCACTTGGTGATCTCGGTAAACCGGTCACAAAGTCCATTGTAATATGCTCCCATTTCTATTCTAGGATAGGAAGCGGTTGCAATAATCCAGCTGGCCTCTGCTGTTCTGCCTTCACTTGCTGACATACCAAGCAACGGGAAACAAATCTAGCTATCTCTCTCTTCATCCTGTTCCACCAGAAATGCTGCTTGATATCTTGGTACATCTTGGTTCCTCCAGGATGAATAGAATACTGAGAACTGTGAGCTTCTGACATGACCTCCTGTCTGATATCTCCACTAGGTACATATAGACGTGATCCAAACCTAAGCATACCATCTTCATGAATTTGCATCTCCTTTCTGAGTCCTGACTCACATTCTGCTCTAAGCTTCTGAATCCTTGGGTCCTGTGCCTGAGCTGCCTTGATCCTGTCTACCAAATCAGATTAAACTTGTAAACTTGTTAGAACTCCTACATCACTAGGAAGTATAACTTCGATGCCCATCTCCTGAAGGTCTTCTTAGATGTGCTTCTGGGTTGTCAACATAAATACGTCGCCTCTCCTGCTAAGAGCATCTGCTACCATATTAGCCTTGCCTGGATGATACTGAAGCTCCACGTCATAATCCTTGATCAGCTCTAACCATCTTCTCTGCCTCATGTTCAGATCCTTCTGAGTAAAGATGTACTTCAGACTTTTGTGGTCTGTGTACAAGTCCACTCGATCACCATATAGGTAATGCCTCCATAGCTTCAGAGCAAACACTACTGCCGCCAACTCCAAGTCATGAGTCGGGTAATTCTTCTCGTGGTCCCGAAGCTGCCTAGATGCATATGCTATCACCTTCCCATGCTGCATAAGGACACATCCAAGTCCTTTACCTGACGCATCGCAATATACTGTAAAACCTCCGGGTCCAACTGGCAATGTAAGAATAGGCGCTGATATCAACTTCTGCTTCAGATTCTCAAATGATGCCTGGCATTCTGTCGACCAAACGAATGGTACATCCTTCCGTGTCAAGCGGGTCATAGGTGCTGAAAGCCTTGCAAAGTCTGATATGAACCTTCTGTAATATCCTGCCAATCCTAAGAAACTCCGCACATCTACTACGGCCTTGGGTACTGGCCAACTCTCTACTGCTTCTACCTTCTTGGGATCCACTGCTACTCCAGCTCCTGATATGATATGACCCAAAAATGAAATATGATCCGACCAAAACTCACACTTGCTGAGCTTGGCGTACAACTGGTTCTCTCTCAGAACCTGTAACACTTTCCTGAGGTGGTCTTCATGCTCCTCTTCACTGGCAGAATATACGAGAATGTCGTCAAGAAATACAACGACAAACTGATCTAAGTATGGCATAAAGATGCGGTTCATCAAATCCATAAATATTGCTGGAGCATTGGTCAAACCAAACGGCATTACTAAGAATTCATAATGCCCATACTTTGACCTGAATGCTGTCTTGGGAATGTCCTCCTTCCGAACCCTCTCTTGATGATACCCTGAACGAAGATCTATCTTGGAAAAAACTCTAGCTTTGCTCAACTGATCAAACAAGTCGTCGATCCTGGGTAGTGGGTACTTGTTCTTCACTGTTGCCGCGTTAAGCTTTCTGTAGTCAATGCACAATCTGGATGACCCATCCTTCTTTCCCACAAGTACTACTGGTGCTGCCCATGGTGACACGCTAGCTTGGATGAACTTCTTCTCCTTCAATTCCTCTATGTGCTGATATACCTTGGTCTGCTCTGAATCCGCCATTCTGTAAACTCGATCTGATATCGGTTTAGTTCCAGGTGCCAATTCTATATTGAACTCAATATCTCTAACCGATGGTAGCCCTGGAAGTTCTTCGGGAAATACGTCTAAAAATTCTTCAACTACCTTCGGAACTGAACTTCTTCCATTGCCGTTACTACTTCCTGCTCTTGTTGAGTTGCCTTTGACCTGACTAAGGTGAACCTCTTCATGCCTGGAATATCAAAAGATACACTCCCTCTACGACAATCTATTATCGCATGACTGTCTTTCAGCCAGTCCATGCCTAAGGTAACGTCGAAATTTCCGACAGAAAATTCTATCAACCGGGCAGGTAAGGAATGCCCGCAAACTACGACGCTACACGCTAGAATAACTCTACTAACTCCTACGAGCCCATTGCCAGTGAGTATATTCAACCTCCCTGGCAATGCCTCGAACTCCATTCCTAGCCGTGTCGCAAATTGTGCAGATATAAATGAGTGTGATGCTCCTGAATCAAACAATGCTACTGCGGGATATGAGGCGACGAGAATATTACCTGCCACAACATCTCCCGATGCTAATGCCTCCTCTAAGGACAGAGTGAATGTCTGCCCTCGACCTCCTTGTTGGTTCCCATGTTGCGGCCTAGCCTGGTGCTGCTGGCCCCTGCCTTGGTGATGCTGGGGTGGTCTATGCTGGTGTTGCTGCATCGGCGGTCCCTGCTGCCGAAACATCTGAGCCTATGGCATTAACGGACGCTGGGCCAATGGCCTCACTGCCACTGCGGGTCCTCGATACTGTCCTGTCCCTGGTGCTGGCAGAGCAGGAAACTGCTGCACTGGTCCTCCTGACCTCGAATTCATGGAACATGTGGTAACCCGATGATCTGGATTTCCACATATCAAACACAGTCCATTCAATGTCTAACACACATCTCTAGTGTGCCCCATCTTTCCACAATAAGTACAGCCCGTTGGGGGTTGCTGGTTCTTCTTCTGTTGCTGTTGTTGTTGCCTTGGTGGTGGTACTGGCCCTCGCATTGCTACATCGTGAATGCGAATGCCAAGGGATGGTGCTGTTGCTCGGGGCGCTGCTCCCCCTCCTCCTTCAATCTGACTGTGGGACCTCTTCTGACCCCCAGTCCTTGCTGCAAGCCTCTGAATGGTGATCTCATGCCTTCGAGTTGCCGTCAATATCTCATCGAAAGTTTGGTAATTGTGCCCCTCTATCAGTTGCAAGAGCTCAAGGTGAAACCCTTGCTGGAACCTCATAGCCCTCTGGCTCTCTGTCGCTACCATCTCTGAGGCGAATCTACTTAATCTGCAGAACTCCGCTGCATAAGCATCTACAGTCTTGCCAGCCTGCCTGAGGCTGATAAACTTCTGTTGTAGCTCAAACTGCGCCACAACTCTATAGTACTTGGTCTTGAATCTTGTAGTGAAATCGTCCCAAGCTACAGGACGTCTGATGCCCACTTCCTTTGATTCCTACCAATCACGTGCGAGATCCTGAAGTAATAACTTCACCAGATCCACACGTTCTTCTGCCGGTACCTTAGCTGCCGTCAGAATAGCCTCCATATCCTTAAGTCATGCATCTGCTGATATGGCATCCTTCGTGCCCTCAAAACGGCGAGGGTTGTACTTGCAAAACCTGGCTGATGCTCCTGAATCAGTCCTCGCTCCTCTTTCCAAAGCCGTCTGCAAACCTTGGTTGAGTAGCACATTCTGCTCTTGTAGCTGAGTGTGCATGCACTGCTGGGCCAACATCTGATGTTGCTGAGTAGCCATCATTCCTCTCATGATCTCCAGAAGGGCTGGTGTGTCCACTTGGGTAGGTGGAACTGTCGGTGGTGGTGGAATGTCCGGATACTGTGATCCAGCTGCTGGTTCCACTATCACTTCTTTCTGGGTAGCCTCCTGAGGTGAGACTGGCCCTTGTTGCCGACCAACCTGGTCAGGTTGTCCATGTTGCTCCTGCTGTTGTTGCCCAGCTCTGACCGATGCGGACGAAGTGCCCCTAAGAAAAGGGACAAGAGAACAATCAAACAACCGGACATGAAGGATCAATGAAGTCAAAGGATACCGGAATGTCAAGCAAGGGTTGAGGATAACGAATCATGAGATCAAGAAGGAACACGTATGATTGAGACATTCTATAAATCAAAAACACCCCACAAGTCTGAAATCAGACCTGCATGGGCCACCACTAAAACCTTGTCACGCCCCAGAACCAGAATACTGGAGAGCGGGGGAATGACTCAGCCAGCTACGTATTACGGGTAGATGAATACCGTATAATACGATCAATGCTGTCTAACCAGATGAGGGGGTGCATACTACATGAAAGTCTTACTATGGTCATTTCACATCTATTGTCTCAATCATTCAAAACAAGAAACAGAAATAGAGAACATGTAAGATAAAGCAGTAAGGCGTCCCAAATGCTCAATCAAAATGTTCTTGAGATCTGGCTTTACAAAACATAGCCAGATGGTATAGCAAGTATATACACAATTGTTATCAGCTGCAGTCTGACTTAATTATAATTATGTAAGGGTAAGTACAAGACAATCCGACTAACATGTCGGTGCCCAACGGCAAAATATAAAGTAAGTAACAAAACGAGCGGGGAAGTAAGGAACCCATTCGAGTCCTCCTGCGATCATTCCCCTAGTATTGACCATCTTGGAGGTGGAAGTAAGCTGAGTCCTCGGGAACCGGCTCTAAATCTGGCCATGCAAAACCAGAGAGGTTAGACCTCCAATAGCAAGTACCACAAGGAAGCACGATATGAGAAATTAAAACCAGTGAGTAAGAAAATATAATAATAGATCTCTGCTTTCCACTAGGATTCACATAACATCACGACACTTCGAACCAACCTTCCAACCAAACAAGGACAGAAGTTGGCCCGTCATGTCCTGACATTCTGATCATCTCAGTTAGGTAACAGAGTAGGTACAGCACACAAACAAATCAATTTAAACGGCTATGCAACTACTACGGCTTGCTACTGTGAGTTCCAAGTTATCCTGGAATTATGTAATTAGGGATTCCTCAGTTCTTACTATGTGCAAGCAAGGCTAGTCTATCCAATCAATCAATTGCGCCAATCATGTAGTTAGACGAGTCCCGGCGGGACGCCCGCCGTTATAGCATGTACAATAATATAAGCAGATACCGTTCCCTGCCCGTGTGACAGATTTACCGTATCTGTGGGAACCAGCCGGCCCGTCGGGCACTTAATAGTCCCAAGGGGGCTGCCATGTAAGAACTCGGGAATCCATTCTCTCCATGCCATCATTATTTTATTTAACTTAATAGTCTCTACGTTGCGTGAAGTTCCATGCTGTGGATCATGGTCGTTCAAATGAGTACTTTCGTACGGGGTACGATATGCGCAACTCTACAACGATACCCGTGTGGCTATGTTATAGGTCTTACATAGCGTAATGCAACAATCAAATCTAACCACGAAGTAATCATGCCTTGACCATAAAGTACACATGCTGTTTTTTGCAAGATAAAGAAATGAATAAAAATGAATAATTTGAAGCCTGCATGTGCCTGTATGCCAATATTCGGGGATCGGCTAATCGAGTATAATAGTTCATTGCATGAACGTGTCTCATTTATTTCATTCAATAAGACGACTAGCCAGTCTCTTAGTTCCAACTAGGAACGCATGATCAATTATTAGTCAAGTAACAGTCGGGGTCAATTCATGACAAGGCATAAAAGTTAAATTAGTATTAATCATGGTCGAGTCCATAACTAGTATAAAATAGTTAGTAATATATTCTTGAATCCAAGGAAAAGATCAACAAATTCATGTTGGGAGTTGAAAGAAATTCTAGCCACCATTCAGTCAAAATAGGACATATAACAGTCAGAAACAACCAAAATATGCATATGCGGCCTATTCTGCGACATGCATGCAACTGCGACACCATATGCGCCTACTGCGACATGATATGGTGATTTTTGAAAATATTTTTTATTATTTACTTGATTTAAATGGTGATTTTATGAATTTATAAATTATTACTTTAAATAATTATTACGGTTGATGACTTTAGTGGATTTAGTTTTCTAGAGTTGGCATGTGATAAATAGGCTTGAATTCCCTACAACAAATTGTATCATCTTACCATCCTTGCCTCTTCGTCTAGACTCGTTACAGTCTAGTGGAACTTGGAGGGTGATTCTTAGTTGCATGAGCTTAAACTGCATACCTCAGGGTAGGCCTATCTACCTGCCAATTGGCTGCCTAGGTTGGCTAGGAATTTGGTACCAATATAGAGGGTTGGCTTCAGGTCAACAACCGGTTATGAGAACTTTGTGAAATCTTTTATGGAGCTTCTGTTTACTACATAGCTGACCCTATTATTCTCAGGAAGAAGGCTTGGGAGACGTTGATGATAAAAATTGTATACCTCACTATAGTTATTTTAATACTATCATTGCTTGACCGTGTTGGTCCTTAGATTATGTTATGTATGCATCACTTGTGTATTTAGGCTTCTTCAATAAATCTTGTATCAGCCCTTGTCTATTGCATACTCAGGAGCCTATATGGTCAATATTTACTCAGGCCTACTTGTTCGGAGATCCTAATGAGATCAGGGTGTACACCGTACACCCAACACTTGTACGCTATTGTAATTCATAATTGGCTCCATATTATTCCATAACCAATTCTGAACCCGAGTGTATTCATCCTCAAATTGTTGGACTTTGGATTGATGTTCATAAATCGGCTAATAACAGTACATATCAGCTGTTCCAGATGATTTGCATAGAACGGATCCAAACTACATGAGAAAGTCGTTATCGGCTGGAAACATATAATTTTGGTCATATATTCAACTTTTCTTATGAGTTCTAGCCCGATGAGTACCTAAATTTGGATACAGCCCAACACAAAAACCCATAGCAAAGCAAAGCCCAGCATCTCTATTTCCCCCGTTCGGTTTGTACAGGGTCAGAACCGGAAATGTATACTCGTATATATATATTTCGCTGAGCAGAGGAAGGGAGATCGAGCAAAACCCTTCCCAAACCCTAAAGACTCAGCCGCCACCTTCATTACTTCTTACACTACATAGTTATATCATCAGCCAACCTCTACCATCTTCTCGCCTTCGTTGATGTGCTCCCGACGCTGGCTGACCAGGTCTCCTCGCCTAGCACTTTCTCTTACGCGCGCCCGACCTGGCGAGCCACCATCATCGCTTACCACCTACCCGCAGTCCAGCAACTTACTGCGGCGTTCGAGCACATCAGCGTGATGCTATCCTTCATTGTGCACGCCAGTACAGTAGCCGCCTCCGGCTTCCTGTTGTCGACGACTAGGCCGAATCCAGCACCAACATCGACCACAAACTTCTGCCAACCGCCTCTTTGGCATTGAATCCTTTTTCGCTTCGTACAACAGCCGTATCACTGATCTTTCCGAACCCGACGGGTCGTGATTTGCCGTATTCGAGTCAATGGCGTTCTCACCACTCGAGAGGCTGAGCCTAATCCCGCGATGCCATAGCATTGGTCGACCAACCACCAGAGGTCGGCCTCATGTGCGTGCGCAACCCAGGAGTCGACACGGGAAGCCTCCGTACACGTCCTCCAGATCCGCCTCTTGTTGTCCCGACCAGCGAAGGATACACAAACTCCTCCCTTCGAAAAGCTTGGCGCCGCCGTAATCATGAAAACGGCAACGTCGGGTGATTGTGTCCACCACGCCCCGAGCATGGTAGCTTTCCGAAGATCATCCCAGCGTGACGCCATGACGTGTCGTTGTGGTTCGACCACGCATGGTAAAGCAAGGACGGCCACACAATACAGTTGCTGTCAGGCGAGGACTCATCGGTGCAGACGACGACTTCAGGGCGTGTGGCAGCGCTACGCTTCTCCGACAAGCGAGCTAGCCTCCTCCTCGTTCGACCGACACCCTTTTGGTACTACTCTTTTCCTTCCATATTTTAATATACTTTATAGAATGGTTGTAATGTAACATCATTTACAATGCACCTGTGTGTTCAAATAAGAACATGGAGAATGAAGAGGAAGTTTAGGTGAGGATGTTAGGGAAGATGCCATAGGAGGAGCGGGACCCAATAGATAGTATGCTTGGAAAGTTATACTCGAATATAGCATGTGTATGTTGATGAGAGATGCACTTCTTAGTCTAGGAAACACTGTAGTAAGGTTCTATATTTCGGATTCCTCTTGCACCATGTTTCTTAGATGCCATATGTTACTATTACGCATGGTGAAGCTCATGGAAAGGAGGAGTTTTTGGTCAAGAGCTTTAATAGTTAACAGTTGTTGAGGAATAGGCTGGTGTGAGTGAAGTGGGGAATACCAACATGCAGTGCATGCATACGTTGGTTCAGATGCATCTCTTCAAGTTCCGTATAGGTAAATATACAAATACCTAAGAACCTGGAGAGACATGTACTTGAGTTGTAGAGGAAAATTTACATGTAAAATTAGCTTGTGAGTTAGTATAATGATTGGGGGCTGGGGTTATAAAAAAAGGAGCGTGGGTAAAGTTGTCCTATGTTGAAACAAAGGAAAAAGATCAATAAGAGTCATATGAGGGTGTGAATGAACCATGTAAGAAGAAGAGTATGGGCTCGTGCTGATTCTTGGGGTTGCTATTATATTGTAGTAGGAATGTACTAGGGGTATAAGAAGTAATGCCAATATGATTACACTGCTATAAATGTTGGATTGAGGAATTAAAACTACTTAAATTTTGGGTGGGTAATACTCAACAAACTAGACAGTGGCAGATATGAATCAAAAGTAAAGTCATGGTGAAGGTTATAAGCTTAACACTTTCTTGATCATAGTTAGGGTGGTTCAATTTCATATAGGTTAGATTAAAAGTCATGGATGAATCCTATTGATATCACAATCTTCCTAATTGTAATTTTAGTTAGACGAATTTTACCATATAAAATTTTCCTTTACTCTTATAGGATCCTAGTTAAATAATTAGCTAATTCCTAAATAATTTCTCTAGGTTCTTTTGACACTTCGGACATGGGCATAGGAGCAACTATTTCCCCTATCCAACATCAGGAACCAGGCAAGTATACCTTGCCTTCCTCTATAGTTTTATTTACATGCATTTTCTTCCATTTTTCAGTCATTTGATTGTTTATGGACATGTGCTTTTCGTGTTGTTTTGTGGAGTTGTTTTTATTGTTTATAGCCATATTCATGTTTTGGCCTTGTGTTTCACATTTGGAGTTCTCGTCAGTACCTTGCTTGAGTCGTGTCATAGAACGGTTGCGTGTAGTGAACTGCCATAGCCTTGATTATCGTTGTACACAACCAGAGAGTCCACACTCGGGACGAGGGTTGTTTGGTGCACCAGAGAGTCCACACACGGGACGAGGGTGTTTGTCGTGATCAAATGGCACCAGAGAGTCCACACACGGGACGAGGGTTGACCATTTACACCAGAGAGTCCACACACGGGACGAGGGTGTCTTGCCGTGAGCTAACCCGTGAGTCCACATTCGGGACGAGGGTTAGTGCTTAGTTCAAACCAGAGAGTCCACACTCGGGACGAGGGTTTGATTTCTTCCATTGATCTCGTGTATTCGTTCATCCGACAGTTCATTTATACGTAGTTGTTCTAGTGTTCGTATTCGCGTTTGTGTTTGTGTTCGTAGTCATTGTATTGTTCTTGTTCTTTTTTGTTTATTCTTGAGCATGATAAAACTGTTAGATAGGCATGTATATTATGTATCTTGCTAGTCCTCTGAGGACCTGATGATCTCCTCAGGTTTAGCGAATGCATGGAGTTAGCCAGCAGTTCTGGGTGGCAGACGTGATGATACATTGCAGGATTCAGGTATTGTTATTGAGTTATTATCCGCTCGTGCTTTTCATTCCTTACCATGAGATATTATATTCCTTGTTTTAGTTGTAGACTCTTATTATATTCCTTAGAGTCTTATCGGACATTTATGCTAGTGGGCTGCAGACCACGACCCATAGTGTTCATTCATGTTTCATATTCTTATTGTGGAATGAGATATAGATTTGTTTGCCATGATTTGGCAGTATACCATAGCCTTGACAGCGTTTACGTATTCGAGTCGGGCTGGAGTCCGTTCGATACGTAGCTGGGCTTGGACACGTTTCGTATCCGAAAAGCGGGTACGGGTCGTGACAGGTTGGTTATTGTGCTGCGATAGGCTATCGACCGAAGTTACGATCAGGAGATTTTATTGTTTATACCTTTTAACTTATGTGAAAGTTATAGAGTACGACACGTCCCGACTCCATGCGGCACCTTTTGTCCTTGTTTGGTTGTAAGGGTGCCATATGGGTTCGAGGATGTTGCGCCACCCTATAATAGTAGCATAAGTATTACTATTATCAATCATTCTATTTAACTGGGTTTTTAAATCTTAACTCTTGTGCCCCTTTGGCGGTACTTGCTATTCGGGGATGACCCCGCTGGTTTTGTTTGGCCAGATCTCGTAGCAGAGCCAGAGGACACTATCTTCCTCCCTGACATCCATGGTGCATACTAGGAGCATGGCAGTTCGGGGACTCGAGTGGGTTTCTTCTCCACCACTCCTGCTTATACTTTTGCGGCGTTTAGCCACCGCACCTGTTAGCCGGATTACTCGATATTTTGGTGTCAGTACATAATTGTAATTAAACAGACTGCAGCTGTGTATAATTTTGTACTCCTGACTCTCTGAGATAGCTAAATTATAAAGCTAGTCTCTCATGACCATTTTGATGAAGCATCGGGGACGCCTTACTGTTTATCTTTAATGTTCATTTAATTGCTGATGTGATTTGATTGATTGAGACATAGAACTCTGTGGGACCATAGGAGACTTGATTGTAGCATGTACCCCCTAGTCTCTCGACAGCCACAATCGTCGTATGACGTTACGTACCTCATATGGAGTAGCTGGCCTAGTCCGTCTCCGTATTTCGGTACTGGGGCGTGACAGAACTCAAAACCTATCCCGAACCCTAATTTGGAAGGCAAGTATTTGCCGATTCCTCGATAGTTTAAAAAATCTACTTGAATATATTTATAGTCTATATAACTGAGATTAAAACCCATGAATTTGTTGCATATATTCTTTAGTTATTTCCTGATTAAAACAGTCCCAAAGATCACGAAAACTAATTTTCGAAAACAGTAAATTTTAATAAAAATCACTGATACGCCGTACGTTCCGACAAACCGGATGACGAGATCGCAAACCAAAAGCATCGAAAGGTGTGTATCGACTTCGCGAACGTGTGGGCTTTGACGGAATTCGAATTGGTTGCGTGTCCGCAAGAAATTTGATGCGTATCCGTCAAAATTTACCGTATCAATCTCTTTACAAATTAGTCAATTACTTCGTGCACATTCGTCGTCTCGAGATAAAACTTATGCCAACAGGACCGTATCATTTTTCTGGTCCTGTATGCCAAGTTTGGTCCGATTCTGAGAAGTTCGATCGGAACGCTATTTTGGCGGGCCCGCGACCGATCTAACGGGCGAATTTGTGCACGGCCCACTGGAATCCAACTTTGGACATACGGTTGAGTTCGTATCGTCAAACCAGACCCGTAACATATAGTTTGATGACTTTAAAGATCGTAGATGTCGGTACGCTTTTCGGTACAAAGCAGGTCCAACGGCGGACAACGTTTTGACCCGAAATTACTTTTTTGCCCGTGTCCAGAATTCGACTTATGGGTAGGCTATCCTAACTAATTTGACAATTCTAAGAACATTGGTAATATCTGTTTCAGCCTCTGGAGACTGTTGTGAGGGTTTGACTTTTGTGGCTCGTCGATTAACTAGATATTGTTGTTTCTTCGTGCTACCACCAAGCAAGTATACCTTCCCTCCCTCTACAGTTATTGCATACTTATATTCTTTCTCTTTTAGTTATATGACATCATTTGGTTTCTCTTGGATTGATTTGGTTTATATGCTTTTCTTCATGTCATGTATATTAGTTTAGGTGTCTCGTTTATATACCGTTATTGTCCAGAGTTTGACATTATAGTTCATGTTGTGCCCCGTCCCGCTCAGTCAATCGGAGGAATCGAAATGCCGAAAGCGTTCGGACTTTACCTTGCAACGGCTTGCTCGGAGACATCGCTCAGGTGAGGTAGTTTCGGTGAACTTGCCTCATCTTAGCCTTCACATAATAAATCGCATATTTTCAACTTGCACCAGTAGGCTTGATAATAAAAGAGACGAATCCACATAGCTAAAGGGAATAATCCCGTTGGGTCGAATTGAGTTAGAATATGGAAAGGTCCAACGGTCGGCTTAGAGTTGGTGCACGGCGTGCTTTGAAAATGACACTCGATCCTTCGTCCCGTGGCTTGGGAGAAGAAAAGTTGGTTGAGTAGACAAAGTTATGATCGTAGCCTAAGTCTTAGGCGTCGTCCGTATGAATGCTTCATAAAGCATGCACGGTCCCATCGTCCAAGGCTTGGATAGCCTTGGCTTGCCTATGAGTTAAGTTGTATTGAGCGGCTTGTGACATAAGTCTAGGCACCCGAATAACTTGGTCGTTTAAAGTCGAACGCGTGCACGGCACGTTCCATCGAGGCAAAGCTTGACGCAGCCTTTGCTCGTCAAATTGTTACAAAGTTAAGTTAGGCAAATTATGTTAGGCTATCGTAGTAGTAGCAAGCACGGTCCCACGAGTTCTACGGCTGGGTATAGCCACGAAGTCCTACGGTCTAAAAGCTAGTCATATAGAGTGCGTGTTGGACGATAGTGTCGCACGGAATACAAGTCGGTTAAGGCACGAGCCACGGTTGTTTCAAAGTGAGTTATCGAAAGAGGGGGCTATCAAATAGTCATTCCTGAGTTGAGTAAAAAGAATATTGCATCAAGGGAGAAGGCTCGTGACTGTGGGTCGTCGAGGGATCTCAAGAATAGAAGTCTTGAACTTGGTTTTGAAAGAGAGGGTAACACTGAAAGAATGATGACTGTGTGAGACGTCAGTTTGAGTCGACTCTTGTATGATCATGGATAACTTGTCGACAAGAACGATGTTTCCTCGAACGGCAACCCGGGGCTACGGGACCGAATCGGCCTAGGAGAAAACAGGGTATAGTCGTGCATAAGGTTTTAGCACGGGTTAAACGGGGGCTTACAATGGAGCTAGCTACTTGCGTTGAAAGGACCCCGGTTAACAAAGCTATACGTCGCAGGATAGCTTGTTATGCTAGTGGCCAAGTTCAAATAGATGTCGGCAAAATAGCGGCGATCCGCGTGTATGTCTTTGGATTGAGTCGAGTTGAATGTGTGTACAAGTTGGAACACAAAGTTTGGGCCTAAGATTTGGCTTCAACATAGGCATCGTGCTTCGGCACGAGATGTGGCATCGAGTCTCAAGTGTCGACATGTGAGTTGTATAAGTTGGGTTTGAGTTGTTCGAGTTTAAGTCAGGAATCGCCGTAAGGCAAAGTTGGTTAAGTGACACTAAGTTCACAAGTCTCAATTGGGTCAGTTGGTGGTCAAAGTAGCAATGGCCGCGAGACGGCGATATGGTTAAGTCTCACTGAGTTACGAGGCACGGCCTCAGTGTAACACCCAGTTTTCCAAATGAGGATAATTTTAAAATTTTGAAATTATAATTATTATTTAATAATATTTATTTTATATTATGATTTTCAGTGATTTTTAATTATTTTTAAACTATTTAAATTCATGACTTGTGACTATTGGTGTCTTGCTAGTGTTTTGTTTATCATTTCTAGATTGAGGGGTATTTTAGTCATTTTTGTAATTTTGGGAATTATTTGGAATTATTATGTATTATTTAGAATCATTAGAATTTATATAATTTTTAGAGATTTTTAGTATAATTGATTTTGGTGTTTTAGTTGACTTTGACTTATGTTGACTTTTGAGACTAACCTAGTGGCTAACCTAGGTCATGACTATGTGATTAGGATATGGAACCCTAGGTTGACTTAAGTTAGTGATAATTAAACCACAGAATTAATTTGGTGGAAATAGGATTTGAATTGTTTAAGGAATGGCTTGTGATTTCACAAGTCATGACTTGTGACTTAAGGCTTAATAGCCCATAGGCCCACACCATGAACCAAACCTAACCCTAATCAGCCCATGGCAGCCACATTGATCCTTTCCCCCTATTTAATCCCCTCCTAGAAATTAGGGCTAGCCTCCATTAGGAATTTCTCCAAGTTTTGAAGAAAGAGGTTTGTCCATTCTTCCCCAATCCATAACTCCTCCATTTCAACTCCTTTTTTTCCTAATTTCTTGCAATAGATTCTAATCTCTATGTTTTTGATGACTATGGTGAGAAATTCCAGGGAAGGGGCAATTTGGAAGTGTTTGGGGTAGCTTGAGGAACAACTCACTTTGGGGCTTTTTGAGCCATTTCAAACCTATAGGTAAATCCCTATTCTCTCCACCAAATTTTGATTTCTTTGCATGGTTAGGAAGCCCTAGGTGTCCTCTCTCTGTTGGTATAGGTTTTGTAAAGTTTTGTGTCCGTATCGGACACGTATCATAGTGATACACTAGGTGTTTGTAGAAATGCCACATAGGAATAAATTTTTATATTTTTGAAATGTAATTACATGGATTTGTAGATCTTGATGTGTACATTAACTTTTGTGAAGGTGTCCTAGTGTTTTGTGTCCTTTTGTGTCCTGTTTTTGCACGTGAACACGCTGCACGAGCACATTGGACGTGCCCTGCATCTCGGGGTCCAGTTCTCTGGACACAGGACACGTCGTGTCCTAATTTTTGGGGTGAACCATGGGGCATTGTCTGCGACCACACTCCCAAAATTTGGGAGTGTCTCGTGGACTGTGCACGGAGCTTTTAAGCTCGCACGGGTCGCGTGCTGTCGCGTACGGGCTGCTGTGCGAGTGCACAGACACCACTGATATGCGTGTCGTATCGTGTCTGTGGGACTCGTAGACACGGTGCAGTGTGTGTCAGACCTAGGTCTATCCTAGGTGAACCCTTGGACACGAGCACGTGCCGTGTCGTGTCGTGTGTCGCGTGTGGGATACACGTGCACGCGTGTACGATGATATTCGTGCACTGTTTTGTGTCTGTGAACACGTGTATTCTGGACACAATTCGTGTCCAATTCCTGGACACGAGGACACCCTCATGCACCCTCACTTGTATGTCATCTATTACCAACCTTTGTTTCATAATTTTAGTGATTAATTGCATTCGAAAATCCAAATTCCCTGTTCTTCACTGTTTTCACTGATACATGGCTGAATATATTTCTTTCCTGTTTCGATTCATTCCTTTCCCTTTTTTTTGTAATGTTGAATGGCAAATTGAT
Source organism: Iris pallida (assembly GCA_029216955.1). Classification (NCBI taxonomy): domain Eukaryota; kingdom Viridiplantae; phylum Streptophyta; class Magnoliopsida; order Asparagales; family Iridaceae; genus Iris; species Iris pallida. Next base: position 14,338,185 of record JANAVB010031417.1, on the reverse strand, counting down.
TCACCAACATATGTATTTATGTATATGTATTGTGGGATAGTGTAGGGTGTTCGATAATTGGGCTCAAATGAAGTTTTTTATGTTGATGCAATAGGCAAATACTAGAAGACTAAAAACTGAATTCTTTGTGAACTGTTTTCATTTTTTTTCCTGTTAAACTGATTTCTTAATTGTTTGATTCTTTTTTTCTGTTTAACTGATGAAGAATGGATAGGCATTTGATTTGTGTAGTTGCTTATGGGTTGGAAATCAATTTGATAGGTTAACTATCATTGTGATTGTATTGGACTATGGGTTCGAATTGGATGTTTGGATTTCGAATTTGATTGGGTTTGAAACCTGGAACTGTGCACATTTTTTCTCACTGTTTTCCCCTCTTTCACTGAGATTGGTATCTCTTTAAACTGAGACTTTGGGTTGTATTAAAACTGAAGTTTGGGACTGTTTAAATCTGAGTTAGATTTGGTTTTATTCCTGAGTTTCTATGGACTGATTAGAGGGGGGATCTCCTATGTAAAATCTGAGTTTATCTACACTATTTGCTCACTGTTTTCACACTTATTATCTCACTGTTTTAACACTCTATATATCACTGATTTTACAATCACTCACACACCCTCTAATCTATCACCCTCTTCACACACACACACTTTCTATATCACACACTCTAGCCTAACATACACACACATATGGAATTGACACACTGTTAACCCCATACACACACAAGTTTGTGCATGAAAACACACTAGCCTATACTCATTTCCCTTACACACATACACCCACTCACATTGCCATGAGATGTCACCCCCTCTCTATGTACATACAATACATATAGCTAAAGTATGTATGCATGTCTATATGTGTATATCTAAATGTCTAAACTTATGTGAATGTGTAAAATGATAGAGTAAAGTGAAAGGGTAAGTTGAAATCAATATAGTATTTTCTATGTAATGTGAGTGTAATATATATAGCCTAATATTGTTAGCCTAATATAGAGTGCCTAATTGAATGCCTGTATATAATGCAACCCATAACCCTTAAATTGAAATACTAGTTAAATTCAGATTTTATATGTAAACCACCATGCCATGTAACCCTCCTCTGATGATTTTCATGATAAAAATAGATGTAACCTTGTTAACTGTGCCATGTTCTAGTGTAATCTATAACTAGTGTTTGATTTTTCTCTTTTCATGTACACCTCCATGTTCACACACACACATAGCTTTACATGTTAGTTCCTTTCTCTTATATATATATATATATATATATATATATATATATATATATATATATATATATATATATAATATCGAATATGCATGATAGTGATGTATCTTGATGTGTGACTTGTGTTGGCTTGTATAGCCTTGTGATTGGTGTGTGATTGCTAGACTAGGCTTGGTTAGGCCTAGTGAGACTTATTAGACTTGCTGGGGTTAGGAGTGGCCTAGTTGACCTAGTTGACTAGAGTTGACCAAGTGTTGACTTTAGTCTATTTTGACCTAGACAGCATATAGACGCATCGTAGATTACATTTATCATCCCATGTATACATCTTGACTTGTGTTGCTCTAACTAGGAGTCAGGTACCTCATCTCGGACAGTATATTTACTTCAGACATTCAGATACCAGGCGAGTACATTCTCTGACCGTTTCATACTTGTCTGGATTTACATTCTTGCTCTAGATTACTGTACTTGATGCTGACACGTTGTTATCACGGATTGGTACTATACGGATCTTCTTTTTGGGATGTTATCCCCTTGTATTCACTAGATACATATTGTGATGTGCGTTTCACTTCCATATTGTATTTATTGAATACCTATATCCTTGTATACTCCTTGTGCATATTGTACTCTCAGTATTACATGAGTCCCAAGGATAGACCATTGTACACTATTGTATAACATTGTACAACTATTGTATAATATTGTACATCTATTGTATAATATTGTACATCTATTGTATAACATTGTACACTATTGTGCAAGATAACGTAACTAGAGTGGATCCTTGTGTATTGATTGGGAAGGGGGAGTAGAATTGGTTATGTAATCAAATCCTATTGTACAAGATTGTATAACTATTGTATATGTCTATTGTACACCCACGTACAATGGAGTTACCATTGCATTTTCTTAGACCGTTTACATAACCATATTGTACTCTAAATCACAGTAGGCTTACAGTTCTTACTTATCATATTTAGATATTTTCTGTTATCAAATCTCTACTGTTTTTCATATACTTCTTTCAGCGTTTCATATACCTTACTCTATTGTATGCTTTATATTTCCTAACATGATATGAACTGCATGAGATGTTTTGTGCTCGCTTCCGTCCTGACTGGACCTGTTGAAAATTTTACAGAGGATGATGAGGAACCCTGTACCCCTTACTTTGGAGCTTGCCTAGATGACACTCGCGACTTGGACCCCTGGGGAGGTTCAGGCAGCTGCTGAGGATGATACCCTTGCTTAGTGTAGATAGCTTAGACTATTTCTTTCCATGTTTTAGCTGTTGTCTTTATTTTCAGAGTTGTATATTTTAGATGTTGAGACTGGTAGTTGGTGAGGCTTATTATTTCATTTCTGTTGTACCTCAGTTGAGGATTTCTTTATCTATTTCATCATGCCATATTCTATCTATAGATTGTGATTGAGTTATACCTCTGTGTTGGCCTCCTTATGGAGAGTGTTTATATTATGTTAGTTATAGTTCATGACCTAGAAAAGCGTTCTACCGTCGATACTGTGGCGTAGGCTAGGCGTTGTTACGTTCTCGTACCCTCACAGTGGGTGCGGGTCGTGACACTCAGCAAGGGTTTGTAGCACGGTCACACGGAAATGAAGTCTATCGTGTAGTTGCATCTCTGATTTTGGGTCGTAAGGCAAACACGACTTGATAGATTAACGTTGTTGGCACGAGAAGGGTCTAGAGACAAAGTATGAGTTAACGTTGTTGTTGCAAAGCACGTAATGGTCTAGAGACACGAAATAGGCCAAGGCGTCGGTCCTAAAATAATCCTAAGGCAAGAGTAGAAAGACAATCAAAAGGGTTATGTTGTACAAAGTAAATGAGCGTGTCGATTTTGCATGGGTGGGCGAGCAGCTCATTCCACCAGTACAGTTGAGTACTGACACCCACATAGTTTTCATGTGCACGCACAGGAAGAAGCTCGTGGCACGGAGCTCGCTTGGATGCGTCGAGGCACGGAGTTCCTTGGCAATTTGAAGCGTGCGGCCGCATGGAGTCAAGACTTATATGGGACATAATGTATGGACATCGCCTTCCGAAGCTTCCGCTGGCTCAAGCTTTGTATCGTGAGATGAGAGAGACTAGAGTGCACTTGTCATGTAAGAAAAGTGAGCTCGAAAGACTTGTAATCTTGGCCTTGCATCCTTTGTAATCTTTGTTTCAATATCAATAAAGAGTTTCTTTGAATAACTTGTGTTTTATTTTAAAATTTTTGTTGCTATTATTCAATGTCTCTGCTTGGGACTTCTGTGCGACGACCCCATTGCAGCTGCTGAAATCGTCCATTATGGAACGTGCCTTGCACGAGTGCAATCTAGGCTCGTGCGGCATCACGCCTTAGCGAGGACGATCGCTCCTACGGGAGCGGGGCGTGACATAATGGTATCAGAGCACGGCTTTACGTCCTTGGACTTCCAGTCGAATCTCTCAGTTTTGGAAAGCTCGTCGTTGATAAGATGTGTGTGCTCTCTCTAAAATGTCCCTCGGCATGTCCATACAATAAGTCTAATATTTTCAAAAGCTCGTACAAACGTTCAATCGAACGCATCAGTAGCCCTTTGTGCCGAACGGTGTCAGACTTGACTTGACAGAAAATGCGTGCTAGAGTTAGCAAGTCGCGTGCGTGCCTAACGAGTCCTACGTCGACATTAGCAAATGAGCGTGCAAACTCGGAGTATAGTCCATACGGGATGGTTATGTACACGGCCTTTTGGCTAAGTTGTGCCGCGTGTCACGCACCTAGACTTTATGGTGCAAACGAGTTACGAACGGTATTGAGTACCGCTCGGTCGAAAACGAAACTGCACTTAGAGTGACTATCAATAGAGTGCTATCGAGCGACGATACCGTCTATGCGATATAGATGAGCGTGCTTGAAATTCGAGAAATGGTTCGAACGGGATTCAAAGAAGTCGATTTTGATTCGAATGATAGTTTTGAGAATTTGTTTAATGACTTCATTCCTGAGTGGTGTATACGATAGCCTCAAGAATGTCGATCGATCGATTGAGGATACGGAGTATCGATGAGTCTACTAGCAAGCATGGTATGTATGCAAAGCCGTAGATTGAGTATCGTTGAATAAGTTTTTGGTCTTGAAGTTTGATGAATTGATTCGAACAACCTAGAGTTGACGCACACGGAACGTGCACGGGATCGAGGATTACGCGAGTATGAAATACAAAATGATTGAGTAGGTGAAATCGAATCGAGGAAAAGTTAGAGTGTACGAATGGATGACTTGATCGAGAAAATTGATATGGATCGTATACGAAAAGTTAGCACGACGAGAAGATAGCGTGCATAAAAAGTTTGATTCGAATGTTTGAAAATGACTCTAAGGATTGGAATGGATGTCGTTCGATAATTGAGTTAGCAAGAAATGATGTGAATTGAGGAAATACGTTGGTCGATGATTTAAGATAGACGGATGAACAATACGTGAGTCTGGGTTTGAGAAAAATTGATGTTGTAAATGATTGGAGGGATAATGATCGAACTTGAACAGAATGTCGAGGACATTATCCAGTCGGACGATAGCATCATTCGCATGACTTAAAATTGGTTGCAAAGGAAGATCGTCACGTTACGCATATCATCGATGGTATTGAGGCGTATCAAAGATCGATATGTGATAACTCGGGGGTACTCTGACTCGACGAATGACGATCGTGCAATTGTTATTGTTCGGTTGGATGCTATACTTAGGATTTTGATGGAGATGAATGTTGGATAAAAATAGAAGTGTCTTGAAGGTTACGCAGATAACCACAGCATCGACATTCTTGTCTTGTGCGAGCGCGACTCCAGTCTCGCACATGCGTCGTATCGAATTTGGGATGATCGTTCCGCGTGAGCGTTGACATGGTGATTCATGTCGCGAGAATGATCGAACTCAAAAAATTAGGACACGACAACTTTGATTGTCTCGACTTGTTGGCTTAATGCGAAGGTGAACTCGAGGATTTGTAAGACTTATGATTGACGAATGAATGAAACTTGAGGATTGAGTAGGTCCAATCCGTGCATCGAGAATGAATTAGTCTAGACAAAAAATAAGAGTTACGTCCCGATGAGAATGATTATCTCGCGGGAGCGTGCATGGTGATTCGTGCCCACCGTGGATAATCTGACTCGCATGAAATCGGGGCGCAACATATTATTAAGTCGGACGACCTTGTGATCGATTACGTGAATTGGGATGAATGACTTCGGAAGTATGGAATGTGAAATTTTGGTTTAGCGATAAATTGTGTCATAGCGTGCTTGACTTAGAGATTGATAGGCGGATTATGTCGAACGTGTTCGAAGAGATAGACTATATGAAATGGCTTGATGAACGAGCGATATATTCTTGTCGAGGATTGGTTGAACGTGAATTATCGTAGGATGGCTTGGTTGAACGACTCGAACCTCGTGCGACGAATATTGGGATGCGCGTAGGGAATCGATGCTCGATGTTTAGAAATCGGAGTGATGCGAGCTTGAGTAGAAAATCCCGTACTATCGATTTGGCTTGACCTTAGGATGGGGTCAGTGTTGATATTGTTGTTTTGGAACTATGATTCCAATACTGACGGATGACCTTAGCCTAAAGACATAGCCTAGCGGTTAGGCAGACGTTCCGGTACGGAACGATAGGAATTATGGAGGCACCACTCATGAGGCACAGTTGACATGCACGTATATCAGGAACGCTCGAATATGTGCACGATCCGACTCGAGTGGTGATGGGAGATTCTCTATCACGAGGCTTGGCTGAAATGCATGTATTTTGGGGACGCCTGGAATATGTGCACGATCCAACTAAGTGATATGTTGAATCAAGTGAGACTTGAGGAATGGAAAAGTGTCGAAGATTTTAAAATTATATTAAAGAAAAGATTGAGGGTAGCACGAGTGTGGCTCGAATTTTAGAAATGCATAGGAGAAATGTGCGCGAGAGTCGTTGAACATTCGAGTGATAAGTCGATGAGTAAGTACTCAGTTAGTTTCGAGGACGAAACTTTTTCTGAGTGGTGTATGATGTAGTGCCCCATCCCGCTCAATCAATCGGAGGAATCGAAACGCCGACGGCGTTCGGACTTAGCCTTGCAACGGCTTGATCGGAGACATCGCTCAGGTGGGGTAGTTTCAGTGAACTTGCCTCATCTTAGCCTTCACATAATAAATCGCATGTTTTTAACTTGCATAAGTAGGCTTGATAATAAAAGAGACAAATCCACATAGCTAAAGAGAATAATCCCGGCGGGTCGAATTGAGTTAGAATATGGAAAGGTCCAACGGTCGGCTTAGAGTTGGTGCACGGCGTGCTTTAAAAATGACACTCGATCCTTCGTCCCGTGGCTTGGGAGAAGGAAAGTTGGTTGAGTAGGCGAAGTTATGATCGTAGCCTAAGTCTTAGGCGTCGCCCGTATGAATGCTTCATAAAGCATGCACGGTCCCATCGTCCAAGGCTTGGGATAGCCTTGGCTTGCCCATGAGTTATGTTGCATTGAGCAGCTTGTGACATAAGTCTAGGCACCCGAATGAATTGGTCGTTTAAAGTCGAACGCGTGCACGGCATGTTCCATCGAGGCAAAGCTTGACGCAGCCTTTGCTCGTCAAGTTGTTGCAAAGTTAAGTTAGGTAAGTTATGTTAGGCTATCGGAGTAGTAGCAAGCACGGTCCCACGAGTTCTACGGCTGGGTATAGCCACGAAGTCCTACGGTCTAAAAGTTAGTCATATAGAGTACGTGTTGGATGATAGTGTCACACGGAATACAAGTCGGTTAAGGCACGAGCTACGGTTGTTTCAAAGTGAGTTATCGAAAGAGGGGGCTATCAAATAGTCATTTCTAAGTTGAGTAAAAAGGATATTGCATCAAGGGAGAAGGCTCGCGATCGTGGGTCGTCGAGGGATCTCAAGAATAGAAGTCTTGAACTTGGTTTTGAAAGATAGGGTAACACTGAAAGAAGGATGACTGTGTGAGACGTCAGTTTGAGTCGAGTCTTGCATGGTCATAGATAACTTGTCGACAAGGGCGATGTTTTCTCGAGCGGCAACCCGGGACCACGGGACCGACTCGGCCTAGGAGAAAATAGGATATATTCGTGCATAAGATTTTAGCACGGGTTAAGCGGGGGCTTACAACGGAGCTAGCTACTTGCGTTAAAAGGACCCCGAGTAATAAAGCTATACGTCGCAGGATAGCTTGTTATGCTAGTAGCCAAGTTCATATAGATGTCGGCAAAATAACGGCGATCCACGTGTATGCCTTTGGATTGAGTCGAGTTAAATGTGTGTACAAGTTGGAACACAAAGTTTGGGCCTAAGATTTGGCTTCAACATAGGTGTCGTGCTTCGGCACGAGATGTGGCATCGAGTCTCAAGTGTCGACATGTGAGTTTCATAAGTTGGGTTTGAGTTGTTCGAGTTTAAGTCAGGAATCGCTGTAAGGCAAAGTTGGTTAAGTGACACTAAGTTCACAAGTCTCAATTGGGTCAGTTGGTAGTCAAAGTAGCAAGGGCCGCGAGACGGCGATGGTTAAGTCTCACTGAGTTGCGAGGCACGACCTCAGCAAGGGTTTGTAGCACGGTCACACGGAAATGGAGTCTATCGTGTAGTTGCGTCTCTGATTTTGGGCCGTAAGGCAAACACGACTTGATAGGTTAACGTTGTTGGCACGAGAAGGGTCTAGAGGCAAAATATGAGTTAACGTTGTTGTTGCAAGCATGGGATGGTCTAAAGACACGAAATAGGCCAAGGCGTCGGTCCTAAAATAATCCTAAGGCAAGAGTAGAAAGACAATCAAAATGGTTATGTTGTACAAAGTAAATGAACGTGTCGATTTTGTATAGGTGGACGATGTCACGACCCGCTACCCAAATTGTTGGGCCGGGCCGAGTCATGTCCAGCCTACGCTTGAGATAAAACATAGTAAGCTGTTCTAAAGACAACATGATAAGACTAAATGTGCTAACAGTTCTATAAGTGAAAAAAGTCATAAATGCTCCAAACACAAAAGTCGTCTTATATAGTAACAAGTTCAAGTACAAGTCTGAAATGTAAAACTGGATACATGTCCAGTTACAAAATACGTAGTCTAATACATGACTACACTAAATATCCCAAGCAACTACGCAAACTAGACGAGTTTTCCTGCAGGAACATCCTCGTAAGGCAAAGCCTGTTCCTCGGCAGTATCTCCATAATATGGGTCACAGAGCAACTCCTCCTCAGTAAGAATACCTACAACGTTATCCTGTCAGGATGGGAGCAAGTACTGAATCTAACAAACATATAATACTGATCATGTGATAAAAAGAAATGACGTATCATGTTTGTTCAGTTTTAGGTACATTTTATCATGGCAATAGATATTTATTTTAGAGTTTAAAACTGTAGTAGGTGAGTGATCAGTCAATAGGTAATCAGGATGTACAGCGGTACATATCAATTTTCTGAAGTATACATACGTATACTTAACAGCATCGGTGTACATCCATACACAAATGCGGGACCATACATACGACACAGATACATATAGAATATAATGGTGCTCGGTAAATACATACGGAGAAGGGGGTCATGATCACGTACACTACTAGCAGTTTTCTCTTAACTCGTTGTTTAAACATGTGAGAGATATAAAAACTATCCTAAACATGGCAGATACTGAAAGTAATACAACATGCAAAGTTTTAACTTGCTACCCCAAGGATCAGCATTTAACATGGTTGGTGAATCACAGTTTATTATTTATAGCAGTATGTAAAGTTTGTAGAAAGTACTTGCCTCTAACAAAGCAAAGCAAAACAAGCTGCGATAAAATGCTATAGATGCCTGGTAACTCGTCACTGTAGAAATAAATACATAAACTTAGTTTTTACACTAAGCTAAAACACTAAGACACTAATTGGTGCAACACGACTTGTGACTGGGCACCTAGCCAAAATGATAATTTTAGCATAGGAGACCAATGTGGGGTGACACACTACTATAACTAACTTTTTAGGGTCTTTACACTAGTGAGGGGTGAGGTTCAATACGGTTATAACTCAAAACAACACAAAAAGTTACAAGTCGTAATTATTCAATAAATAAATCAAATAAACATTGTGTTCCAACAATTTTTGAGATAGACAAAAAACTTAATTTTACATAAAATAAAGTACCAAAATAATCTTTGTTAATTATAGAAATTTATTATAATTTTTTTGAAATTTATTAACCAGTACATATATTTTATAAAAATCAGTTTTCCTAAGTACACAGAAAATAAGTTCTGGTTTCATATACCAAAACAGTGGCAAAACTGTAAATTAAATTCTGTAAAAATTATACGAAATTAGCTAAATTAACATAGTATCTAAATACTATTTTTCCAGAATTTTAACAGCAATAAAAGTATTTTTAGAAATTCAAAAACAGCATGGTACACAATTTGAAATTAAATAATTAATTATCTGCGTATTTGTCCATGTACATAATTTGAACCAAAGTTCAAATACAGGACCCAAGGCCATAAATCAAGTCCAATATGACTTGTACAGGTCTTGAATGTGTGAAAACACATTTGGACCCAAAAACCCATGCTAGGCTTGGACACCAAATGGTTGCAGTAATTAAAATACACAAAAATACAAAGATGTAAAAATACGTAATAAATATTAATATTTTAACAAGGTAAAATTATACACAGTAGTCATATAAATATGACAAGTATATTTACATATATTAAAGTATAATATATGTACAATATTACGTAAAGTAGAGAGACTAACTAGTAATGTATACACACATATATATATATATATATATATATATATATATATATATATATATATATATATATATATATAAAATATATATATATATATAAATATATAAATATATAAATATAAATATATATATATATATATATATATATATATATATATATATATATATATATATATATATATATATATATAAGGAAATATATATATATAAGAAATAAATATATAATATATATAAATAACAGTAAATATATATAATAATAGTAAATACAATATATATATATATGATAGTATACGTATATATGCACAAAATACATATATATATATGCATATATTTTTTTTTATACATATACATATACATATACATATATACATATGCATATATATATATATATATATATATATATATATATATATATATATACATATATATATATATATATATATATATATATATATATATATATATATATATATATATATAAATACATATATATATACCCTCTTACATTAAATGCTAAAAATAGAATATATATTTATACATATATAAATACTGTACATATACGTATATATAACAGTATATATATATATAATAAAATATATATATACAGAAATACATATATACATATATATATATATATATATATATATATAAATATATAAATATAAATATATATATATATATATATATATATATATATATATATATATATATATATATATATATATATATATATATATATATATATAAACATATAAACACAAACAAAAAAGAAAAAGAAAAAGGAAAAGAAATAACAGCGCTGGGGGGGTTTCGAACTCGACCCTCTGGGTCGGGTTCTCTGGCTGAGTCGGGCTGGCCAGGGGGTCAGCCCTCAGCTTGTGTTAGGGTTAGGATTCGGTTTAATATATTTAGGTTTTAAGCTAATAACAGTAAACCCGATATAACAAATCCTGTGTCCCGACAGTTAGGGACACAGGAGTCTACGTGTCTGGGTCATTTACGACACGTACGAGTCTCGACTCGCGTGTCCAAGCACTGGGCTAGGGTCCTCATGTCCGGACGACCCTATTACGTGTGTACGAGACACGTACGACACGGTAGACACGCTGCTACTTACGTGTCCGGCTTCTCGATGGGTTTTGAGGGTGCTCGACGGCGGCTGAGGCGACGTGGTCGCGGCGGAGTAGTGGCGAACGACTCAGCTCGCTGCGGCGAACTCATCGACGGCGGTGGTTGGCGGTGAAGGTTGCTGTGGGGGCGGCATCGAGTCTCGCCGGAGTTAGGGTTTGTGTCTTTGTTCGTCGGGGAAGAAAGGGGGCTGTGGAGTGTCGGTGGTGGTCGTGGGGTTGTTCTAGGGTTAGGGCTGAGTCTAGGATTTGTTTTATAGGAAAGGGAGGTCGGTTGGGGGCGTCGTGCTGGCCGAAAATAGCGGGAGCAGGTCGACGTCGAGTCGTCGGTCAGTCGTCGGGCAGGGATGGGTGAAAGGGAAGTTTACATTAGGGTCCCTAGAGTTTAGGATATTACAAATAGGTCCTAACAGTGTCTAAATGCAAATTAAAATTTGTATTCCGCATTAAAAACAATTAGCTATTTATAAACTAATACTGAAACAATTCTAAATATTACAAACTACAATTAAAACAATTCTAAAATTACAAAATGGTATTAAAACATTTTAATAAATTGTAAAATAATATTTTAGTATTTAAAACTCATTTAAAAATTATTTAAAAATTCCTAAAATTATAATAAAATATTTTAAGGCTAAATATGACATTAACAACTAATTAACACTAATTAAATAAATTTTTGAAAAACAGGGGCTCACAAGTCTTCCCTCCTTGAAAAATTTTGTCCTCGAAATTCACAAGGATTGAAGACCCTACAATATTCTAACATAGCAAGCAATGCAACAAAATGACTAAGGCTATGATCGAAACTAACCTCTAAGGTATCAAGCGGGAACGGGTGGTTCCCTCGCAGTGGTTGGATCAAACAAGTAAGGATATCTCTCCCTCATGTCCGACTCCCTCTCCCAAGTAGATTCACACGGAGAGTGACGGCTCCAAGCTACTCGTACTAAGGGTATAACCTTATTCCTTAGCCTCTTCTCCCTCCTGTCTAATATCTCCACTGGCTGCTCAGAAACTGTAAGGCTCGGCCCGATCTCCAACTCTGAATGATCTAGCACATGACTGGGGTCTGGAACATATCTCCTCAGCTGAGATACGTGAAAGATATCGTGAACTCCTGCTAGGTTGGGTGGAAGTACAACCATGTAAGCTACCTCTCCAATCCTGCCAAGTATCTCGAATGGCCCGATGTATCTGGGGCTCAGCTTCCCTCCTCGTCCGAACCGAATCGTCCCTCAAGTAGGTTATATCTTCACTAGCACCATATCACCGTCTGCGAACTCCATCGGTCTGCGACTAGCATCAGTCCAGTATTTCTGCCTGTCCTGAGCTACTCTGAGCCTGTCTCTGATCATCCCAACCTTCTTTGCTGCATCCGTGATCATCTCTGGCCCAAGCATAACTCTGTCTCCGACATCGTCCCAAAAGAGCGGTGTACGGCATCGTCGTCCATATAGCACCTCGAAAAGAGATAAACCGATACTGGCTTGGTAGCTGTTGTTGTATAAAAACTCTACCAAGTACAGATGTGTAATGCCTGTGGTTCGTATTACGTATTTTAGAATACGTGTACGTATTTTATCTTGTGTTTGCATATCTCCTGGGTTTGGTTCATCTTGGTTCGGGTTGGTTCGATTTGGGATTGCTATTGGTTCATCATGGACCAAGGGGTGAACCCCCTACCTACCACCACCATTAGTATTTATTAATACCCACTTTTTTCTCTCTCTTCATTACTCTTCTTCTTTCCTCCATTAACTTCTTCACCTACCAGAGAGAGAGAGAGGGAGGTATAGGCAAGTGCAACTTGCTTCATGGAGGAACTCTAATTTTGTTGCTTCATTCTCTTTCCTACAGCATTCTAACTTACTTTAGAACTTGACATTTTCACTTTCCATGGCTAGATTCTTGTAGAGCTATATGTATATTATTTTTGAATTTTTGGGTTTTGATCTACTTAACCTTGTTATTTCTGAGTTTTTATGGTTCTATATTGTAGAGAATTTCGTTCTACCCCGTTTTGACCTATGGGAGTTTGGATTTGGGCTCCGGATGATGGAGTTATGGAGCTTGAGAACTTGACTTTCATGGTGTTCTTCTTCTCAAAATTTTGGAGAAGATAACTGTGCTTGACTTGACCGCATGAATATTTCATGCGACAAGTGATTCTCCTAGCCGCATGAATTGTGCTGACCGCATGAACCCCGTAACCGTATGGCAGCACTTGACCGTATGAACCTTCATGCGACGAGTCTTTCAGCCGTATAAGACTTAGGCATGGTGCGACCGCATGTGCTCGTGATCATTGAGCCGCATGAGACCCTCGCACCCCTCAGCCGCATGCACCCCCTTGCTTCTGTAGCCGCATGGGCGTCAGTCCCATTTAACCGCATGAATACGAATTCCTTGACCGCATAGGTCCTCGGTCCCTTCCAGCCGCATGGGGTCCAACTCGTCCTCAGCCGCATGAGGCCGAGACCATCCTCAGCCGTATAGGGTCCACCCCTCTCCGCCAGCCGCATGGACCTCCATCTCAACACAGCCGCATGTACTCCGTTCCCCATCAGCCGCATGCGCCTGACTCTATCCAGCCGCATGGGCTGTTCTCTTCCCAGCCGTATGAGACCATACCTGGCCGCATAGGCCCGAGCCGCATGGCTCTCCAATAGCCCTGTGTACTATTATTTTATTATTATTTACCCATGTCTTGTAACCCCTATTGTATATTTATACGTCCATTTTATATCCTTACGCCTTTGTCTTGAACTTGATAATCACGATTTGATTGGCATGATTGAAATAACAATTGTACTCCTGACAAGTAAACCTGACATGACATGATAGTGGTCCGTCGTGGCGCACTCCTGACAAGGACACCTGACATGTTTTATCTTGAACAGCTGTTACGACGGCTACCTGACATGACATGACCTGTATAATTAACCCGGACACCGTGGACGATTGTGCTTGTACAAATAATCTAGTCCTGTCTTGTATCATGTCTAGGAGGGGACTCTTGAGTACCACGGTCAGGAGTACCTATTGAAATGGACTAAGGCTAATAACTAGATTAATACACTAGCCATAAAGAGATCTCTCAGCTATAGGCAATCCCGTTACCTGGGCACGTATTGGAATCTGTAGCCTGCCATCGAGTAGGACACATTTCCAGCACACTGTCATGTGTTGCACCCTTCAAGCTACCTAAGGGTACATTCGTTTCCTGGACGATATACCCACCTGAATTCAACTCTAAATCTTTCAACCCGGGTAACCTGGATGGTCTGCAGGGCTTGTGGCTGTGGAAGATTCTTACTGCATCTTGCTAGTAACTAGGCCTGTGATAACCCTAGTTAGTTAAAGTATCAAACCGTAATTCTTGCTTGGCCGTAAAATAATTGGATGGAGTCTAACCAGTCTAGTCTTGTCCTGATTCTGTTCCAGATTACTGCATGACCAGAATGCCTGTATTTATTTTACCGATAAATGGTGAGAATTCCAAGTTCTGTTCAGACGAAGGGTTACAACCCCGGTCCTTGTTTGGTTTACGGGTTGTAACCTGGTTATCTGAATAGTTCCATGGTTATCTCGTCGTATATCATCCTGATGTATTTTCTTTATTCCCAGTTCTTACTTTTATTTTATACTCTTGTGCTGATTGCTGGTTTTAGTTCCTAAGTGAAGCTTCCTTTGTGGCACTTGCTCTTTCTGGGATCTGATCCAGCTGGTTTTGTATGGCCAGATTTCGGAGCAGCTCCAGGGGATCTACCGACTTTCCAGCCCGATGGTGGCGACCAGACGTAACCAGGGTAACGAGTGGGTTATTTTGGCTTTCCCACTCTATTGTAAACATATTCTTTTGAGGTATTTAGCCGACGAGCACCTGTTTAGCTCGATTGTACTTACTTACTGTCTGTCTACGGGCTGTAACATGATTGACAGATCCTAGGGTTGATCATGTATGACTAAAACTCTTGCTAGTCCTAACATTTTGTAACGACTAGCTTCATGATCAGCTGAATATATAATATTTGGGACGCCTTATTATTGTATATTTAATAATCATACATCTTGTAACATTTATTTACTTGCTTGTGATTGAGACACTAGGCTTGTTCATGACCATAGGAGACTGTTAGCTTGTAATAAACCCTCATGTATCTAGACAGCCGTGACCGTATAGCAAGATGGATTCCATTTCATATACGTAGCTGGCTATGTCTGCCCCCACTCTCTAGTATTCTGGTTCTGGGGCGTGACATGGTTTAAGTGGTGGCCCATGCAGGTCTTGTGAATCAAGATATGTGAGGGTTTACCGAATAGATGTCTCAATCAGTATTCGCCCTTGATCTCTGCTCGTATCTTCTGAATCCCTGGATTCTTGTCCTGATCATATGCTTGTATCATTGATCTGTCCTGGTCCTTCCTTATTGTTCCCTATGTCGTCTTCTTCAGCAGCATTGTTCCTGGACCTGTCAGTCAGCAAGGCAGAGCACTTCCCGTAGATCAGCAGCAACCTGGAGATCAAGTCCAGCATTCAGGAGTAGCCTCCAGAGTTATGCCAACCGAAGGAGAGCCACCAGTCCAATCCGTCCAGCCTGTAGAGCCTGATGATGGCACTTTGGTAGGTCTCGTCAGGACCTTGATAGCTTCCCAAGATCGTCGTGGGGATGCCTTGTACCGGGCAGTGACGGATGCTTTGACCAGAGGCGGTCATCCAGGGAACAGCGCAACCAAAACTGTTAGCCGATCTTCAGAAGATGGGTATAGAAGTTGTCCTCCATTCCAGTATGGCATTGATGGCCAGTATGCAAGTTCAGTCCACTATAGTCGAGAGGATCAAGATGGCTCAGTCCGCCGATTCCAAGCTTCAGCGACTCAGAGCAGAGTGTAAGACAGGACGAAGACCAGAGTTATGTATCCATAAAGATGGTACACTTCGACATGGTAATCGTCTTTGTGTACCCGGTAGAGATATCAGACAGTAGATCATGTCAAAGGCTCACAGTTCTCAGTATTCCATCCATCCTGGTAGTACGAAGATGTACCGTGATATCCGTCAGCACTTTTGGTGGAATGGTATGAAGCGAAAGATAGCTCGGTTTGTCTCTCGGTGTTTGGTTTGCCAACAAGTTAAGGCCGAACATCAGAGACCGGCTGGACTTCTTCAGCCCTTGCCGATTCCAGAATGGAAGTGGGAGCATGTGACCATGGATTTTATGACTGGATTACCTAGATCCCCAGCTGGTAGAGATGCTATCTGGGTTATTGTACATCGGCTCACGAAGGTGGCTCACTTTTTTCCATTCAGAGTTGGCCAGTCGACGGCTCAGCTAGCGGAGATGTATCTTAGGCAGATCGTCAGATTGCACGGAGTGCCAGTCAGTATCACCTCGGACCGAGATTCAAGATTTACGTCGCACTTTTGGCGTAGCCTACAGGAGAGTTTGGGAACTCGTCTCCAGTTCAGTTCAGCGTATCATCCGCAGACAGATGGTCAGTCGGAATGTACGATCCAGACTCTTGAAGACATGTTGCGGTCCTGTACACTTGACTTCGGTGGTTCAGGGGAAGATCACTTGCACCTGGTAGAATTTTCGTACAACAACAGTTTCCAGGCCAGCATCCAGATGGCACCGTTCGAGGCGCTGTATGGCAGGAAGTGCCGATCCCCGTTAGCCTGGGATGATGTTGGAGAGAGGCAGATGCTTGGACCAGAAATGATTGCCTAGACAGTTGAAGTGGTTAGAAGAATCAGGGATCATCTTCGAGTTGCCCAAGATCGTCAGCGTCATTGGGCCGATTCTCATCGGCGTCCTCTCGAGTTTTCGGTCGACGATCATGTATTCCTGAGAATTTTGCCTAACCGTGGCGTCATTCGCTTCGGCGTACGGGGAAAGCTTAGTCCTAGGTATATAGGACCGTTTGACATTCTAGAGCGAGTAGGAGATGTGTCCTATCGTCTCGCTCTTCCGCCGTCGCTAAGCGAGGTACATGACGTGTTCCATGTATCCCAATTACGACGGTATATTTCGGACCCGAGCCACGTCCTGGATCATTCAAAATTGGTTGTTGGTACCAACCTTTCGTATGAGGAGAGGCCCGTATCTATATTGGACCGAAGAGAGAAGACACTCAAGAACAAGACTATCAAGTTAGTCCGAGTTGCTTTGGGTCATCACTCTTTGGGTGAGTCAACGTGGGAGCGTGAGGATGATATCCGATCGCGATATCCCGACTTGTTTGACTCATGAGGTATAATGTCTTCCTTATACCTCATGCCTTCGATTCTTTGCTTGAATGAGTGATTGCTTGCCTAGTTATAGCTTGCTTGTGATTAATATAGCTTGTCCTCGTCTCTCTAGCCTCTTAATTAAATTTCGAGGACAAAATTCTTTTAAGGTGGGTAGAGTTGTAATGCCTGTGGTTCGTATTACGTATTTTGGAATACGTTTACGTATTTTATCTTGTGTTTGCATATCTCCTGGGTTTGGTTCATCTTGGTTCGGGTTGGTTCGGTTTGAGATTGCTATTGGTTCATCATGGACCAAGGGGAGAACCCCCTACCTACCACCACCATTAATATTTATTAATACCCACTTCTTTCTCTCTCTTCATTACTCTTCTTCTTTCCTCCATTAACTTCTTCACCTACCAGAGAGAGAGGGAGGTCTAGGCAAGTGCAACTTGCTTCATGGAGTAACTCTAATTTTGTTGCTTCATTCTCTTTCCTACAGCATTCTAACTTACTTTAGAACTTGGCATTTTCACTTTCCATGGCTAGATTCTTGTAAAGCTATATGTATATTATTTTCGAATTTCTTGGGTTTTGATCTACTTAACCTTGTATTTCTGAGTTTTGATGGTTCTATGTTGTAGAGAATTTCGTTCTACCCCGTTTTGACCTATGGGAGTTCGAATTTGGGCTCCGGATGATGGAGTTATGGAGCTTGAGAACTTGACTTTCATGGTGTTCTTCTTCTCGAAATTTTGGAGAAGATAACTGTGCTTGACTTGACCGCATGAATATTTCATGCGACAAGTGATTCCCCTAGCCGCATGAATTGTGCTGACCGCATGAACCCCCTAACCGCATGGCAGCACTTGACCGCATGAACCTTCATGCGGCGAGTCTTCCAGCCGTATAAGACTTAGGCATGGCGCGACCGCATGTGCTCGTGATCATTGAGCCGCATGAGACCCTCGCACCCCTCAGCCGCATGCACCCCCTTGCTTCTGCAGCCGCATGGGCGTCAGTCCCATTTAGCAGCATGAATACGAATTCCTTGACCGCATAGGTCCTCGGTCCCTTCCGGCCGCATGGGGTCCAACTCGCCCTCAGCCGCATGAGGCCGAGACCATCCTCAGCCGCATAGGGTCCACCCTCCCTGCCAGCCGCATGGACCTCCATCTCAACCCAGCCGCATGTACTCCGCTCCCCATCAGCCGCATGCGCCTGACTCTATCCAGCCGCATGGGCTGTTCTCTTCCCAGCCGCAAGCGACCATACCTGGCCGCATAGGCCCGAGCCGCATGGCTCTCCAATAGCCCTGTGTACTATTATTTTATTATTATTTGTCCATGTCTTGTAACCCCTATTGTATATTTATACGTCCATTTTATATCCTTACGCCTTTGTACAAAACTTGATAATCACGATTTGATTGGCATGATTGAAATAACAATTGCACTCCTGACAAGTAAACCTGACATGACATGATAGTGGCCCGTCGTGGCGCACTCCTGACAAGTACACCTGACATGATTTATCTTGAACAGTTGTTGCGACGGCTACCTGACATGACATGACCTGTATAATTAACCCGGACACCGTGGGCGATTGTGCTTGTACAAATAATCTAGTCCTGTCTTGCATCATGTCTAGGAGGGGACTCCTGAGTACCACGGTCAGGAGTACCTATTGAAATGGACTAAGGCTAATAACTAGATTAATACACTAGTAATAAAGAGATCTCTCAGCTACAGGCAATCCCGTTACCTGGGCACGCCTTGGGATCTATAGCCTGCCGTCGAGTAGGGCACATTTCCAGCACACTGTCATGTGTTGCACCCTTCAAGCTACCTAAGGGTACATTCGTTTCCTGGACGATGTACCCACCTGAATTCAACTCTAAATCTTTCAACCCGGATAACCTGGATGGTCTGCAGGGCTTGTGGCTGTGGAAGATTCTCACTGCATCTTGCTAGTAACTAGGCCTGTGATAACCCTAGTTAGTTAAAGTATCAAGCCGTAATTCTTGCTTGGCCGTGAAATGATTGGATGGAGTCTAACCAGTCTAGTCTTGTCCTGATTCTGTTCTAGATTACTGCATGACCAGAATGCTTGTATTTATTTTACCGATAAATGGTGAGAATTCCAAGTTCTGTTCAGACGAAGGGTTACAACCCCGGTCCTTGTTTGGTTTACGGGTTGTAACCTGGTTATCTGAATAGTTCTATGGTTATCTCGTCGTATATCATCCTGATGTATTTTCTTTATTCCCAGTTCTTACTTTTATTTTATACTCTTGTGCTGATTGCTGGTTTTAGTTTCTAAGTAAAGCTTCCTTTGTGGCACTTGCTCTTTCTGGGATCTGACCCAGCTGGTTTTGTATGGCCAGATTTTGGAGCAGCTCCAGGGGATCTACCAACTTTCTAGCCCGATGGTGGCGACCAGACGTTACCAGGGCAACGAGTAGGTTATTTTGGCTCTCCCACTCTATTGTAAACATATTCTTTTGAGACATTTAGCCGACGAGCACCTGTTTAGCTCGATTGCACTTACTTACTGTCTGCCTACGGACTGTAACATGATTGACAGATCCTAGGGTTGATCATGTATGACTAAAACTCTTGCTAGTCCTAACATTTTGTAACGACTAGCTTCATGATCAGCTGAATATGTAATATTTGGGACGCCTTATTATTGTATATTTAATGATCATACATCTTGTTACATTTATTTACTTGCTTGTGATTGAGACACTAGGCTTGTTCATGACCATAGGAGACTGTTGGCTTGTTGTAAACCCTCATGTATCTAGACAGTCGTGACCGTATAGCAAGATGGATTCCATTTCATATACGTAGCTGGCTATGTCTGCCCCCGCTCTCTAGTATTCTGGTTCTGGGGCGTGAGAAGATGGCTCTCCCATGATCCTCCAAAGTCCAGTACGCAGGTCCTCTGTATGTCCTCCAGTGTCTGTATCGTCCTCTCGGACTGCCCATCTGTCTGCGGGTGCTACGCCGTACTGAACTTGAGTCTACTGCCCAACTCCTCCTGCAAGCTCCTCCAGTAGTGGGATATAAATCTGCTGTCTCTGTCGGACACGATGTTCACGGGTACTCCGTATAAGCGAACTATCTGCTGCATGTATAGCTCTGCCAACTTCTCGGTGGAAAGCCCCACCTTGAAGGGTATGAAGTGCGCACACTTTGTCAGCCTGTCCACGATGACCCAAATGGCATCCTTCCCTCCTTGGAAACGAAGAAGCCCTGAGACGAATTCCATCGTAATGTGTTCCCACATCCACTCGGGAATAGGTAACGGCTGCAACAAACCAGCTAGCCTCTGGCGCTCCGCCTTGACCTGCTGGCAAACTAGGCATCTCGAGATAAAACGTGATACATCCCTCTTCATCCCGTGCCACCAATGATGTTCCTGCAAGTCACGGTACATCTTGTTAGCACCAGGGTGAATAGAATATCTCGATCGGTACGCCTCCTGCAAGACTGCCTCTACCAGCTCTCCCTTCGGCACGCACAAACGGCTGCCATGCCTCAAGGATCCAGCCTCTGCTACAGTGAAGTCATCCAGCAATCCAGCTAAAGCCTGGGCTCGAAGTCTGCGAAGGCTCTCATCTGTAGACTGCCTCCCTGATCTGCTCCATCAAACCTGACTGAATGTCAAGCGCCATCATCTGTATCACTGATCCTGGCCGAACTAGCTCGATACCGAGCTTCTCCAGATCTTCCCGCAAATGTCGATCTATCATCAGATACCATGCCATCGGATGCCTGCTCAGCACATCCGCCACCATATTTGCCTTTTCGGGGTGATACTGTAAATCGATGTCGAAGTCTTTCATCAACTCCAACCATCGTCTTTGCCTCATGTTCAGCTCTTTCTGCGTGAACACATACTTTAAGCTCTTGTGGTCAGTAAAGATTTTCACACGCTCTCCGTATAAGTAATATTTTCATAACTTGAGTGCAAAGATCACCGCAGCTAACTCTAGGTCATGGGTAGGATAATTCCGCTCATGAGTCTGCAATTGCCTAGGTGCATAAGCAATCACTTTCCTATGCTGCTGTAGGACACATCCTAGCCCCTTTCATGAAGCATCGTTGTATATGGTGAAACCTCTAGAACCTGAAGGTAAAGTCAGAACTGGAGCGGTCGTCAGCCTCCTCTTCAGCTCCTCAAATGCTGCCTGGTAGTCCTCTGACCAAATATACTCTACGTCCTTCCGCGTCAGCTTCGTCATGGGTTCAGCTATCCTAGCAAAGTCCTGGACGAACTTTCTATAATAGCCTGCTAAACCCAAAAAGCTCCTGATCTCTGAAACTGACGTCGGAGCCTTCCATGTCTCAACTGCAGCAATCTTCCTGGGATCCACCGAGATTCTCTCTCCAGTAACTACATGGCCGAGAAACTCCACTCGGTCTAAAAAAAACTCGTACTTCGGCAATTTGGCAAACAATCTCTCCTGCCTCAGAATCCCCAAAACTGTCCGCAAGTGCTCTGCATGCTCCTCCGGCGTTTACGAGTATATCATGATGTCGTCGATAAATACTACGACGAACTTATCCAGATACTGGTGAAATGTCTTATTCATCAAATTCAAAAAGACGGCTGGCGCATTTGTGAGACCAAATGACATCACCAAAAACTCGTACTGCCCGTACTTCGTGTTGAATGCCGTCTTCTGGATGTCTGCTGCCCTGACCTTTACCTGGTGGTACTCGGATCTCAAGTCTATCCTGGAAAATACTTTCGCCCCACTCAACTGGTCGAACAAATCATCTATCCTGGGCAGAGGATATTTGTTCTTAATGGTGATGGCATTCAAGGCCCGGTAGTCAATACACAATCGAACTGTACCATCCTTCTTAGGCACAAAGAGCACTGGCGCTCCCATGGAGAAGCACTAGATTGAATGAAACCCTTTTTCAACAGGTCATCAATCTGCTCTTTTATCTCTACGGCCTTCTTGGGGTTCACTCTATAGCAAGCCCGGGATACTGGTGATGAACCCGGTACTAAATCTATAGTGAACTCCACATCTCTGTCAGACGGAAGTCCTGGAAGATCCTCTGGGAATACATCCATAAACTCCCTAATGATAGGGTGTGGCGGTGCTACGTTCCCAACTGTCGCACAACAGTTCGGCTCTAGGCTGATCTCCGGCCCTGTCCTCCTGACACTGAATGGTGCTGTGCCTGGGAGACTGAACAGAATACTACCCTCATGACAGTCTATAGATGCATGGGCATAGCTAAGCCAGTCTATCCCCAATATGATATCATAACCGGGGAGTGGCATCACAAAGAATCGTCCCCTGAACTCTCTCCCGACTATAAAAATAGAGCATCTATAGATGGCTCTAATAGGCACTGGTCCTCCTTCCGTCATCACTCTACTAATCTCCGCAGTAGGTGTAGCTACTAGATGGTGTTTATGCATAAACTCTAATGATAGGAAGCTATGAGATACTCCAAAATCAAACAAGCATAGAGCTAGAAAAGTATGCAAATAAACATGACCTGTGATGACGTTAGCTAAGTAATCTGGCTCCGACACCTGCTCCGGCTCTGACTCAAGGGCTAGACTATAAGCCTTCCCCTGGGGTCCCTTCTGCTGCTGCAGATGCTGCCCAAACCTCTGCTGCTGAGTCGGAAGCGGCCTTCTAGATCCCGTGGCTACTGGGCAGCTCCGAAGCTGATGGGTGGCAGACCCACAAGCTAAACACTGCCCCAACCTCTTCCTGCAGATGGAAGCGTTATGGCCTACCTTCTTGCATAATACACACAAACCTCCCTTCGGCTGCTGTCGGGGTCCCGGGGCTCTAACTGGCGGGGTCGGGTGATGTGATGTAGGGGGACGGTAAGTCTGCTGGTGCGGCGTCGGTGCTCTCTGCTGGAAATCCTGACGCTTGGACGGTCCCTCGGGTGTACAGAAGCCGGCCTCTTGCTAGACAGAAGATGCTCCTCGATGCTCCGGGCCAACTCTAGGCTCTGGTAGTAGTCAGTCGTACCGTTCGCCACTATAAGAATGCCAATGTCTGGAACTACACCATGGTAAAACCTACGTGTCATCTCCTCTGGGTCTGCAACCAGATTATGAGCGAAACGGCTCAGGCGACTAAACTCTGCCGCATACTCATCAAAAGAACGGTTCTCCTGCTGGATGTTCTGGAATTGTAGCCCCATAGCTACTCTAGCAGTGGTCGAGAAGAATTTCTTCTTGAACTGGATCTTGAACTGATCCCAAGTGGCCCTCCCTCTCGCAAATAACGGCTCATTTCGGAACCAAACTTCTGCCAAGTCTATCAGCAGAAATCCTGCTGCCTCGACCTGGAGGTCATCCGGCATCCTAACTCCAAGGAGCTTCCTCTCTACCGAGTCTAGCCAGTCATCTGCTACTACTATGCCCTCAGTCCCTGAGAACTCCTTGGGGTTCAGACCCATGAAGTTCTTGATCGTCCCCGCTCTCTGTCGTGGCTCTACAGGTAGTGGGACCACGGTACGTTCTTCAGAATGCTCTATGCTCTGGCGGAGTAGGGTAGTCTGCTCCTGATGGATTGTTAGGAACCCCTGGATCAGAGTGAGCAGTTGGTTCCCGTCGAGTGTGACGGAAGCCTGGGTAGGTATAGTGATAGGGGGAGGTAGAAGTATCGTGTCCTGCTGGAACTGTGATGTGGAAGGTGGTGGAGGCATCTGGGTTGGTGGATTTGTGGAGTGGGGGAGTATGGTAGGTGGAGGTGGGGGTGTATCAGTCAACTGGTCAGCTGACTGGATATGGAGTACGCCATTCTCAGGTGTGACGTACTGGGATGAACGAGTAAGCACCATCTAATTACAATAAAAAGGACTTATGAGGACTTGTTTAAAGTAAGAATTATAGACAAGAAAATCTAATTATAATAGCAAGTATGTGATGTTTTTCCTATGTTGCAATCCTAGTATTCCTCTAGGTGTTCTAAGCGTCATTCCTAATGTTGTCTAATTACCTTAAGTTCCTAATTGCAGGCATGCTTGGTACAATAACGTAACCAAACAACTTAAGTCTCGACCTGCATGGGACACCACTAAAAATATGTCACGATCCGCTACCCAAATTGTTGGGCCGGGCCGAGTCATGTCCAGCCTACGCTTGAGATAAAACGTAGTAAGCTGTTCTAAAGGCAACATGATAAGACTAAATGTGCTAACAGTTCTATAAGTGAAAAAAGTCATAAATGCTCCAAACACAAAAGTCGTCTCATATAGTAATAATTCCAAGTACAAGTCTGAAATGTAAAACTGGATACATGTCCAGTTACAAAATACGTAGTCTAATACATGACTACACTAAATATCCTAAGCAACTACGTAAATTAGACGAGTTTTCCCGCAGGAACATCCTCGTAAGGCAAAGCCTGGTCCTCGGCAGTATCTCCATGATATGGGTCACAGAGCAACTCCTCCTCAGTAAGAATACCTACAACGTTATCCTGTCAGGACGGGAGCAAGTACTGAATCTAACAAACATATAATACTGATCATGTGATGAAAAGAAATGACATATCATGTTTGTTCAGTTTTAGGTACATTTTATCATGGCAATAGATATTCATTTTAAAGTTTAAAACTGTAGTAGGTGAGTGATCAGTCAATAGGTAATCAGGATGTACAGCGGTACATATCAATTTTCTGAAGTGTACATACGTACACTTAACGACATCGGTGTACATCCATACACAAATGCGGGACCAGACATACGACACAGATACATATAGAATGTAACGGTGCTCGGTAAATACATACGGAGAATGGGGTCATGATCACGTACACTACTAGCAGTTTCCCCTTAACCCGTTGTTTAAACATGTAAGAGATATGAAAACTATCCTAAACATGGCAGAGACTGAAAGTAATACAACATGCAAAATTTTAACTTACTACCCCAAGGATCAGCATTTAATATGGTTGGTGAATCACAGTTTATTGTTTATAGCAGTATGAAAAGTTTGTAGAAAGTACTTGCCTCTAGCAAAGCAAAGCAAAGCAAGCTGCGATAAAATGCTATAAATGCCTGGTAACTCGTCACTGTAGAAATAAATACAAAATCTTAGTTTTTACACTAAGCTAAAACACTAAGACACTAATTGGTGCAACACGACTTGTGACTGGGCACCTAGCCAAAATGATGATTTTAGCATAGAAGACCAATGTGGGGTGGCACACTACTATAACTAACTTTCTTGGGTCTTTACACTAGTGAGGGGTGAGGTTCAATACGGTTATAACTCAAAACAACACAAAAAGTTACAAGTCGTAATTATTCAATAAATAAATCAAATGAACATTGTGTTCCAATAATTTTTGAGATAAACAAAAAGCTTAATTTTACGTAAAATAAAGTACCAAAATGATCCTTGTTAATTATAGAAATTTATTATAATTTTTCTGGAATTTATTAACCAGTACATATATTTTATAAAAATCAGTTTTCCTAAGTACACAGAAAATGAGTTCTGGTTTCATATGCCAAAACAGTGGCAAAACTGTAAATTAAATTCTGTAAAAAATATACTAAATTAGCTAAATTAACATAGTATCTAAATACTATTTTTTTAGAATTTTAACAGCAATAAAAGTATTTTTAAAAATTCAAAAACAGCATGGTACACAATCTAAAATTAAATAATTAATTATCTGCGTATTTGTCCATGTACATAATTTGAACCAAAGTTCAAATACAGGACCCAAGGCCATGAATCAAGTCCAATATGACTAGTACATGTCTTGAATGTGTGAAAACACATTTGGGCCTAAAAACCCATGCTAGGCTTGGACACCAAATGGTTGCAGTAATTAAAATACACAAAAATACAAAGATGTAAAAATACATAATAAATATTAATATTTTAACAAGGTAAAATTATACACAGTAGTCATATAAATATGACAAGTATATTTACATATATTAAAGTATAATATATGCACAATATTACGTAAAGTAGAGAGACTAATTAGTAATGTATACATATATATATATATATATATATATATATATATATATATATATATATATATATATATATATATATATATATAAGGAAATATATATATATATAAGAAATAAATATATAATATATATAAATAACAGTAAATATATATAATAATAGTAAATACAATATATATATGATAGTATACGTATATATGCACAAAATACATATATACATATGCATATATATATATATATATATATATATATATATATATATATATATATATATATATATATATATATATATATATATATATATTTATATATACACTCTTACATTAAAATGCTAAAAATAGAATATATATTTATACATATATAAATACTGTACATATATATTTATACATATATATTTATACATATATAATAAAATATATATACAAAAATACATATATACATATATATAAATATATATATATGTATATATATATATATATTTATATATATGTATATATGTATTTTTGTATATATTATATATATATATATATATATATTTTTATATATATATATATATATATATATATATATATATATATATATATATATATATATATATATATATATATATATATATATATATAAACACAAACAAAAAGAAAAAGAAAAAGAAAAAGAAATAACAGCGCTGGGGGGGTTTTCGAACTCGGCCCTCTGGGTCGGGTTCTCTGGCTGAGTCGGGCTGGCCAGGGGGTCAGCCCGCAGCTTGTGTTAGGGTTAGGATTCAGTTTAATTTATTTAGGTTTTAAGCTAATAACAGTAAACCCGATATAATAAATCCTGTGTCCTGACAGTTAGGGACACAGGAGTCTACGTGTCTGGGTCATTTACGACACGCACGAGTCTCAACTCGCGTGTCCAAGCACTGGGCTAGGGTCCTCGTGTCCGGGCAACCCTATTACGTGTGTACGACGACACGGTAGACACGCTGCTACTTACATGTCCGGCTTCTCGATGGGTTTCGAGGGTGCTCGACGGCGGCTGAGGTGACGTGGTCGCGGCGGAGTGGTGGCGATCGACTCAGCTCGCTACGGCGAACTCGTCGACGGCGGTGGTTGGCGGTGAAGGTTGCTGTGGGGGCGGCGTCGAGTCTCACCGGAGTTAGGGTTTGGGTCTTTGTTCGTCGGGAAAGAAAGGGGGCTGTGGAGCGTCGGTGGTGGTCGTGGGGTTGTTCTAGGGTTAGGGCTAAGTCTAGGGTTTGTTTTATAGGGAAGGGAGGTCGGTTGGGGGCGTCGTGCTGGCCGAAAATGGCAGGGTCAGGTCGACGTCGAGTCGTCGATCAGTCGTCGGGCAGGGATGGGTGAAAGGGAAGTTTACATTAGGGTCCCTAGAGTTTAGGATATTACAAATAGGTCCTAACAGTGTCTAAATAAAAATTAAAATTTGCATTCCGTATTAAAAACAATTAGCTATTTACAAACTAATACTGAAATAATTCTAAATATTACAAACTACTATTAAAACAATTCTGAAAATTAAAAAATGGTATTAAAATATTTTAATAAATTGCAAAATAATATTTTAGTATTTAAAACTCATTTAAAATTATTTAAAAATTGTAAAAAAATTTCTAAAATCATAATAAAATATTTTAAGGCTAAATATGATATTAACAACTAATTAACACTAATTAAATAAATTTTTGAAAAACAGGGGCTCACAGGCGAGGAGCTCATTCCACCAGTACAGTTGAGTACTGACACCCACATAGTTTTTATGTACAGGTACAGGTAGAAGCTCGTGGCGTGGAACTCGCTTGGATGCGTCGAGGCACGGAGTTCATTGACGATTCGAAGCGTGCGGCAGCATGGAGTCAAGACTTATACGGGACATAATGTATAGACGTCGCCTTCCGAAGCTTCCGCTGGCTCAAGCTTTGTATCGAGAGATGAGAGAGACCAGAGTGAACTTGTAATGTGAGAAAAGTGAGCTCGAGAGACTTGTAATCTTGGCCTTGCGTCCTTTGTAATCTTTATTTCAATATCAATGAAGAGCTTCTTTGAATAACTTGTGTTTTGTTTTAAAATTTCTGCTGCTATTATTCAATATCTTTGCTTGGGACTTCTGTGCGATGACCCCGTCGCAACCGCTGAAATCGGTCTTTATGGAACCCGCCTTACACGAGCGTAATCTAGGCTCGTGCGGCATCACGCCTTAGCGAGGACGATCGCTCCTACGGGAGCGGGACGTGACAGTTCATACTAGAGTTGTCCTTACATGTACCTTGACTAAGTCGTACTGTGTCGTCACATGTACCTTGACTGAGTCGTATCGTGTCGTAGAATGAGTGCGTTATAACTGAACTACTATTTTTGTTTTTATTTTTTCAACCTGCGAGTCCACACTCGGGGGGAGGTTGACTGTTTACACCTGCGAGTCCACACTTGGGGCGAGGGTGATTGTCGTGAACTAACCTGCGAGTCCACACTCGGGGTGAGGGTTAGTGATTTGTTCAAACCTGCGAGTCCACACTCGGAGCGAGGGTTTGGTATCCGTTGATCTCCTATTCATTTGTTTCTTCCAACAGTTCATTTATGCATAGTTATTCTCGTATCCACGTTCATAGTCACTTGTTGTGTTCTGTCTCTTTTCTGCTTATTTCTTATGCATGATAAACTGTTAGATATGCATATTTTATGTATCTTGCTAGTCTCTTGAGGACCTGATGATCTCTTCAGGTATCAGATTTTATGGAGTTAGTTAGCTGATCATGATGATAGTGATTACATCTACAGGATCCATGTATTTGCTTGTGATATTACTTTGTTATCCTCTCGTGCTTTATATTCCTTATCATGATATATTCTGCTTGTTAGTCTAGTTTATACACTCGTGTTATTTCTTTGGAGTCTAATCGGACATATATACTAGTGAGTTGCAGACCATGAACCATAATGTTCATTCTCATATTATACTCTTCTTGTGGATTGACATATAGTTTTGCCTTACCATGATTAGGCATATTACCATAGTCTAGACAACTTATACGTATTCAAGTAGGGCTGGAGTCTGCTTGATATGTAGCTGGCTTGCGCACGCGCTCGCATCCCGAAAATCCGGTACGTGTGGTGACACTTACCTATGTTAGCGTGAGGGAGGGGTTGGTTTTTATGAGTCCCACGGCCCAAACCAATGGGGAGGGCGACACTTGTGTCGGTTTCAACCGAAGCGGTCGCCCCTTGGTCTGATTAGAATTTTTAGTTCGATTTTGGCCCCTATAATTTCATAAATTGTTATTTTGAAACATTTGGTCAATTGTAGATCCTTATTAGTTGTGTTTTGTTGTTGGATGATGTGTTAATTTTTGTTATTAAGTGAACAACAATATTTTTTTTGTTCATGATAAACTATTATTTGCAACAAAATTTAGACAGAAGGTGTTTAAAAAGAATGATTTATGAAGTTGGATGTTAAAATTGATCAGTAGAAAGTTAAGGTGCCAAAAATGTCCGAGCACTATAATTGAGGTGCCACTAAGATAACTTAGCTTATTTTTAATGCAGGTTGTTGAAGGTAATTTATAAGGGCACATCAATTTTTGATCGGGGCTAGCCTGCGGTTTTGGGAGAATTTACTCAGAACAGCCCATTTTTTTTACTCATAGGGCTGTCCCAAACCCAACCCCCCCCAACCCCAAAATTTTACTTTCATTTCCAAACTTCATTCTCTCTCTTCCAAAACCCTATTTCCTCTCTTCTTCTTCTTCTTCCTCTTCTCCTCCACCATTTCCTCCATCCCTAAGCAAGAACTTATAATCTTCTTCTTGTCCAATATCTTCCTCTTCTCCACCACCATCCTCCTCTTCTCAACAAGACCGATGGCACCCAAACCGTCCTCACAAACAAGGTAGAAATTCTTTCTAAAACTTTCTCTATTTATTTCAAAACCTAAAAATTTATTTCAAAAATTCAAGCATTCATTACATTATTTATTTCAATTGTTTGTAGCCCATTTGAACTAAACTACATTCGGAGTAGAGAATTATCCATTTGAATTAAACAGTATACATGAACGAGAAAATCCCGCGTCGACCAGGACTACGTAATCTTCTGACAGTCCTACGAACTGGTAGGACTGCCAGAAATGGTGGCAGTACTAAGTCACAGTGTCACTACCACTTTTCTAGCTTGAGGATATTTTGGTCATTTTGGTCATTTTTGAAAATTTGTAAATTATTTGGAATTATTATTAATTATTTGGGTTTAATATATTTAATATGATTTTTAGTAATTTTTGGTGATTTTTAGTAGAATTGATTTTGACCCTATAGAGACTTTGACTTAAGTTGACCTTGTAGACTAACCTAGTGGCTAACCTAGGTCTTGACTAAGAGATTAGGATTTGAGAACCTAGGTTGACTTAAGTTCATGAGGATGAACTCATTTGGATTAATTTGGTAAAATTAGGAGTTAGTTTGATATGGAAATGGCTTGTGAAGTCACAAGTCATTTTATGACTAATAGGCTTAATGGCCCATAGCCCACACCCATTGAACCAAGCCCTAACCCTAGAAATTCTGATTAGCCTCTATGGTCAGCCCCTCCCCTATTTATATGCTCTTAAAACTAGGGTTGCCTCTTTAGGAAACTTTGCCATTTGGAAGAGGTGAGTCCCCATCTTTGTAAATCCCTAGAAAATCCATTTCTTCTCCAAATTCCTTCAAATAAATTGCAATAGGACCTAATTCCTGTGTTCTTGCTGTTGGTAATAAGTTTTGACAGGAAGGAATCAATTTGAAGGACTTTGGGTGGTTTGAGGAATCATTCCTTTGAGGCTTTTTGGGAGCTTGTGCACATTGAGGTATAATCCTATCTATTGCTCCTAAAATCTGGTAAAATTCATTTCTAGGTTGCCCTAACCCTAGCCTAACTATAGGAATAGGGTTTCCTAAATTTTCGTGTCGTTTCGTGTCCGTTCTGGACACGTATCAGTGCATATTACTTGGTGTTTGATGAAATGTCCCAATGGGCATTTCGTGTGAGATTTTGAAATCCATTTGAATAAGAAGTTAGTCCTAGGTGTCATTTAGGGTTTTCCAGTGTCGTGTGGTGTATTGCGTGTCGTGTCGAGTCGTAGGGAACACGGGACACGCGAGTGCGGGTACGCGTGCGCGGCACTGTAGCTCCCCTGCTACTCGGGGGCTACTGCGCGCTGGACACGCGACTTCGACACGAGATTTTTGGCATGGTGATAGGTTCAGTGACTGACACAAGGCTCGCAAAGTTTCACGAGTCCTCGTGTCGTGTCGGACACGTTATTTCGTGTGCACGGGGCAAACACTGTGTGCGTGTGTGAGCAGTATTTTCATTCTGTTGATTAATCGATTTTTAATATTTTAAATGATGTTTAAATGTTTAACTAGATCCTAAATGTGATGTTTAATCTCTGTTACACCATGTTACATAATTGTTTAGGTTTTAGATTGTGTTTTGGCTCGAATTATTGGAAGAACAGTGCAAGTCTGATACATGTTCTGATACTTTGAATTCCAGTTTTTCCTAACCATTTTATTTCTCTTGTGATATGTTTTTCAATTGATTTTAGGATCCTACATGTTGCATATTATGTTAACTAAGTTTCTAAACTCAATTATAGGCTTTTGGTAGTGAGTAAGAGATTTTGGCTTTTGAGTTCATTTCGAAATGGCTAAAACCTGAGAATGAGTTTATATAATTAGACTGAAATGAAAACCTATAACCTGGAAATTTGATTTCCTTTACATTCATGTCCATTACCTGAGAATAGGATTTACATAGTGTGAGTTCATGATGCTATTAAACTGATTTCCTTCCCTATTCTTACTGTTGTTCCTTTATAATTGTACTATCAAATACTTGAGTCTTTTTCCCTCCATTGAATTTGAAAACCTGAGTGTAAGTTCTAATTTTGAGAATTCAATGTGTTCACTGTTGCTCCCTTAAAACTGAAATGAAAATCATTAACCTGGAATGTCACTGCTCATTGATTTCCTTTCTTTCATTGTCAAAAAACTGAGTTCTAGATTTTTGCCTTCCATTTCATATTGATGTTTGATTGTTGAGAATGGTTGTGTATTGATTATTTTTAAACTGTTAATGTATAAACCTGGAATTAGTGATGTTCAGCCCTTTCATTGGATTCAAAACCTGAGTTTCACTGTTACTGCTTCCTGAGAATGTTTTTGAATTAATGTACTTGATCACTGAGTTCTTCTTTCCTGCACTATGAACCTTCACTAATAACTAAAATGAGGATTCCATTGTTAGACTAAATTGGGTAATGTATTAATGGTAACTGGAATCAGTTCCCTGCTCTTGTTGGGACTGTCCTTTAATTGTTTCCCCTTCCTTGTTTTCCTACATTATGTTAACTTGTGAATGGTGATCTTGGGATGGCCCTTGTAAAACTGAATTAGTTAAACCCTTGATTGAAATTGTAACTGCAATACTATTCATGTATCACTGGACTCACTCATTGTTAAACCTGGGAATTAGTCCCTGTTATTTCAGTTTTCTGAGTGCACACACCACACCACATTTTACTCACAGATTTTTAGTCCTCACTCACCCTCACACTCTATGTATGTACTTAATAATGTATAGGCATTGTTATATATATATAGATACAAGTTTTCCTATATTGTGTATATGTGTATTTCTATATATATATATATATATATATATATGGTGTCATGATGTGTGGGGTTTTGTTATGTGTCATAGAGTATGGAATACCATAGGACTAATGTAGTGTGTAGATAATATGGTGTGTTATAGATTATATTATAGAGTATTGGATAGATGTTTCCTAATAGGCTATTAGCCATAGGATAACCTAGAGTAGACTTGTTAGAACCTAGATTAGACTAGTTTGACCTAGATTAGACTTGGTTGACCTAGTTTGACTTCTAGGGTTGACCAGAGTTGACCAAGAGTTGACTTTGGTCTAGATTGACCTAGTTTCATGTAGAATGCATTAATTTGCATTGTATTATCTTTCTGGACTTGTTGTGACTCGTACTGTTCTAAATAGGAGCCAGACACCACTCCTCGGACAGTACTTTCATCTTGGACTTTCAGATAGCAGGCGAGTACATTCTCTGATCTTTTTATACCTGTCTGGATATATTCATGCTCTAGATTACTCTACATGATGCTGACACGTATCTTCACGGATTAGTACTATATGGATCCCTTCTTGAGATGTTATCCCTCTACGGGTGCATCGGGTATTACATGTTCATGTACTTTATCATGTGCATCACGTACTCCTTGTACTCGTACTAGTTCATGTTTTTACATGTTCTCATGTGCTTTCACGTGCCTCATGTACTACTCATTACATGAGTTCACGTATCTTAGTTGTATTCATGTGCTTATAACGTAACTTGAATGGATCCTTGTGTACTGATTGGGGCGGGGTGAGTAGAATTGGTTATGTGAACACTATCCCAAGTAGCTGTATAAATATGCCTCCTTATTTGCATTCATGTGCCCATAAGCCGTTTACATAACCATATTGTACTCTAAATCACGTAGTCACTTACAGTCTTTACTATCATGTATCTATTTCCAGTTACAAATATCTCCTGTTTTACTTGTACTTCTATTCAGCACTTCCTGTATTTTACTCTATTGCAATAATTTATACTCCTAACCTGATATGAACTGTTGAGAGATATGTGCTCGTTCCCGTCCTGGCTGGACCTGTTAAAATATTACAGAGGACGAGGCTGAGGCGTTCTGCCCTACTTACTACGGTGCCACACTAGATGAGTGTCCAGATTTGGACCAGCAGCAGGATCCATTAGCTGTAGACAACACTCCATTAGTTTAGGATTGTCTTACTTTTTGGGATTATTGTACTAGACTTGAGATATTCTGAGATGTATTTATTTTAGACACTTAGAACTCTGGATTGTATCTCTGTGATTCTCTATTCTGGATATTGTTATCTTTCATTATCTATCTATCTTACCTGTTCTACCTTAGCTGTGGTTGAGTTATATTTCTGTTATGTCACCCCCATTCGGGGAGTATAACTGTTATTACCTTCAATTGTTAGATGTTGTGACCTAGAACAGCGTTCTACCGCCGACACTGCGGCGTAGGCTGGACGTACCCACGTCTCGTGCCCTTACTCTAGGGTGTGGGTCGTGACACACAGCAAGTGAAACAAAGGACTGTCCAGTTTTTTGGTAGTCCTACATACAGTCAGGACTGCCAGAAAACTGAACAGTCCTTTGTTTTACTTGTTGTGACTAAGGACTACCACTCTTTCTGGCAGTCCTATCAGTTCCCAGGACTGCCAGAAATAGTGGCAATCCTTGTTTGCACTTGTTGAATAGCAAGTCCAAAACATGCTGTGAATAAATTTATGCCATAATTTTAATCTTCTCTAATTAAGATTCAATATTTGTAGTCACGGACCAAATCTGAAGGAGAAGGACGTTGTGGCCGAGCATAAAAGAAAACGTCCTACCGTATCGGAGCGCAAGGCACGTGAAGCTGGTAAAGTTCTCGGGAAACCGACAACAATTAGAGAACCAGAGGTGCCCTCTCATATAAGAACGCGTGGAACCAAACAAGTTGCAAGTCGTTCAAAGCAACCGATTACTCATCCTGATGATTCCTCCAATGGTGATGATGTACCCATTGGTCCAAGGAGAGGTGACGTTGGATCCGGGCCTTCTCATGTAGCCGAGGAAGATTTGAGCCCAATCGATTGCTCTCTATTGATGTCAATCGAGAACCACATTGCATATAAAATATGGAAGGATCCGGCAAGTTGATTACCTTAAATCTAAATTAACTATTCAAAATAATAGTTATATTTAATATTTAAACTTTTTTTAATCTTGTTTTATTTGCAAAAAAGCTTGCGCCTTTTGAGGGTAATAAATCATGCGAAGATGTGCAGTACGTGGGAATTTAATGAGTTGAAAGAGAGTGTGAAGGCCAAAATCATCTCCACCGGATTGGAAAATTTGGCAAAATACTCGTATAAGATATTAGACCACGCAATGATTTCTGCGTTTGTGGAGCGATGACATCCGGAAACCAATAGTTTCCATTTCGCAGACGGAGAGTTGACGATCACCCTTGATGACGTCCACCATATTTTGGGACTTAGAGTTGATGGTCGTCAAATGTCGATGGATTATTCTAAGAGCGACTTTGAGATGTATGATGATATGGTGGAATTGGTCGTCAATTCTCTCGGGGTTGAGGTGGAAACTTTTGTCACCATCCCCGAATTTAAGGAGTCGTACGGAGTTCCTTTAAGTTTTTTGAGGAATACATTCAATGATGATGATGAAGATGACGATGACGACGATGATGCTGATGACGATTTTGAGGCTCGAGGATACATGCAGTTCATCCTAGGGGCGTCGACATTCCGGACAAGTCCAGAACCGCGATACATGTAAAATATCTAAACAATTTCACGGACTTGAATACTGTGGATCAAATATCCTTCAAAAATGGTATACTAGCACATCTCTACCGCGAACTTGGTACTTCATCTCGAGTTGGGTCGAAGACAATAGCTGGTTGTCAAACTCTGCTTCATGTAAGCAAATAAAATCGTACTTTGTTTCTAGGTAATATAAAATTATGTCGATAACGATGATATTATTCTATTTTACATTTTCAAGCATGGATATACGATCATTTTTCGACGCTTAAGAGGGCTACTCTTAATAGAGATTATGATGAGCAGATGCCTAGAATGTGTAAGTGGAAGCCGGCTAAGATAGATACCAAACATCTACATACGTTGGCTACCCTACGTGTCGCACTAGAAGATATGAAGGCAAAGGAGGTGAAACAATACTAACTTAAAGTAGCATTTACTTATGTTTCATTCTAGTATTTCGCATT
This sequence comes from Iris pallida, assembly GCA_029216955.1. NCBI lineage: Eukaryota > Viridiplantae > Streptophyta > Magnoliopsida > Asparagales > Iridaceae > Iris > Iris pallida. The sequence continues at coordinate 14,301,890 of JANAVB010031417.1, read as the reverse complement.
AATTAATAGCTTCTTAAGTAATGATTACTTATTGTAGATTATTTGTCATCCATATCGGGATATGCGAAATACTACTCGTCATGTGCAAGCAGTTGCACTATTTCAAGGTCTGATATTTTGTCATAAAATTGAGGAGCCTCACATGCCAGATAGAGTGCTTCGTTAGTTTGGCTATGTACAAACTATTTCAAGGTCTTTATGTAGAGGACTGCAAGGAGACTGGACAGTCCTACTCAAAACTTGTTGTGAGTATGGACTGTCCAGTTTCTGGGCAGTCCATATATATTTACTATCATGAATCAGTATCATATTGTCAATAAGATACTCAATAAGTGACACAAACTATGATACACAAACTTGTTGTCAATTTTGCATACTCAATAAGTGACACGAATATAATATTCAATAAGATACTCAACATGTGACACGAGTATGACACGCATATGAATCGCATAGGATACGCATATGATACATATAGGATTCGCGAAGTTGACATAGATTACGCATAGGATACACAAAATGTAATATATTTCTTCCATTCTTCTATGCAAAATGTTACAAAAGTAGCATATTTTTCTTCCATTATTCTTTACAAAATGTTACGAAAGTAATATGTCACGCCCCGCTCCCAGAATACGACGAGCCGAATACGTAACAACATCCCCAAGCTATGCGACATACGAATACTCCAGTACCCATATTCGCGATTGTCGTCCGTAAGGTTCTAGGATAGGTTTATTTCAGGTCATAACTTGTAAAATAAAATTAATATTAATCTAAAAAGGGACATTCTAAACTATAAATAGCGAAGTGGACTACTCCACCCAGTACAACTATTAACCCAATATAATTATATTTTTATATACCTGAATTGGTGATGAGAAGAACTGATTTTAATATGATTGCCTTCAATCGTCACATCTCATTCTTGTTCTCCAGCTTCTCTCCAATGTACAATAATAGCTCCTTGGTCTACAAAATCTAGTGAACAATACTAGGTCATCAAACGACATGCAAGCCCTCAGTCAAGGACGAGAAAACAAAATAAATAAATTAAGAATCTCTGAGATGATCGAATTCTCGAAATTCTAAAAGAAATTAAGAAATTAATTCAGAGGGATTATAATGTTAACTTAAAATATGACTATGACTAGATTCTATTCTAGTGAATTCCTCGGTGTTCGTTCTACGACCAAATCCTAGTAATTCATAAATAACGACTACAATCATAACTCAAACAACCTAAATTCACTACCACAATCACAGTCAAGTTTCCTATATGATGATGCAGTTTAGAGAACACATTTGGATCACGATCACTCTCTAATTTTTCGACAATAATTCTATTTACTCGGGACCATATGGTGTCTGGATTGGGTACGGTGCCTTAGATCTGACCCCCACATCTTGTGGGAAACTTGTATGCATTAACTTTTTAAATTCTGATTTTATTCTAGAATTTACTGGACTGTTCTATGTTGGTGAGCTAGGCCTCACCTCCGACATCGTAAGGTCTTACAAATGCGGGACTACTGATCAGCTTTTACTGGTGTTATTATATTGCAGGGATTTTGATAGATGTGATCCAGTTGTTCTTTCTCATCCCATAATGCAACTACAAACACAGACAATGGTCTATTGACTCCTAGGTCTAATATCAGGTTCCAACTCGATCACCATCTCGTATGTCAAAGACAATACGCCATATGGTAATCTCTTGTTGGCAGGAGATTATCCAACTTATTACTATCTCGTGTGTCGGAACAACACGCCATATGGTAGTAATTGTTGGCAAGGAATCGTTCAACTTATTTTACCATCTCGTGTGTCAAAGACAACATGCCATATGGTAATATCTTGTTGACTAGGAAGCTGGATATAAACTTAGATTATTCAATTAGGTTTTCCTAATTATTACACTTTTTAAATTTGTCCAACTCTCGAAATACTGAAAATTTTGGCAAAATTTTCTTTGTATTTGTTGACCCAAAATTTTTACAATAGACTATATATATATATATATATATATATATATATATATATATATATATATATATATATATATATATATATATATATATATATATATATATATCAAAATTTTGGGTACGCCGACCCCTTCGGTGGTGCAACCCTCAACACCGATACCATGGAATATATAAAATCTCGGGTACGCCGACCCCTTTGGTGGAACAACTCAACACCGAAAATCATACATAGGTATATATATTGACAAAATCAATAATAACTAACAAGAAGGAGGGACCCGAGACAAGGAAGTATGCCCCCCCGGTCGCACCATGGCAACGATGCAGGATGAGCGAGACAGCACCTAAACCTGTGTCCTGGGCAGAGATCTGTAAACCTGCAGCCATGCAAGAAGAGGTGGACCTACAATACGTAGAACCACGTGTGATCAACGGAGTGAAGGTTGTTGAAATCACAAACGATGATCTACAGGAGACAATGGAATACTGGAAAAACACTCTGGTATTATACGTGATGGGGAACAGACCGTTTTATGGACAGATCAGAGCGTTTGCCCATAGAGTTTGGCGACCCAAAGGAGCAATGGAAGTGTTCTCGCGTGAGAACGGATTTTACTTCGTCAAATTTGCATTACAGGAGGATCTTAAAAAAGTACTAGAGGGAGGTCCTTGGACATTCGACGGACGTCTAGTAGTCTTGAAACGATGGTTTCCAAAATCTAACTTTGAGAAGGATAGGCTGACGTCAGTACCAATATGGGTACGCCTACCCTGGCTCTCCCCCCAACTGTGGAGCAACCCGTCGATTATGAAGTTGGCTAGTATTGTGGGGAATCCCATTCGTCCTGATATCCCCACGGCTAGGAGACAGAGGCTATCCTACGCTAGAGTCTTCGTAGAAATAGTGGTGTCGGATGTTCTCCCCCACAAAATAGATGTGCTCCTACCTAATGGGGAGTGGCTAGAGCAAACTATCGAATATGAATGGGTCCCCCCATCATGTGGGAAGTGTCAATGCTTCGGGCACACAAAGGAGAACTGTATGGACGATGGTAGTCACCAAGAAGCCGGAGACAAAGATACACAGGGAGAGGAAGTCACCCATACTACCCTGGCAGAAGAAGAAATCCACGTAGGGGGACAAGACGAGCACAGCTCTCCAAACTATCAGCAAGTAGCGGATATGCAGATGGAGATGGAGGAAGGGATGAAAGCAAAAACTCGGGGAAAAAATAAGAGCCCTACCTCCCTGTTGGAAAAGAGACACGGTTTAGAGATGGGCAGTGATAGCCATTCACAACCGAGTCAAGCCTTGACAGTGTTTGGACAGGTACAAGGGCAACAATCTATGGAACTCATACGATTCTCGAGACATACTGAGGAGACAGGAAATTATAATCATGGGGGAGAATCTCTGGCCAAGGCAGCAAGGATAGAACCTAGAAGTGCAGAGGAACGAGCAACACCACTAGGTGAAGCAAATAACCACTCTGATACGACAAACCAAACGGAGCAGAATGCAGAACTCACTAGGGAAAATCCCAAATGGGTGGCACTAATGAAGGAACATGGACAAGGTGCTATGGGCAAAGACATCCAATAGCAGCCCTCACATGTATCAGAGACTCTCTCATCACGTCCTAGGGAGAGTCAGAGGATCCGGAAGGACAACGTCACCAGTCTTTAATGTCAGTCCTTACTTGGAACGCCAGAGGAGCTAACTCCATCGGCCAATGGAGTGAGATTCAAGACGTCATCCGCAAGCACAAGTGTTCGATAGTATCAGTACTTGAAAGCAAGATAAAGTCGAAGGAACTCCTCAACAGAAGAACATACACAGACCGAAAATCCACACACAACTTAGAGTATGATAACATGGCACGAATATGGATGCTATGGGACACTCAAATTTGGAAGGGCCAGGTAAAATTTATCTCTGAACAACTTATTGTTACTGACTTTACTAACAAAGGTGGCTTCAAGGTGATTATAGGGGCAGTCTTCGGCCATAATGACAAGAGAAGGAGATTTGCACTCTGGAACGACATAATAAAAATTGCTGCCCCGGTGGGGGACCAAATTCCACTTGTTCTCTGCGGGATTTCAACGCGATGATGGCCACAAGTGAGATGATAGGTGGAAGACCAATTACTGACCCGATCCTTGCTGATCTCCAGAATTGTCACGACCCACACCCAGTGAAAGGGCACGAGAAGCGAAGTACGCCCAGCCTACGTCACAGTGTCGGCAGTAGAACGCTATTCTAGGTTACAGTATCTAACATAGTCTATGATATGCTCCGAATGGAGAATAAATAATAAGTAACTCAATCACAAACTAAGATGGAATAGAAAAATAAATCTCAAGAGAGTCACAGATGTAATAGAAGTCTTGGTGTAAAACCACCAGAACAAAATCTCAAAGTACAACTCATAATATCTCAAATAAATAGACAATAAAATACTAAAGTCTCAGCTAGACTATGGGCAAGTCCTCAGCGACTGCTGGATCCTCCTTAGGGTCCACGTCACCAGTTTCACCTAAGCCAGTGCCATAATAAGTAGGGCAGAACTCCTCATCATCACATGTAAAATTTTCAACATGTCCAATCTGGACGGAACGAGCACATATCTCTCACAACAGATCATATCAGGATTGGACATATAAAGCAAGCTATAGAAAATTATACATGAAACGCTGTAAAAAAAATCAACAAGAGAGAGAATATCAAGACGAGATATAAATATGATAAATAGATAAATGTAACTATCTACGTGATTTAGAGCATAAATTGGTTATGTAAACAGGTTGGGTTGCACATAGATAAACTATGGAGTTGCACATGAATACCTACTAGGGATAATGATCACATAACCAACTACACTCTCCCTGCCCCCAATCAATACACAAGGATCAAGTCATGATATGTTATTGCACATGGATAACAACTACTTTTATACATGGAGCTCATATGGTCATGAGTGTACATGAATAACATATGAGTGTACATGGATAAATATGAATACATGGAGTACATGATGAATACGATAAAGTACATGAACATGATATACTCGATGTATCCGAGGGGATAACATCGCATGAAAGGATCCATAGGGTACTAATCCGTGTGAACATCGTGTCAGCATCAAGTATACTAGTCTATAACAAGAGAACATATCCAAACAAGTATGAAAAGGTCAGAGAATGTACTCGCCTGGCAAACCGAACTGCTGATGATGAAGTGTAGCTAAACCGAGGCAATATAAACCTATTTAAAGTATATACATGTCACAACCAAGTCTAAAATATCAAAAGAAATAGCTACAATGCAAGACTACATGCTTCTAGGTCCCTTTTGGTCAAAGTCAACCCCTTGGTCAACTCTAGTCAAACCTGATCAACGCTGGTCAAACCTGGTCAAACATTGGTCAACTAGTCCGTTTACAAAATTTTAGGTTATACACAAGTTTCTAGATCATTCTAAGTTCGTTTGAGTTGAAATGGATCAAGTTTGACCCAAAGTTGACTTTTGTCAACTTGGTCAACTTGTCGGTCAACTCGACTAAACTAAGGTCTTTGGGTCGATCCTAATCTGTCCCAATACTCCAATGGTCACAACACTAACCTACAATCATATAAAACTATAGTCTATCAACCACTAGCATATATATATATATATATATATATATATATATATATATATATATATATATATATATATATATATATATATATATATATATATATATATAGGGAGCGGATCGGGAGCCCCGTCCGCGGAGCCCCGCCGAAGCCCCCGCGATCCTTAGCCGTTGGATCGCGCGGGCGGGCGCGGGCCCCACGCGGGCCCCGCGCGATCCGATGGTGCAGGGGGGGCGGGGCTTCGGCGGGGCTCCGCGGGCGGGGCCTTTGATCCGCTCCCATATATATATATATATATATATATATATATATATATATAGGGAGCGGATCAAAGGCCCCGCCCGCGGAGCCCCATCGAAGCCCCGCCCCCCCTGCACCATCGGATCGCGCGGGGCCCGCGTGGGGCCCACGCGAGCCCACGCGATCCAACGGCTAAGGATCGCGGGGGCTTCGGAGGGGCTCCGCGGGCGGGGCTCCCGATCCGCTCCCATATATATATATATATATATATATATATATATATATAGACTTCCCTCTAAGAACATACATATATACATAACCCATATATGAAAGAATGGTGGTGCGAAGAATACGGACTATTATCACTCCAGAATTCTGGAAATAATCAGTCCAAGTTCATATACCCAAAATTATGTCACACAAGTATTTATATATAAAACATACAATGTATAAACTATATTGGTATATACAATATATATATATATATATATATATATATATATATATATATATATATATAGGTTCGCTAGTACCGGAAATAGATCGATCTCTCGATCCGAAGCGATACAAAAATCTGGAAAAACTGAACCCTCGCTCCAAGACAGCACTTATATATATACATAACCATATTCATGAATATATATATATATATATATATATATATATATATATATATATATATATATATATATATATATATATATATATATATATATATATATAGGCCTACAAGTAGAAAACTCATATATGTTTGAAAAGAGCAAATAATTAAGTAAAAATTCCGCGGATCACTTCCCGCAAGTTCTAAATATCATTTATGAACTAAAAAAACAGAAAATACCGATTAAAAGTCAAAGGATCGAAAAATCACATTTTTATTCAAAACTTTGAACCCGAAAAATCCAATTTCGACAAAACGACTCAAAATGCAAAATACACCAAATCAACCCGCGAAACTCGGCATACACGTTGGTCTCAACCTACATGATGCGCTCGGGTACTCACGGGTCCGAAATCGGGTCCGTGTTGTGTCCACAGAACGCGTATCGGAAAAACCCGATACCACGTGACAACGTGCACGTATGCGTGCGTTCTCGCTCGATTGAGCGCCGCACACACAACGAGAAGCCCCGTGCTCGTGCACGTAGCTAGGGGGGTCCTGGGGTAGGTCTAGAACATGACAACACGGCGACACGTCGCACCGAGGCGACGCACGCAGCCCTGCACCACGTGCGGCCTTTTGCGCGCGCGCCTGCGCGTGCCCTCGTGCGCGCGGTTCGGTCCTCGTGGCTCGCTCGTCGGGCCACGCCAAAACTTGGGGTCGAGTCCCTGGGTATTCTAGGTATAGGGTTACGTGTTCCAACTCCTGGTACGGGTCCTCGACGTGCCGTGTTCGCGTACGAAGGCCGTGTCAGCGGCAAATTCCAGCCCGAGTGCACAGTTCAGTCGACCGGTGCACGTTCGATTACTCCGCGCTCGCTCGACAAAACGTCGTGAAATTTTACGGGCATGTGGGCAGAGGTTGCCCCTACGTGCTTGTAAAATTTCACGCAAGACGGAGCTCTGTGCGTCGAGTTATGACGCACAGATTGCTGGGCGTACACAGGACCGTGCATGGGATCTCGTGCACGCGTGTCCGTGTCCGTTCGGATGCCGAAATCGTGTCGATTTTCGATCCTTCTTCACGAAAGTTGTTACAAATCATAAAAGGAAGGATTTCGTGAAAACAAAATCAAAAAATAACACATTTCAATTCTAAGTGGTATTTTACCGAACACATGCAACGTGAGACCGATACGTGTCCGATACCGCTATCAAACGAAGTCAAAACCCAACCAAACTTCAGGGACATGTCAAGGGTACCTATATAGATGCAATAATGAATAAAAATTCAGAAGAACAAAGGTAGAACGAGTTTTACCTATTGGGTGTCGGAAACCTAATGAAAGCAAGTCCTCGAACGCTTTGTAGGCCGATTTCCCCTGAGAAAATGTCTCCAACTCCTTGCTAGCAATACTCCAGTAAGTTCTCCTCTTCCCCACGAGCGCAACGGAATTTGTTTGAAGTAAACGGACTACGGATGCGAAAGTTAGGGTTTGGAGAAGGTGAGAAAAAGGGGGTTTTACTTTGAGGCTACGTGCTATCTCACAAAAGTGAAAAGAAGGGGGGAGCTGCTATGGCTGGCCATAGGAGGGGGTATTAGGGTTAGGGTTTGTACATGGGCCAAGCACTCTCAAGTTGCAAGAAGGCCCATGTCAAAAAGGCTTAATGCAAAAATGACTTAAAAATCATTTAAACCACTCGAAAAATAAAGGTTAAATCTAAATAATTTTTTGAAAACCAAAATATGAATTTTAATTAAATTATTAAGCTTCTAGTGAAGGTTGATTAAGGTCAAACTACTTATACTACCAAGTCACCAGTCTACAACCAATCAAATCACACTGCAATCAATCTAATTAATAAATAGATATAAATTCAAATAAAAATCATAAAAATTCAAATAAATCACAATTACTAAAATATCCTTGAAATTGAAAAGTGAGTGTGACAAATCTACCCTCCTTAAAATAATTTTGTCCTCGAAATTAAGATGATCATACTCCTTCTAGGTCAAATCCCCAACAATCATGGTCTTAAGAAAACTTATCTAAATCATGCAGTTGGAAAGATATCATACATGATTATGGCAGGTAATCAGTCTGGGGTCTCATCTAGCCACTATAGTCATACTAGATCAAAAGTAGTCATATGGTATCAAACATACAAACAATATGATAGGGTACAGTAATCATCAAGATAGGATAAGGTATGGGTCAAGAACTCACCTCTACTAGGTCTGGTAGCTGGAACTCTCTTCCGGAGGTAGGCCTCGACTAGGGGCAGATGTAGTAGGACAGTCTCGTATCTTGTGTGCAGCTGACCCACAAAATAGGCACAATCCTAGTCTCTTCCTAAAGTCTTTCCATAAGTGTCCAAGCTTCTTACAGAAAGTACAGGTAGGCACCCACTCAACTGGCCTCTGTTGGACAGGAATCTGAACTGGATAGGCTGGTCTAGGCTGGAAGCCTGGGTACTCCTGAGGCTCTGGGTATAAACTGTTCCTCGCTCTCTTGGGATTAGGCTCTCCCCTCGAATGCATGTAATCCCACAACAGTTGGATACTGAGACTCTGCTCTCTCATAAGCTCAACCTGAAGTCTCTGTACCTCCCGCACATCCTGAAGAAGTCTGTAAATATGAGCCCCATCTGGCATGGGGTACCACTCCAGGAGGCAAATGGAGGCCCTCAGTCTCCGGCTGAACTGCAGCCCTCTCCTGAAGGATAGAAGATGGAGGAAAATTCTCCGATGAGGCTACTAACACCTCCCGAGCAATAGAAGGGGGAAATACAATCTCGATCTTATCCGGAATTGCAGCTGTGCACTGGGGACAGACTCTGGTCATGGGTGCCATTCTGGAAAAGATATGAAAAAAATAATAAATCATCGGGCTGTAAGGCAATCTATTATCCTATATAAAAACTGGTGATTATAAAAAAATAACTGAAATTAACTATAAAGTGTTACTATTCTAAAGATGATCAAAATCAAAAGTTTAAAGTACGACCGTCAATAGCATTAAAATCCAATCATGATATATATAAAGGAAATTTAGTCTCGGCACGATCTAAGTTAATCAATCTTCGAGTAAATCAAGATTTGGACAAAATGGGGAACAAGGTCATCTAAGTCTGAGCACGAGCATCTAAGGATAGAGGTCTAGGCCACAATTAAATTTAATTCAATTGAGTACGACCCAGATATTAATATGATAAGAAAATATGACCAAAGTCGATTGGTCGTGATCAATGGAGTTAGGGTTCAATGATATTAAAAAATTTAAAGGATAATTCAAGGATATGGAATAAGTCAATTTTCTCCTTTTGATAGGGAAAACAGAAGACAAGGTTTCATAGGGAAGTCAAGTTAATCATCTCTCTCTGATACCATCAAGCTTATCTGATCATCATTTGTCAATCATATCCTTATCTCATGAGTCCAAATATGAAAATCAACCTTTATATGACTACCACTAAGAATTTATACCCTTTTGTTATGAAGATTGGACCTTGTCATGATCATCATAGGCTCAATTCTTAAATTCCTAAACATTATTCATGAAGCATACCCTTTTATTTATTAGCACTCAATACTAACCACTTAACCATCTTTAAATCCAAATTCTTCCACCTTGTCTCAAATTAGATCCGAAACCTCTAAATCAAGTTTTATGAAATCCTTGAACTTGTTCAAATTACTCTCCTCGTGTTATTCAATCTGAAACTACTAGACCTTACAAAACTTATTTTCCATTAAAAATCAACCTTCATATTTCCTTCAACGTACACCCTCAAATATCATTCTTCCTAAAATTTAAAATTTTCTCAAAAATCTCTATATTTTCTTTAATTCAAAAATTCTTGCGTTCTTTCTGTTCTTAACCATTTTCTTGTAATATCATATTCAATTTCGTATTACCATCGAATACAGTTAAAATCTATTCTCCATTACTAAGTCCCTAAATTTAACATCATAGCCTTAAAGTAAACGTCTCAAGAATCAATAACCAAAATTTATCCAAGTCCTCAACTATGTCGACCTCGAATATCCTCGTCAGCTAAGAAATGCATCCATTATCTACATCCAAATATTTCTCTGTGTGTGATCGTTCCTAGATTGATAATATAAATCTCTTGATTTCATTCTCACTTTTTACCACATTCCTATCTCAAAATTCTATATCAAAGACCAACTTTTTATATCCCTACCTAGATTATCATGAGATAACAAATTACGTCCTTTTCGAGCTAGATGATTTACGTCACTTCCTCAACCTTTCCAAGGTAAAAAGGTATGGAGATGCAAAGGTTTCAAAGTATAGATGACAGAATTAGACATGAGATGGTGATTGATGTAATTTGGATATAGTTGACTAAGATAAGGAAAAATAGAAATACAAGAAATAATGGCAAGAAAAAAATAATGATAAAACCTGTTCTTGCTCATCTGTTCAAAGGAATGAACAAATTTTGAGATATAATCTGATAACCATACACATCTTCTTGAAATCATGTTGCTAGAATTTCGTCACGCCAGTAAGCATAGCTGCAATAAACAATAGAGTCCGTAACTAAGGTATACACCCTATAATCATGTTATTTAGAATTCTTATCTCGCCAACCGGTATACATGCTCATGCGGCTGCGGTACTATTTATACGGCACTATTCATCTCATGCGGCTGCGGCACTATTCATCTCATGCGGCTGCGGCACTATTCATGCGGCACTATTCATCCATGCAGCTGCGGTACTATTCATGTGGCACTATTCATTCCTGCGGCTGTGGTACTATTCATGCGGCACTATTCTTTCCTGCGGCTGCGTCACTATTCATCTCATGCGGCTGCGGCACTATTCATACGGTACTATTCATCCATGTGGCTGCGGTACTATTCATGTGGCACTATTCATTCCTGCGGCTGCGGCACTATTCATGCGGTACTATTCATTCCTGCGGCTATGGTACTATTCATCTCATGTGGCTGCGGTACTATTCATCCATACGACTGCGATACTTTTCATACGGTACTATTCATTCCTGCGGCTACGGCACTATTCATCTCATGCGGCTGTGGCACTATTCATGCGACACTATTCATCCATGCGGTTGCGGTACTATTTATGTGGCACTATTCATCGTCCCTGCCAAAATCAGGACAGATGAACTAGAAAATGCTCAAATCTTATTTTGGCCATAACTTCCTCAAAACAAGTCAAAATCTAACTTTTCAAAGGTCTATTTTGGGTAAAATTGAATTCTCTACAACATGAAACAATTAAAACTTAAAAATAATAGAGTTTAATAGATCAAAACCCAAAAAAACCAAAAATAATACAAATTTAGATCTACATGAATCCGTCTACCAAAATAAAAAATGTCAAGTTATAAAGTGGCTTAAAATCAAGTAAGAAAGAGAATGGAACAATAAAACTTGAGATCCATCATGAAGCAAGTTGTACTTGCCTAGGACTTGGTGGGTGGGAGAAGTAAATAAAGAAGATGAAGAAAGTAAGTGAAGAAGTGAATGAAGAGAGAGAGAGAGAGGAGGAGTTGGGTTATATATCAACCCTCTCCATCTCAAACCAAGCCAAGCCAAGCCAAGCCAAACCAAGTCAAATTGAACCGAACCAATCAAATAAACCAAGTCAGGATTAAACCAAGACTAGGCTAAGCAAAACAAGGCTAACTATGGTCCACCTAATAAATGCCAGAAATTTCGTATACGTATACAAAAATACGTATAACGGAAAACGGGAGTGACAACTCTACCCACCTTAAAAGAATTCCATCCTCAAAATTTAATCAAGAGGCTAGAGATGTCGAAGAAAGCTATATTAATCACAGGCAAGCTATAACTAAGCAATCAATCAAGCAATCACTCATGCAAGCAAGGAAGTCAAAGGAAGAAGGAAGACATCCTGCTAGAAACCTCTCTGCCGGTTCTGAATATGAGCTGCGGTCAGGGCATACTGTTGGGGTCTCTGCTGCTGGAATACTTGAGCCTGAGGCGGCAATGGCCTCGGAGGCTGGTACTGCCGGTGCACTGGTGCTGGTCCCCTTACCGAGGGACTAGTCTGGGCTGAAGATGAACTGGCCCTATTCGGACAGGATCCTATCTTGTGATCTGGTGTCCCACAAGCCAAACACAATCCCTGTGCTCTACGATACTCCGAAACAACGTGTCCTGGCTTCCCACAATGAGTGTAGCCCATTGCGGAAGACTGCTTCTGCTTCTGTTGCTGAGGGGACATCGGAGTCGAATGCTGAACCGACGTAACCGAATCCGCCCTTCTGGAAACTCCAATAGTCAAAGCCCTAGCTGTCGGGGCTGGTGCTGAAAACTGGGTCATCTGGCCATGAGATCGTTTTCGACCTCCGGTCCTGTCCTCAATCCTCTGGAAGGTATACTCATGCCTCATAGCTGCTCTCAATACTGCATCGAAAGTCTGATGCTCAAACTGCTCCACTGCCAGTAAAATCTCTAAGTAGAGCCCCTGCTGGAACCGCTGGGCTCTATCGAACTCGGTTGCTACCAAGGTGGAAGCAAACCGACTAAGTCTGGAAAACTCGACCGCATATTCATCGACTGTCCTACCCATCTGCTTCAGATTGGTAAACTTCGTTTGTAGATCATACCGAGCTACAACATCGAAATACTTGGTCTGGAAACTCTCATGAAATACTGCCCAAGCAATAGGTGCCAATAATCCGACGGCCTGCGCCGTCCACCAGCTGCGGGCTAGATCCAATAACTACAGGCGCACTACGGCCACCTTCTCATCTTCTGGGGTCTTTGCTACCTCCAATATCACCTCTGTGTCCTGAAGCCACGCATCAGCAGCGATAGCATCTTCGCTACCATCAAAGAAAGGAGGGTTCAAGCGTTTGAAGCTATTGGCTGCACTGTTCCTATGATGTCCATCTCTGTCCAGAGCATCTTCCACTGCCTGGTGCAAGGCATCTCCTCGACGATCTTGAGAAGCTAACAATGATCTGATGAGACCTACCAAAGTACCATCATCAGGCTCTGCACGCTGAACTGGCTGAACTGGTGGCTCTTCTCCGGTAGGCATGACTCTAGAGGCTACTCCTGAATGCTGGGCTTGATCCCCAGGTTGCTGCTGGTCCACTAGAGGTGCTCCGCCTTGCTGATCGGCAGGACCAGGAACAATGCCACTGAAGAAACGACATGGAGAACAATAAGGAAGGACCATGATAAATCGAGGATATAAATATGTGATCAGGTCAAGATTTTAGAAAGATTAGATGACACGAGTAGAGATCAAGGACGAGTGCTGATTGAGACATCTATTCAATGAAACCCTCACACATCTTAATTTACAAGACCTGCATGGGCCACCACTTAAACCGTGTCACGCCCCAGAACCAGAATACTGGAGAGCGGGGGGCAGACACAGCCAGCTACGTACATTGAAGTAAATCCTACCTCGTAATACGGTCACGGCTGTCTAGATGCATAAGGGTTTACTACAAGCCTTTAGTCTCTTAGGGTCAAGAACAAGCCTAGTGTCTCAATCTCAAACAAGCAAGTAAAAGTAACAAGATGGTAGATCATCAGACATACAAAGTAAGGCGTCCCGAACATTACATATTCAGATGATCATGAAGCTAGTCATACAAAATGCGAAGACTAGCAAGAGTTTAAGTCATACATGATCAACCCTAGGATCTGTCAATTATGTTACAGCCATTAGGCAGACAGGAATGTAAATTTAACACGAGCTAACACTTGTTCGACGGCTAAACGCCTCAAAAGAATAATTTACAATAGAGTGGAAGAGCAAAATAAAACCCACTCGTTGCCAGGGTTGCGTCTAGTGTGCACCATCTGGCTGAAAGGCTGGAAGATCCTCGGATGCTACTCCGAAATCTGGCAATACAAAACCAGCTGGGTTAGACCCCAGAAAGAGTAAGTGTCACAAAGGAGGCTTCACTTAAGAACTAAAACCAGCAGATTAGCACATGAGACATAAAGGATAATAAAAGACATGAGTTAGAGAAAATAAAACGATAAACAATAAGACAACTAAGGGACTATTTCGGTAGCCAAGTTACAACCCGTAAACCAAACAAGGACCGGGGTTGTAACCCTTCACCTGAACAGAGCATAATCTCCAACCAATTATCGACAAGAGTAAAGCATAAAGTAATGCGCAATAATAACCATGTAGCAGTCTTGCTTAGATAAGACTAGACCAGACTCCATTCGTCATTCACGGCCAAACAATGAGTGCGGCTTGATACTTTAACTAACTAGGGTTATCACAAGCCTAGCTACTAGCAAGATGGAATGAGATGTTCCAACAGCCACAAGCCCTGCAGACTTAATCCAGGTTATCCGGTCACAAGTTGAGAGAGTTGGATTAGGTGACTTAGAGGTGCAACACATAACAGTGTGCTGGAAATGTGCCCTACGCGACGGCAGGCTACAAGTCCAATTAGAGCGCCCAGATAACGGGACTGCCTGTAGCTAGAAATTCTCTTCATGAACTATATGATCAATCTAGTCATTATTCTAGTCAGATTCAATATGAATCCCTGACCATGGTAACCAGGAATTCATGTCCTAGACATGATGCAAGACGAGACATGTAGCTTATACAAGCACAAGCACCCACGGTGTCAAGACAAGAGTTACTTAGCAAGTCAAGATAGCCGTCACAACAACATATCAAGATTATCATGTTAGGTTTACTTATCAAGAGTGCGCCACGACGGGCCACTATCATGTCATGTTACTTGTTACTTGTTACTGGCTAAGAGTGTGCCTTAACAGGCCATTATCGTGTTCTATCCTTACATTATCATGAATGAGAGAAACTTGTATAAAATAGCTAATATCATATTCTTGAAGCCAAAAAAAGATCTACAACTTTCATATTGGAAGTTGGGAGAAATTCTGGCCACAATTCAGCCGAATAGGACTTAAAACAGCCAAAAACAGCCAAAATAGGCCCTATGCGGCATTCTACAACACTATTCATTCCATGCGGCACTATTCATGCTCATGCGACTGCGGCACTATTCATGTGGCACTATTCATTCCTGCGACTGCAGTACTATTCATGCTCATACGGCTGCTGCACTATTCATGCGGCACTATTCGCACTACCAAAATAAGTCATATCAGCGACGTATTTAGCGACTCTAAGAAAGAACGTCGCTAATTTTTGGGGGTTTAGCGAAGTTTATCTAAGACGTCGCTGTTTGTCGCCAACATCGACTAATAGCGACGTCTAGCGGCTACAATTTGTTAAATGGGAATCTGCGTCGCAAGTTCGTCGGTACACGTCGCTGATATAGCGACGTGTAGCGACGCATTTTAAGCAGCGTCGTCGTTTATTAAATATCAGCGACGTTTAGCGACGGCCGAGAAGGACGTCGCTAAATGTTTCAAATAGGCGGCGAGGGTTTCCTTTTCGATCATTCACAAATTCTCCCCCTCAATTTTTCGTGCGCTCCTCCTCCGCGACGCTCCTCCGGCGATTTCCCTCCTCCGGCCTCCTCCTCCGCGGCGCTCCTCCGACGATCTCCCTCCTCCTTCTCCTCCTCCTCCTCCTTCCTCAGGTAGCTCATCCTCAGGTAACTCTTCCCTGTCCCTGCTTCCCATTTTTTCCTCGTCTTCTAGCTCTCTCTCTCGCTTCTAGTTCGTGTCCACGAGAGCGTGGACTCGCTGCGGGAGACACGAGACTCACAGTGGACTCGCTGCGAGGGACACAAGAGCGTGGACTCGCTTCTAGTTCGTGTGACACCTATTTTGTTGGTTTGGACACGTCGTGTCCCACTGTGTGGATACGAGACTCACAGTGTGACACCTATATACTGATTCTGGGAGTTTTTTGGGCATATCAACTGTCAATTTGATGTTTTGCTTGGATTCGAATTCTAATTTAGGGTTCGAGCCCTATTTACTGATACTGGAAGTTTTTTGGGTATTTTCAAGGTTTTAAAATGATGAATAAATTGACTAATAATTATTATCGAGCCCTATAAAATTTTAGCTATGTCACGAAGGATGGATACTAATCCTGTGAATGAGTTTTCTCCTAAGTATTCTCGACAGTTGAGTATGATTTAGCTCACTGACATTACTGAAATATGGAATAATTAGTGTAGGGTATGTTGGTCAGGTTTTGGCAGAGTTGGGATATGATAGTATGCATGTTACAATTGACAAGGAATGCTGTTGACACCAAATGTTGCACGACAGGTTACTTGAGTAACCTGGAATGTTTTACCTACTGAAACAAATGGTTTGGGCAAGGGTGTGTATAGGTTTGTCATCAGATGGTATGGGATTTTGCCTGCCAAGTTCTGAACAGCAGTCCAGGCTGCCTGCTTAGTTGAAAGTCTTAATTAGACTTTCTGTTTAGTACCCTTTGATGAATTAAGTTAACCTGAATACCATATTTTAAATCCTAAATCTAAGTCTGCCTATTGTTCGATTCATGACAGGTTATCTTGTTAACAGTAAATGCCTTCCTTTTTAATATGTGTGAAACTCAGAGGTAGGATAAATCCAGTACAAATTAGGGACTGTCATGTTCAGGCAGTTGGTACCAGTATTTAAGACTAGTTTGATTTGTATAATTATCTGCCATTCGACTGGCGAGACAGAAATCTATGTATGACAATTGCTATAAGGAATTTGCATTAATCTACGGTACGACATCGTGATCAGGACATAGTCCATACAGCCATTCGACTGGCGAGGCAGAAACTATGTAGCCGTAAATAAAGTTGACTGTTCTCTGACCCCCATCCATCGGCAATGATGATACGACAACCTATCACTACATCTTTTAGTAGTAGATAATGTCTTAGTATTACATTATGTGGGTTTATCTTGATTCTGTTACATCCTTCAGATACTAGATTCGATAAGAACATATACTATACCATATGTACAGAACATAGATGATTCAAACTAATGTATGCTAGAATGAATTTTGGGTTATGTTCTGAGCCATTCGACCCCACACTTGGCAGTTATGCATGTGAAATATATCGTTGAAGAACATAAAACTTGTGGTCGTACAATCGTCACTTTCGTGCGTCAGTTCATGTCGGTCTTCACTTTCTACAGTAATTATCTTAAAATGGATATGAATTACTATCTGCAGAACCGTTTGTGGATATACAATCGTCATCCTGATGAATTATTATCTGTGTCAATCTTTGCAGAATTATCTTAAAATGGATATGAATTACTATCTGCGAAACCGTTTGTGGATGTACAATCGTCATCCTGATGACATGTGCGGTGTGCGGGATGAATTTATACAGGGTGTGCAACAGTTCCTGCAGTTTGCCAAGGCGTTCCTTCAGTACATGGACCGTACAAAAATTAAGTGTCCATGTATGAGATGTCGCAACTTGAAATATCATTCGAAAGTGGATGTGACATATCATTTGTATTCGAGAGATTTCATGCCAAATTATTATCAGTGGACCGCACACGGAGAACATGTGCCTTTAGCCTCCGAGTCGGAGCCTTATGTGGAGCCTTATGTAGATGTCCACGAGCATGCTGATTACGACCAAGGGTGGACGAACATAGTTTTCGATGCTGCGGGGCCTAGTTTCGATCCGAACAATCAATATGCAGCTGAGGAGGCACCGAATGCTAATGCTGCAAAGTTTATGGAGTTGCTGGAGAATGTAAGGACTCCTTTATATCCTGGTTGTGATGACCATTCATCGTTGGAGGTGATTACAAGATTGTTGAGCATAAAATCAGATTTTAACATGTCTCAAGAATGCTACAACCGAATCCTGGAGTTAATTAAAGATACATTGTCGGAGGGTGGCAAGTTACCTAGAGACTTCTACCGATCCAAGAGAATGGTGAGATCGCTCTGGATGGGGTATGAAAAAATTAATGCATGTCGCAACGGATGCATGTTGTACTATAAGGACGACAAGGATGAAGACGCCTGCAGATTTTGTGGTGCCGATCGCTTCAAGGCAACTAGTACAACAAGGACTTCTGGTGCACGCAAGCCAACAGATTCGATGCACTATTTGCCTTTGACGTCGCGGTTGCAGAGGTTGTTTATGGCAAAGGAGACGGCTGATAATATGAGTTGGCACAAGCGAAAACAAATAGATGGAGTACTGGATCATCCATCCGACAGGGAAGCATGGAAGCACTTTGATCGAGTGTATCCTGATTTTGCTTCGGAGCCGCGTAATGTCAGATTGGGGCTTTCCTCCGACGGTTTTACCCCATTTGGACTTTTGGGCTCACAATATTCTTGTTGGCCTGTGATTGTTACTCCGTACAACTTGCCGCCTTGGATGTGTATGAAGACTCCTTGCATGTTTCTAACTGTTATTATTCCAGGTCCGAAGAACCTGAAGAGGAACATCGATGTGTACTTACAGCCCTTGGTAGATGAGCTGAATCAGTTGTGGAAAGTAGGTGCAACCACATATGATGTTTCCAGAAAGCAGAACTTTCAGATGAGGGCCGCACTAATATGGACCATCAATGATTTTTCGGCCTATGGAATGTTATCGGGTTGGAGCACCCATGGTCGTCTCGCATGTCCGTATTGCATGGATCGCACTAAGGCTTTCCGTTTGAAATACGGAGGAAAATCGTGCTTCTTTGATTGTCATCGATAGTTTCTGCCAAAGGATCATCCGTACCGGAGGAACATGAATGCTTTTCGTGCTGGCATGGTAGAGAAGTCCAGTCCACCGCCACGGTGGTCCAAGGACACGATATGGAAAGAAGTTAAAGAATTGTCAAGTGCTATTGAAGAGCCTACAACGGGGTACAAGTGTGATGGATTTGGCCGCGCTCACAACTGGACGAAGAGGAGTATATTCTGGGACCTACCATATTGGAGTGACCATCTGCTCAGACATAACCTGGATGTCATGCATATCGAGAAGAATGTATTTGACAATATAATAAATACTGTGATGGACGTAAAGGGGAAGACGAAAGACAATCCCAATGCCAGGTTGGACTTAGAAGAAATATGCAGACGTCCAGAGTTGCATTTGATAAAGGAAGGCAGTGGGAAGTATAAGCAGCCCAGGGACATTTTCTCACTGGACAATGAGGACAAAGGTAAACTTTGTAGGTGGATCCAGGACCTAAAATTTCCAGACGGGTACGTATCGAATTTGAGAAGATGTGTTGACCCGAAGGAGAACAAACTATAGGGTATGAAGAGCCACGACTGTCACATTTTTATGGAAAGGTTAATTCCGATTGCATTTCGGGAATTCTTACCTCATGTCGTTTGGGATCCACTGACAGAGCTTAGCATATTCTTCAGAGATCTTTGTTCTACTAAGTTGCTCGTCGATCGGCTTGAAAAGCAGAAGAAGGACATTGCAGTAATATTGTGTAAGCTTGAGAGGGTGTTCCCTCCTGGATTCTTCGACTCTATGGAGCATTTGCCAATTCATCTTTCATATGAGGCACGTGTTGGTGGGCCCGTCGATTATCGGTGGATGTACCCGTTCGAGCGCCATCTAAACCACCTGAAGTGGAAGGTGAAAAATAAGGCACGGGTCGAGGGTTCTATTTGTGAAGCCTATGTCCTTGAGGAGATTATAAACTTTTGTTCAATGTATTTCAAGCCTCATATTGCTACAAATAGAACAAGAGCTCCGAGGAACGACGATGGAGATATAGAATATAATGATACATTATTGAAAGTCTTCAATGCTCTTGGAAAGCCTTCTGGAAAACTAAAAAAGAGATATTTGAATGATGAGGAACTAAAGGCTGCCCAGTTATATATATTACTCAACAGCGAGGAGGATGAAGTGGAAAAGCTAGAGTGGTAAGTGAAAATCTTCAACGTTCAAGTCATCTATTTATTGATTACGTTATTATAATTTAACGAGTATATCCAGATATTTATTGATTTTCAGCAAATTTAATGATGAGGTGAGGTCAAGTAGACCATACATTGCAGATGAAGAAGTAGAAGAAGAAATGAGACTTCATTTTCCGTCTTGGTTGACTGCATATGTACGTACTACGGTACATTTATTGCGACGCAGGCATCCAGGGCTCCCTCTTCCAGTGCGCATTCACAGCCGTCACAGGCCGAGTCGTCCCGAGTCGAGGAGACCATTGTCTGCCAGATTGCTGAGCTGCGCGACGATATGCTGAGGAGGATTGCTGAGCAGCCAGGGTCTCAGGCGCAAGGAAATGCTGCGTCGGTCACCGCACGCTTTGACGAGCTCGAGCGCACCGTGCAGCACGTACAGGGGACACCGGAGTCCATTCACGACACCGTTACTAGGATAGCGGCTTGCATCGAGCAATACAGCGCCAGACTGCGAGCCCTAGAGGAGACGCGGACGCACCCATCTCCAGCGGTTACACTGCCTCCTTCTCCAGCGGTTGCATTGCCTCCTCCTTCATCGCCGTCGGTGGTTCTTACACCGGAGCAGTATGCTTACCTTCTTCCCAGGAGCGGTGATGCTCCTCCTGATCAGCCGTAGTCGACATATATATTGTTGTGTGATGGCCCATTGTTGGGTCTTTTATGTGGTTATACATACATTATTCTTATGTGGACCATTATGTTTGACATTGTTGTTACAAATTTTCATATATCTGTGTTGATTGATGAGATTGTGTTTCAAACGTGTTCGTGATTGTGTGTATATGTGTTGTTTGATACTGTGTTCGTGATACACACCGTCGTTGTTGTAACAAATGGTGTAGGGGATGCTGCAAATGCTACAAATGCTGCAGGGGATGCTGCAAATGCTGTAATTTTTTTATTTTTTTTAATATTAGCGACGTTCAGCGACTCTCAGCGACGTCCAGCGAAGAAGGTAACGTCGCTAAGTAAGTATAAGGCACGTCGCTAACTGTGATGAATACCGTCGCTGATCGTCACTAAACGTCGCTACGTAGGACGTCGCTAAACGTCGCTATATGTCGGTACTATAGCGACGTAGCAAAGTCGCAGAACGTCGCCATTTGGCTCTCAAGACAGGTCAGCATCGATGCATGTCAAGTCGCTCAACGTCGCTAGGTTGCGTCGGTAAATGATGACGTTTTACGTCGCTGGTAGTCGCTGAATTAGCGACGTGTCCGCGTCGCTGAGTGTCGTCGTAATAGCGACGTATTGCGACGTTTTGTTGTTTAGCGACTAGGTTAATCGCGACTACGTGCAAACATCGCTAAATACGTCGCTAATCGATATTAGCGACGTATTTTCCCGATTTAGTGACGTCCTGTGGCGTCGCTGATTTGACAGATTTTAGTAGTGTCATCTCATACGGCTACGGCACTATTCATGCTCATGCAGCTGCGGCACTATTCATACGGCACTATTCATCCATGCGGCTGCGGTACTATTCATGCAGTACTATTCATTCCTGCGGCTGCGGTACTATTCATGAGGTGCTATTCATTCTTGCGGCTGCGGCACTATTAATCTCATGCGGCTGCGGCACTATTCATGCGGTACTATTCATCCATGCGACTACGGTACTATTTATGCGGTACTATTCATCTCATGCGACTGCGGCACTATTCATCTCATACGGCTACGACACTATTCATGTGGCACTATTTATCCATGCGGCTGTGGTACTATTCATGCGGTACTATTCATTCATGCGGTTGTGGCACTATTCATCTCATGCGACTGAGGCACTATTCATACGGCACTATTTATCCATGCGGCTACGGTACTATTCATGCGGCACTATTCATCGTCCCTGCCAAAATCAGGACAGATGAACTAGAAAATGCTCAAATCTTATTTTGGCCATAACTTCCTCAAAACAAGTCAAAATCTAACTTTTCAAAGGTCTATTTTGGGTAAAATTGAATTCTCTACAACATGAACAATCAAAACTTAAAAATAATGGAGTTTAATAGATCAAAACCCAAGAAAACCGAAAATAATACAAACTTAGATCTACATGAATCCATCTACCAAAATAAAAAATGTCAAGTTCTAAAGTGGCTTAAAATCAAGTAAGGAAGATAATGGAACAATAAAACTTGAGATCCATCATGAAGCAAGTTGCACTTGCCTAGGACTTGGTGGGTGGGAGAAGCAAATGAAGAAGATGAAGAAAATAAGTGAAGAAGTGAATGAAGAGAGAGAGAGAGAGAGAAGGAGTTGGGTTATATATCAACCCTCTCCATCTCAAAACAAGCCAAGCCAAGCCAAACCAAGTCAAATTGAACCGAACCAATCAAATAAACCAAGTCAAGATTAAACCAAGACTAGGCTAAGCAAAACAAGCCTAATTACGGTCTACCTAATAAATGCTAGAAATCTCGTATACGCATACGAAAATACGTATAACGGGAAACAGGAGTGACAACTGGCGAGACAGAAACTATGGTACGGCATGGTGATCAGGACATAGTCCCTGCAGCCATTTGACTGGCGAGGCAGAAACTATGTAGCCGTAGATAAAGTTGACTGCCCTCCGACCCTCATCCTTCGGCAATGATGATATGACAACCTATCACTATATCTTATGTAGTAGTAGATGATGTCTTAGTATTATATTATGTGAGTTCATCTTGATTCTATTACATTCTTCAGATACTAGATACGATAAGAACATATACTACACCATATGTACAGAACATAATGATCCACACTAATATATGCTAGAATAAATTTTGGGTTGTGTTCTGAGCCATCCGTTCTCACACTTAAATACTGTGAGAGCGCCAGAGAGAGTGAGAGCGCCGGAGGGGAGAGGAGAGAGAGTGAGAGTAAAATAGGAGAAAATGAATTGGTGGGGGAATATAATTAGAATTTAGCGACGTTCATACTAACGTCGCTAAATTAGTCGCTATTAGCGACGTCATAGCGACGTTTCGCGACATATAGTGCCGATATTTGTAACAAGTAGTTTTGTTGGTTGGTTAATTAGTAACATGGTGATCGGGACATATAGTCCCTGCAGCCATTCGACTGGCGAGACAGAAACTATGGTACGACATGGTGATCAGGACATAGTCCCTGCAGCCATTCGACTGGCGAGGCAGAAACTATGTAGCCGTAGATAAAGTTGACTGTCCTCCGACCCTAATCCCTCGACAATTGTCACGACCCACACCCACTGTGAGGGTACGAGAACGTAACAACGCCCAGCCTACGCCGCAGAGTCGGCGGTAGAACGCTGTCCTAGGTCTCAATGCATCTAACAGTATAAGGCTAAACAGTTTATACTCCCCGAGTGGGGGTAACATAGCAGAAAGTAAACTCAATCACAGCTAAGAAAGAAGAAGCACGATATGATAAAGAACTCAAGAAAAATACAGATGATCAAATAGTCTAAGATAACATCTTAGCAGATATCCAGAGTACAAGGTCTCAGCTACTGAATATGAAAGAATATACAACCCAGATCTCAAAGACAGAAATAAAGTCTATCTACTAGTCTCACGACAACATAAGTAAGATAAAGCCTAACTAAGCTAGTCTAGGCAGTAGGGTAAAGCCGTCAGCTAGAGCTGTCCTGCAGAAGGTATCCACACAGGCCTCCTCTTCGTCCTCTGTAATATTTTCAACAGGTCCAGTCAGGACAGGAGCGAGCACAATACATCTCAACAGTTCATAGCAGGTTAGAAAATATAATCATACAGTAAAGTAAGATATAGATACTGAAGAAATACAGTATGTAAACAGATAGAGAGAACTGTAATAGAAATATCTACTATAAGTAAAGAACTAACAGTGGCTAGTGAGTCAGAGTATAATATAGACATGTAAATGGCATAGGATGATTCTGATAAGACACTACGAAAAGATTCTGATGAGATACTACTTGGGTATTATTCACATGTCCACTTCTACTCTTCCGTACCCCCAACTAATACACAAGGATCCAACCAGGTTATGTTATGATTCTATGTAACGGCCCCCGAAGGGTGGTACATAGTAGTCCCATAAATGGAGATTCTGGGAAACCCAATAAATAGGATAAGGATTCAAAAAAAAACTTTGTGATCATAAGAGTATATGTCACAAGTGATCAAAGAACCAAAGAAGCATAGTGATACGCCATGTAAGTGAAACGCACAGAACATAGAGTACCCGATGCTCCCTGAAGGGATAACATCTCAAGAAGGGATCCATATAGTACTAATCCGTGTGACCAACATGACAGTATCAAGTAAAATAATTTAATGCAGGAAAATAATTCTAAGCAGGATATGAAATGATCAGAGAATGTACTCGCCTGTATCTGAGTGTCCGGATGGAATGTACTGTCCGATGAGAGGTGTCTGGCTCCTAATCAGAACAGCACAAGTCACAACAAGTCTAAAATGATAACAAGATGCAATTTAATGCATTCTACATGAATCTAGGTCAATCTAGGCCAAAATCAACTCTTGGTCAACTCTAGTCAACCCTAGAAGTCAAACTAGGTCAACCAAGTCAAACCTAAGTCAACTATGGTCAAACTAGGTCTAACAAGTCTAATTAGTCTGTTCTAGGCCTAATCAAGACTAAACAAGTCTATCTAGACTCTATACTGACACACAGATACACCCATAGGCTAAGAGCCTAGGCTATAGGCTATACTATGCCTATGAACCAACCCATAAAACACATCTACACATAACATATAGGCTACTATACACATATTAGATACATACATTATATGACAAATATATATATATATATATATATATATATATATATATATATATATATATATATATATATATATATATATATATATATATTGATACACACACATTGATGTGTTATATAATATAACTTAGAATATACATAACCTATAGGCTATTATATGTATATATCACACAACATATTCTATATCCATATTACTATAATATGGTACACATATTAGCATATAGGAATACCTACCATATACATACACATTATCTATATATACATTTCACATATATATATACATATGTATAGAGAGAGGGAGTCATAATGTGTCAAGTGTGGGTGTGTGTGTGTCATGAGAAGGACACTGAAAACAGTGAGACAGTGAAGAGTATGAGAGGTGAGTAATACATGAGAGTGTGTGTGTGTGTGATGAGTGAGAGGGTACATGAGAGTGTGCCATGTGAGACACTTGTGTGTGAGGATGTGTTAATACAAGGGTATGTGATGAGAATTGTGTGTGTAAGTGAAAGAAAACAGTGTCATAGGAACATATTACAAAAACAGTGAACTAGAGAACCACCTACATTTATATATAAACATATATCTATACAACCACTATATAGGTATATATCTATATAAACATTATCCATCATCTAATATACATTTAGAAGCACAAATGACACATGAAATGGAATGGAAAATGAACCCAAATTAGTCTACTGTTAAGAAAACTGGAATAAAAACAAATAAAAATCTGAGGATACCAAGAAGAGCAAATCTGAGAGTTAAGAACCTGAGAACTAAAGAGTTATACAACTCAAACAAATCCTTACAGTTAAAAATGAAGCTGAGAACATAAAGCTCAGTTCAGTTCAAATCACTACCTTTAGTTCAATGTTTAAAAACAAAACATTAGAATGCAAATTGAATGACCAACTGGGTTCACAGTTGATAAAACTGGAAATGGCAAAAGAAAAACTGAGAATAGAAGGAAGGCCAAAATCTGAGAATTCTAAAGAAACCTGAGAACAACTCTCATGTAACAAAACTTAATCCAAAGTTCACAGTTTTAAGGAGACTGAGAACCAATATCAATAAATCTGAGACCAATTTCAATCAGTGTAAAACTGGAACCCAATTAAGAACCAAGCAGTTTTGAAACCAAGTTCATAGTTGAATGAAAACACAACCTGAGAAATGAAAGTTTGAAACCCAATTTCAGCTTATAGGTAATCTGTTCAATCTACAGTTCATTAGGAAACACAATATCAGTTAAGTTTCGAAAAGGAAGGGAAATCAATTCACATTCAAAAATCCCATTTACAAACCCAAAAGTCCATTGTATCGAAATGTTAAGCTAAACATAAACAACCCATTATGTGGGGACATACAATCAGTGAAAAACCATTATTCAAATCAGGGAATTAAAGTTAGGAAAATACTGAAAAGAACAATGTATCAGAGAATAACAGTTAGCATGCCATTTACCCCTATTTCGAATCCAAATTGCAATCAAAACCTAAACTAATGTGTAAACATAATTTAATACTGGTTATACATCATAAATAGGATCTAATGAATAATTAAAAACACAATTTAAACTATTTAAAACCGAATCAAAACTGAGAACCCAACTGTGCACTGATATGCGCAGAGTACACGCACAGTGCACGCACGAATCCATGTCCGACACGACACGAGGGGTCGTGCAACTCAAAGAACCTCGTGTCAGTCACGAGTACGACACGTGTGTCAAGTTTCGTGTCTCGAAGTGGCGTGTGCACAGAGCAAACAGCCCCGAGTAGCAGGGCAAACCACATGCCCGCGCGTACGTGCGTGCAACCACGTGTTCCCGTGTCTGTGGCGACATGACGCGACACCAAACACGACTCAGAACACTAGAATCACAGAAGCGAGGTCAAAACCTAATTTCTATTCAAAAAGATTTCTGAAATTAGGTCGAAATGTCCTTTGGGACATTTTATCAAACACCTAGGTCTATAGGCTGATACGTGTCCATTTAGGACACGAAATGGACATAAAACCTAGGTCTAGGCATACCTACAGAACCAGGACACCTAGGGCTAGGTCTACATGCAAAGAAACTAGAATTTTAATGGAGTTTACATTGATTTACCTATAGGTGACCAAATGCAAGAAAAGCCTCAAATGGGGGGGGGGGGTTCCTCTTGCTAGCATACTTCTCCAAAGTGGTAAGAATCTGAGAAAAATAAATAACAACAGCAAGAACACCTCATTTAAAACCCATTGTAATTTGTTTGAGGGAAAATGGAGCTAAAATGGAATTTCTAGGAATTTGTGAAGATGGAAACTCACCTCTTTCCAAAGCTTTGTTCTTCCTAAGAGGCTAGCCCTAATTTCTAGGAG
This sequence comes from Iris pallida, assembly GCA_029216955.1. NCBI lineage: Eukaryota > Viridiplantae > Streptophyta > Magnoliopsida > Asparagales > Iridaceae > Iris > Iris pallida. The sequence goes on along the minus strand of JANAVB010031417.1, from coordinate 14,274,403 downwards.
AATATTTATAGGGTTAATCCCTAGGACTAGGTTAAGTGGCCGGCCAACTAGGGATTGGGTTAGGGCTAGGTTCACATGGCTAATGGATTGGCTAGTCATTAATCAATGTTCAATCACAAGTCATGACTTGTGTCTAATGTCTTCTATTCTAACTCTATATTCCTAATTGATTCTAATAACTAGAGTATGGTTAACTTAACTTAACCTAGGGTCTCAATCTAACCAAGTCCAAACTCAACTAGGGTTAGGTCACCAAGTCAAAGCTAGTCAAAGTCAACCTAGTCAACCTTCATTCAACAATTCCAAAATAATTTCTAAAAATTCCCATAAATTCAAATAAATTCTAATAAATTTAAATAACCCCAAAAATGACAAAAATATCCTCAAACTAGAAATGATAAACAAAATATCCTAATCACATGGCTAGGCTCTAGGTCAACCAGTCTCCAAGTTACACTATCAAAACACCAAAATCATAAGTCATGATTTAAAATAGTTTTAAATGATTAAAAATCACCAAAAATTATATCATGATTTAAATATCATTATTTAAAGACTAAAATTACAAAATTTCAAAATTATCCTCTTCTGGAAAACTGGGTGTTACAATCCTACCCACCTTATAAAAATTTTGTCCTCGAAATTTAAGGTGATCGCACCCCTTCTAGGTTAAGCCCCCAGCAATCAAGTCTCAGAACTTAGATAAAACATACGATTAAGAAGGACGACATACAAGGTCATGGCATACGGTGGTAAGTCTCATCTAGGTATACTAGTCATGCTAACCAAAACGGTCATAGGGTATCAAAACACACAAGCAATCTAGGGTGCTAAACTAGAAAGATACAGAATAATAAATCATCAAAACTGTAAGGCTGTCTACCATCCTATATGAAACTGGTACTATTCAAAATAAAATAAGGATAACCATAAATTTTTTATTAAGGGATACCATTCAAGAAAAAATATCACAATCAAAAGAAAAAATGAAAGTCAATTGCATTGAAATCCAATCACAATATATTTATATATATAGCGTTAGAGAGGGAAAAGCTAGCATTATGTAAAGGTTACGGGGTTTGATAGTAGGCATGTGTGTACGTGAAATATACATGAAAGTGTATATGAGAATTTGGGTTTCAAAACAACGGCTATCAAGTTACACTACTCATGGCATATTGGTTAAACAATCTATAATACACAACCTATTTACTCATAACATGCATGGCTAACCATATACATATATATGTAAAGAGGTAGAGATTTAGTTATGTATCTATATACATTATAACATGTATGCATAAACTCTATATATATCGATACAGGTATATGAACATAACATAGAGAGGAAAGGTTAGGTTTATATGGCAGCGTATACTAAGTTAGGGTGTGTGTATCCTTGTTCAGGGTATAGCTTAGTATTGAAAGGTTAAATCCAGTTTTAGTTCAGCATTTACATACAAAATCTGAAAATAAGCTAACATTTAAACCAGTGTAATATTAACATAATGCAGTTTCAGATTTTTAGGGATTTGAAACATCACAACTAACTCAATGCTTCCAATACATCCTAACATGATAGAGAAGAAACCCTAACATACTATACATACATTTAGCTATGCATACAGTTCAATATTACATATTAAATCTGAAATTGAACTAAACATTAGAAATCAATGTGAAATATTAACATGTATTCAGTTTTAGGATTTGAAGAAATTCAACATCAACTAACCCAATGTTTATCACAACCTAACATGTAAGAGTATAAACCTAACATCATATCCCTACATACAATAATGTACACAGCTCTAAATATTATATTTTTTTAAAAAAAATAAAACAGCAAGTTGAACTAAACATTTGGAATCCAGTATTAAGGGTTAATATGCACACAGTCTTAGATTTGTCAAATTCAAACACAAAACTCAACCAATTCCCTTAAGAGTTGAAACCCTGTATATAACATACATGTGCAGTGATATAAATAAAACTACTAACATGAAATTTATATTTGAATTATGAATTTAAATTGGAAAAAAAGCAGAGAACCAGAAATATTGGGGTTTTGACAATTTAAAAATCAACAACATATTAATATGTATTTAGATAGGTTGGTAATCAAGGTGTAGCATGCATACGTGTTAGACAAAGAGTCTGTGTCCACTATATATATATACTCATATATTCTCATGTCCTAATATAAAAAATTTATTCTACGTTAAGACCAACATTTAGATTCTTACCAATATTACAAATTAGGTGATTGATGTAATCAAGACAGTTTTATTATTATTATTATTTAATATAAGAATAATAGCAAGAAAGAAATAACGATAAAATCTGTTCTGCTTATCTGTTTAAAAGAACCATTTTGAAACCCAGAGCTAAAATATCAAATTCAAGATAAGGTCTAGTAAAAATCATCGATTCATTGTATTATGAAGAAACTCATAGCAAAAAGTTACACAAGATTTATAAAAGCAGCTAAAGCTACTCCTAAGTTAAATAATGAGAAGCAAAACAAAACAAATAATAATAATTAATTTTTTTTGAAGGACTGAAACAAAAGTAGAGAAAACATGTTCAAAAAAATATTTAAGGTACAATCTGATAATCATATGCGTCTTCCTGAAATTATGTTGTCAGAATTATGCCACGCCAATAAGCATAGCTGCAATAAACGATAGAGTCCATAATAAGGCATACACCCTATAATCATGTTATCTAGAATTCTTACCACGCCACCCGGTATGGCTGCAAGAAAATCTAGATTTCATAACTAAGATAAGTATAGCTATATCAAGCTCTACGTCCTTGTCATGCTAGCAAATATGACTGCAATAAATTCTAAATTCCATAATAAATTAGACTTTTACCTTTTTCACTGTCCTTATCAAGTATGTTATCAGGTTATATCTTAATTCCAAAAAAATGTACATATACATATAAATACAAACTCAAATTCAACAACTAACATCAAAATTCAAAATTCAACAATAATCCATCAAAAATCATAAAAATACATACTCAAATTTAACCACTAACATCAAAATTCAACATTCTTCCATCAAAATCAATAAATACAAACTCAAATTCAACAATAATCCATCAAAATCAAATTCAACAACAGAAAGTAAAGATAAATCAAATCAAGGGAAGAGAGTTTTCAAATCGAAGTTAAAATAAGATTCTCAAGGGTCGTCCCAGGAATCTCTCAAGGGATCCTAATTGTGATTGAGTACCTTCAAAATATATCCTAATCCTACTGCAGGCTGTAGTGGTACTCTAGTTCAAATACCACTACATAAACTCGACCTGCATGGGCCACCACTAAAAATGTGTCACGATCCGCACCTACTGTGAGGGTACGAGAACGTAACAACATCCAGCCTACGCTGCAGAGTCGACGGTAGAACGCTGTCTTAGGTCTCAATGCATCTAACAGTATAAGGCTAAACAGTTTATACTCCCCGAGTGGGGGTGACATAGCAGAAAGTAAACTCAATCACAACTAAGGAAGAAGAAGCACGATATGATAAAGAACTCAAGGAAAATACAGATGATCAAATAGTCTAAGATAACATCTCAGCAGATATCCAGAGTACAAGGTCTCAGCTACTGAATATGAAAGAATATACAACCCAGATCTCAAAGACGAAAATAAAGTCTATCTACTAGTCTCAAGACAACATAAGTAAGATAAAGCCTAACTAAGCTAGTCTAGGCAGTAGGGTAAAGTCGTCAGCTAGAGCTGTCCTGCAGAAGGTATCCACACAGGCCTCCTCCTCGTCCTCTGTAATATTTTCAACAGGTCCAGTTAGGACAGGAGCGAGCACAATACATCTCAACAGTTCATAGCAGGTTAGAAAATATAATCATACAGTAAAGTAAGATATAGATACTGAAGAAATGCAGTATGTAAACAGAGAGAGAGAGCTGTAATAGAAATATCTACTATAAGTAAAGAACTAACAGTGGCTAGTGAGTCAGAGTATAATATAGACATGTAAATGGCATAGGATGATTCTGATAAGACACTACGAAAAGATTCTGATGAGATACTACTTGGATATTATTCACATGTCCACTTCTACTCCCCCGTACCCCCAACTAATACACAAGGATCCAACCAGGTTATGTTATGATTCTATGTAACGGCCCTCGAAGGGTGGTACATAGTAGTCCCATAAATGAGGATTCTGGGAAACCCAATAAATGGGATAAGGATTCAAGAAAAACTCTGTGATCATAAGAGTATATGTCACAAGTGATCAAAGAACCAAAGAAGCATAGTGATACGCCATGTAAGTGAAACGCACAGAACATAGAGTACCTGATGCTCCCTGAAGGGATAACATCTCAAGAAGGGATCCATATAGTACTAATCCGTGTGACCAACGTGACAGTATCAAGTAAAGTAATTTAATGCAGAAAAATAATTCTAAGCAGGATATAAAATGATCAGAGAATGTACTCGCCTGTATCTGAGTGTCCGGATGAAATGTACTGTCCGAGGAGAGGTGTCTGGCTCCTAATCAGAACAGCACAAGTCACAACAAGTCTAAAATGATAACAAGATACAATTTAATACATTCTACATGAATCTAGGTCAATCTAGGACAAAATTAACTCTTGGTCAACTCTAGTCAACCCTAGAAGTCAAACTAGGTCAACCAAGTCAAACCTAAGTCAACTACGGTCAAACTAGGTCTAACAAGTCTAATTAGTCTGTTCTAGGCCTAATCAAGACTAAACAAGTCTATCTAGACTCTATACTAACACACAGATGCACCCATAGGCTAAGAGCCTAGGCTATAGGCTATACTATGCCTATGAACCAACCCATAAAACACATCTACACATAACATATAGGCTACTATACACATATTAGATACATACATTATATGACAAATATATATATATATATATATATATATATTGATACACACACATTGATGTGTTATATAATATAACTTAGAATATGCATAACCAATAGGCTATTATATGTATATATCACACAACATATTCTATATCCATATTACTATAATATGGTACACATATTAGCATATAGGAATACCTACCATATACATACACATTATCTATATATACATTTCACACATATATATACATATGTATAGAGAGAGGGACTCATAATGTGTCAAGTGTGGGTGTGTGTGTGTCATGAGAAGGACACTGAAAACAGTGAGACAGTGAAGAGTGTGAGAGGTGAGTAATACATGAGAGTGTGTGTGTGTGTGATGAGTGAGAGGGTACATGAGAGTGTGCCATATGAGACACTTGTGTGTGAGGATGTGTTAATACAAGGGTGTGTGATGAGAATTGTGTGTGTAAGTGAAAGAAAACAGTGTCATAGGAACATATTGCAAAAACAGTGAACTAGAGAACCACCTACATTTATATATAAACATATATCTATACAACCACTATATAGGTATATATCTATATAAACATTATCCATCATCTACTATACATTTAGAAGCACAAATGACACATGAAATGGAATGGAAAATGAACCCAAATTAGTCTACTGTTAAGAAAACTGGAATGAAAACAAATAAAAATCTGAGGATACCAAGAAGAGAAAATCTGAGAATTAAGAACCTGAGAACTAAAGAGTTATACAACTCAAATAAATCCTTACAGTTAAAAATGAAGCTGAGAACATAAAGCTCAGTTCAACCTGAGTTCAAATCACTACCTTTAGTTCAATGTTTAAAAACAAAACATTAGAATGCAAATTGAATGACCAACTGGGTTCACAGTTGATAAAACTGGAAATGGCAAAAGAAAAACTGAGAATAGAAGGAAGGCCAAAATCTGAGAATTCTAAAGAAACCTGAGAACAACTTTCATGTAACAAAACTTAATCCAAAGTTCACAGTTTTAAGGAGATTGAGAATCAATATCAATAAATCTGAGACCAACTTCAATCAGTGTAAAACTGGAACCCAATTAAGAACCAAGCAGTTTTGAAACCAAGTTCATAGTTGAATGAAAACACAACCTGAGAAATGAAAGTTTGAAACCCAATTTCAGCTTATAGGTAATCTGTTCAATCTACAGTTCATTAGGAAACACAATATCAGTTAAGTTTCGAAAAGGAAGGGAAATCAATTCACATTCAAAAATCCCATTTACAAACCCAAAAGTCCATTGTATCTAAATGTTAAGCTAAACATAAACAACACATTATGTGGGGACATACAATCAGTGAAAAACCATTATTCAAATCAGGGAATTAAAGTTAGGAAAATACTGAAAAGAATAATGTATCAGAGAATAACAGTTAGCATGCCATTTACCCCTATTTCGAATCCAAATTCCAATCAAAACCTAAACTAATGTGTAAACATAATCTAATACAGGTTATACATCATAAATAGGATCTAATGAACAATTAAAAACACAATTTAAACTATTTAAAACCGAATCAAAACAGAGAACCCAACTGTGCACTGATACGCGCACAGTGCACGCACGAATCCGTGTCCGACACGACACGAGGGCTCGTGCAACTCGAGGAACCTCGTGTCAGTTACGAGTACAACACGTGTGTCAAGTTTCGTGTCTCGAAGTGGCGTGTGCACAGAGCAAACAGCCCCGAGTAGCAGGGCAAGCCACCTGCCCGCGCACGCATACGTGCAACCACGTGTTCCCGTGTCTGTGGCGATACGACGCGACACCAAACACGACTCAGAACACTAGAATCACAGAAGCGAGGTCAAAACCTAATTTTTTATTCAAAAAGATTTCTGAAATTAGGTCGAAATGTCCTTTGGGACATTTCATCAAACACCTAGGTCTATAGGCTGATACGTGTCCATTTAGGACACAAAATGGACACAAAACCTAGGTCTAGGCATACCTACAGAACCAGGACACCTAGGGCTAGGTCTATATGCAAAGAAACTAGAATTTTAATGGAGTTTACATTGATTTACCTATAGGTAACCAAATGCAAGAAAAGCCTCAAATGGGGGGGTTCCTCTTGCTAGCAAACTTCTCCAAATTGGTAAGAATCTGAGAAAAATAAATAATAACAGCAAGAACACCTTATTTAAAACCCATTGCAATTTGTTTGAGGGAAAATGGAGCTAAAATGGTATTTCTAGGGATTTGTGAAGATGGAAACTCACCTCTTTCCAAAGCTTTGTTCTTCCTAAGAGGCTAGCCCTAATTTCTAGGAGAATATTTATAGGGGAATCCCTAGGACTAGGTTAAGTGGCCGGCCAACTAGGGATTGGGTTAGGTCTAGGTTCACATGGCTAATGGATTGGCTAGTCATTAATCAATGTTCAATCACAAGTCATGACTTGTGTCTAATGTTTTCTATTCTAACTCTATATTCCTAATTGATTCTAATAACTAGAGTATGGTTAACTTAACTTAACCTAGGGTCTCAATCTAACCAAGTCCAAACTCAACTAGGGTTAGGTCACCAAGTTAAAGCTAGTCAAAGTCAACCTAGTCAACCTTCATTCAACAATTCCAAAATAATTTCTAAAAATTCCCATAAATTCAAATAAATTCAAATAAATTTAAATAACCCCAAAAATGACAAAAATACCCTCAAACTAGAAATGATAAACAAAATACCCTAATCACATGGCTAGGCTCTAGGTCAACCAGTCTCCAAGGTTACACTATCAAAATACCAAAATCATAAGTCATGATTTAAAATAGTTTTAAATGATTAAAAATTACCAAAAATTATATCATGATTTAAATATCATTATTAAAAGACTAAAATTTCAAAATTTTAAAATTACCCTCCTCTGGAAAACTGGGTGTTACAGCAATGATGATACGACAACCTATCACTATATCTTATATAGTAGTAGATGATATTTTAGTATTACATTATGGGAGTTCATCTTGATTCTGTTATATTCTTCAGATACTAGATACTAGATTCGATAAGAACGTATACTACACCATATGTACAGAACATAGATGATTCACACTAATGTATGCTAGAATAAATTTTGGGTTGTGTTCTGAGCCATCCGTTCTCACACTTAAAACACATATGAATTAGAACTGTGTGTCAATCTTTGTTTTTGTATTTTCGGCGAACCCAGGGATTAGATTCTGTATTTTGTATTTTGACTTTGTACGTATTTGGGGATATTCCGTTTTTTCGTTGAGGATACTGAGTTTGTACGTATTTGCGGATATTGATTTGGTTTGTTGAGGATATTATATATTGACATTGTTCGTTGCGGATAGTATTTTTTCTTTATATTTTTTGTATATTCTGGAATGTATTGTGCGTGCCGGTGTTGAGTGTTCCACCGAGGGGGTCAGCGAACCCAGGGATTGGATTCTGTATTTTGTATTTCGTATTCTGTATTTTGGCTCAGGCTCCAGCTCCAGCACCATTTGCATTCTGGAACCTATTTTTTAATATTATTTTTAACTTAGCGACGTTTTTAGCGACGTTAACATTAGTCGCTAAATATTAGCGACGTTAATAAATGTCGCTAAATGCGTCGCTAAATGCTGACGTGGCAACACGTGGCACCATAATCTGATGTCAGCTCGTCGTCGCCAAAACGTCGCAACAGTGTCGCCAAACGGCGACAACACAATAACGTTGCCGTTTACGTCGCGAATTAGCGTCAACCAATAAACGTTGCTAATTAGCGACGTTAATAACGTCGCTAATTAGCGACGTTAATAACGTCGCTAATTAGCGACGTTAATAACGTCGCCAAATAACGTCGCCCTAGCAACGTTTTGCGACGTTTTCTTGTTTAGCGACACATTTTTTTCCGTCGTTCCCGAAACGTCGCTAAATTGATTTAGCGACGTTCTCACCGAGGTTAGCGACGTTTTTAACCGTCGCTAATCTGACAAATTTTTGTAGTGTTCTAGATCTAAAAACTTGAAATAAAATTTGGAAGAGGAAGTGAGGGTTTGCCTTGGAAAATGAGGGATTTGGGAACTAGGACTTGGGACTTGCTTTTCTTCTTCTTCTTCTTCTTCTTCTTCTTCTTTTAGGAAAAGGGGGGGTTAGGTTTAGGTTTTGATGATGGAGATGGAGAGGGAGATGATGATGGTGGTGTTGAAGGTGGTGATGGAGGTCGCGGTGAGGGAGGCCGGTCGGTGAGGGAGAGGGAGGGGAGCCGAGAGGGAGAGAGAAAGAGAGTGTGCCGAGAGAGAGAGAGAGAGAGAGAGAGAGAGAGAGAGAGTGGTGCGGGTGATGGGGGCTGCTCCTCTCTCTCTATATTATATATATATTCTTCTTCTTCTTTTCTCTTTTTTTCTTGGAGAAGTCCAAAATATAATGATTGAGGATCCACATAGAAAGACTAAAATGCCCCTCCTATACCATGTATGGTGACATGTGGATGGTGAGGTGGTTGGGATGATGAGTCATTGCTTGGGTTTGCTTGGGTTGGTGAGGGTTTGACACCTAGTAGGTTGAGGTGTCAATGTGGTTTTTGTAATTGCAAAATTAAATCATGGACTTTCATGCAAATATTCATATATGAAATAAATTCATCCAATTAAATTAATAAATCCTTTTTATTATAATAAAATATTAATAATTAATTAGAGGAAGAAAAAATATTAAGAAATATACAATTAGTTAAAGTAAATTGAATAATAGGATACGAGAGTTAATTAGTTGTACCCCCTATGGTTTGTACGCATTTTGGTAACTGTTTTCGTTGTTTTAAAAACAAAGAACACCCCCTGGTTTATAGAGTTAATTAGTTGTACCCCCTGGTGCATAGAAGAAAGTGAGTGAAAAATTAAGCACCCAGGGGGTGTTTTTTGTTTTTAAAACAACGAAAACAATTACCAAAATGCGTACAAACCATAGGAGGGTATTTATAAATAACCCTGGGTACGACTATGACATAATATATTTTTAACATTCTTCTATGCAAAATGTCACAACAGTACACCTACACATCAGTCAATTAATACATCGTAGTGGTCCTCCGGCCTCGGAATAGGGTCCACATAGTTTGTTATCTTCTTGTATACATTTATAGCATCGGTGTAGGGTGTCGTCCAAGCGATCGATTCTTCCGGAGCATGTTTATACCAAACTGGCACAAGGGGAGGAATAAGAGAGTGACCGATCAACCCCGGGATAACAAAGTGATTTTCGTTGAGTCTACTTGTATATAGATTGGATATACTGTAGTCCGCCGTAGGTGCGCACATTGGGAATAATGTATTGTTAATGTTCTGGGAAAGAATGATAATGGGTATCTTGTACTTGTTAGCGAATAGATATGCAACAGAAGGTACATCCATGTAATGTTCGAGTCCAGTAGTCTGATCAGCGCACGGAATGCTTGTCAACAATTCTCCAAAAGTATCTTGGCTAAGTAATTTGCTGTAGAACGGAAGACGAGACTCCAACTCCTTGTATAGCTTCTTGGGAGAAGTTCAGCTTTTTTTACGATGAGCCCTAAACGTCCAACCTCTACCACATCCAAGATCTACAGTTTTACGACTCGGCCGGGATCGTAATGACCTTGAAATGACAAGGATTATTTTTTATTGCCTTCCAACTTCTCTGCACCTTTCTAATGCTTCGTCGTAAGATTCAAAGACAATATCCATTGAGAATAAATTTCTCAAATCAATGCAAATAGGAGATGGTGTGCCCTACAATAAATTTTCAATTTTTTTAAAATAAAATCAACGACAAAACTAAAAACAATATCCAATTCAAGACTCACACTGCTGTTAAACTAGATGCCACAATTTCTGGCAGTCCTAAGTACTTTATGGACTGCAAAAAAATGTGGCAGTCCAGTTAAACATGATGTCAACTTAAGGACTGTCACAACTCCTGGCAGTCCTAAGTACTTGATGGACTGCCAGAAAACATGGCAGTCCAGTTAAACAGAAGATCAACTTGAGGACTGCCACACTTTCTGGCAGTCCTAAGTACTTGATGGACTGCCAGAAAACTTGGCAGTCCAGTTGAACAGAAGATCAACTTCAGGACTGCCACACTTTATGGCAGTCCTAAGTACTTGCTGGACTGCCAGAAAACGTGGCAGTCCAATTGAACAGAAGATCAGCTTCAGGATTGCCACACTTTCTGGCAGTCCTTCAAGTCCATAGGATTACCTCAATATGTGGCAGCCCTAGTGTCGACTACGCAATATTGAAGGTAGGCCGGGGACCTACCGAGAGTTCTTCGGAGGGAATGTTGTGTTCTTCGGAAGGACCGGACTGATCGATTGATAGATTTGATGTCCCAAATTCTTCCATATTTTCTACATTGTGACAAAACATTCAATAATTTGCAAAGAACCAATTATTTAACAAATTTTGCCATTTAGTTGTCGAAAACATACTGAATACTACGAATATTCGTTGAAGATTATTCCAGGATTTGGAGATAATTGAGTTAGGGACCATAAATGGAGACAAGCGGAATCATTCTAGGATTTGGAGAAAGGAAGAGAGAAAGCTTTGGAGAGGAAGAAGACAAAGCAAAAAAAAAAAAAGTGACTTTTATACCTAGAAATGAGATAACCCTAATCAATTTTTTTCAATGGCAAACTTGTAAATAAATCAAACTTAGAAATGGGATAACCCTGATCAAAAAATGATGTGCCCTTCTAAATAGCCTTGTTGAAATACCAACAGTGCAATCTTCAGAAACATTCTAAAGGACAGTCGCATAAATAGGTCATGCATTGTGTGCGCTTAATTATTGTGTGCAGTCACTAGAACATCTCTTTCATGTATAAATGGACACTAATTATTCTTCAAATCATGTACAGAAACATGGAAGGTCTCTCTACATTGTCTAGGAGCTGTTTCCAGCCTTGCATGTTTGTATACATTGTCAATAACTGAAAAACCGTGTCGTGTCCTGTCTCATCGGACACACGCCCTTCTTCTTTTAATCAGCCAGCTCGACCATTGGTACAGGATACAATAGAATCCATCCGTAAATATATGTTTCTAATTTAGGATACAACAGAGAAACTCCAAAATACAGTGGGGCATACTGGATCAGTGTCATCTTCGCGTCCAAGTGTATTGTACTTGCGTGGTGTCATATTTGCGCATCTACTCCTGTATAGCTAATATGAGAAGCGAATCTAAAGCAACTGAGTGTTAGGTGCCCTGTATGTTTCCTTCAACCATATGCATTGAGAGTGAGTCGAGAGAAAAGAACAAAGTTTGAGAGGAAAGAACAAAATAACAAACTTCATCTATTTTTAAAGTTCATGCAGCCCACCGAGTAGTATCTTCTGTGAAAGCCTATGTCAGACCTCCCAGAATTATGATCTGGGCTTACGATTTCACGCCTACAAAGGAAAGCAAATTCAATAAGCACCCAGTTTGCTTATGCTCCAAAATCATTTGCACTAATAAATTGGACTTGAGAGGCTAGAAGAAGATGCTTCCTTTTGTAATAGAAGTTGAGATGCACATTCTAAAGCAAGTATGTTTCGACAACGGTCCGTCCAAACTTATCCTGCACATCCTCGGGAGTTTCAATCTGCACAATCAGAATGAGATTCTATTAGGTGATAACACACACAAAAAATGGGTACACAAAATACGCATATGATAAGTCCCGTGTGATCTCTTATAGGAGTGATTATGCATGGCCACAACTAGGGGTGAACAAATACCGACCGATACCGAAAAATCGACCGAATACCGATCAAAAATAACCGGAAAAATCGAATCGAAATTACGTACCGATACCGAATTGTCGAACCGACTAAAATATGGTATAATGGTAATGGTAACGGTTTGAGTCTAATACCATACCGAAAATACCGAACCGAACCGATCATATATATATATATATATATATATATATATATATATATATATATATATATATATATATATATATATAATGTTGTTTGTGATTAATTTTATACTACCCATTTTTATTTTTATCTTTATTTTAATCAATTTCTTAGAACTTAGAATGGATTTTAGTGGGTTTGAAGTTATGCGACGAACGCTAAGAATTGAGTTTTTGAGTTTTTTTTTTGTTCTCATAGAATTTTGAAGTGAATTTTGGTTACTTAAACTTATACTCAAAATTAAACTTAGTGACCACATTTGATCTTTTAAGCTCATTTTTAGGTGTTTACGACTTGTTACATATTGTTCTAATAATTTTGATTAATTTTTGGTTGGTAGAGGTTTGGCTTTGAAATTTAATGCTTCAAAAAAAATAAAAAAATAATTTATTATAGGTTAAGAGGCTCTACAATATTAAGTGTGTTGATTGATCAAATGTTAATTGATAAAATATCGATACCGAAGAAAAACCGACCGAATACTGATTTAACCGAAACCGAAAAAACCGATTCTAAATGGTACGATATTGGTATTGATTTTTCAAATATCGATTTAAAAAAATACCGAAATGTTTGACCAAATATCGACCGATTATACCGACACTCACCAGCCACAACCGAGCTCTCGGAACATTTTTTTTCCCATAAAACAAGTATCAGAAGGACAACAATTATCATCCCGTGTGATCTCTTATAAAAATCTCATGTTAAATATAGTCCAAGGAAGTTCTTGCTTCCTTGCTTTGTGATGGTAGTAGATCTTGCTTTATTCCTTTTGTGATATAGTACAACAAAAACAACAACATCGTGAGAAGCCTTTATCCCAAATAGGGTCGGTTGCTTGAACTTTGAATTATTTTGTTGGATTTTGGCCTTTTTTTTTACTTTAGAACTTTAGTCCCACATCGGCTAGGCCAAAAGAGTTGTATCTCTATATATTAGCTATGTTCTTTTAGAGATGCACATGTGGTGTGGAGGTGCACATGGGTGTGCCATGTGGAGTTATTTTCTAATGGGAAAAAAGGCTAAATAAACAATTGAAAGCATTCATGCTTTTTGCTCTTGGAAAATTTATTTCCATTGGAATTAAGCCCCGTAGGGACTTAGCGACTCGGACTCGGACTCGGACTCATGAGGCGTAATGTGGCGTTTTGTTGGCGCACTTTGCACTTAGCATCGTCGCTAGGCGCATAGTGCGCTTAAGTTGCGCTCGTTGCTCTGCCAGGTGCGCGCCCAGTGGCGCGGGTGGCGCAGGGCGTGCAAGTGGCTCAGTGCGCGTTCAGCGCGTGGTGTACAAGGCGCGCGAGGTGCGCAACTTCAGATCGTGCATGTGCATGATCTGAGCGGTTACTGCACGTTCGAAGTGGTTTTTACCACGTCCCGAATGTTGTGCTAACCGGACAGTTGCTACTCGGGCCTATAAAAGGTCTCTTCTCTCTCACAGGCAGTGACAGAGGCATATCCAGAGAGTTACGAAAATTTACAAGAATTTTTTAACACAAGTAAACAGAAGTCTTGAGAGAGAAGAGAAGTGTTGCACCAGTGTTGCTTTTGCACGGGAGTCCGTGTACGATCCGAGGAGTCAGAAGAGCAGGAGTGTTCCAAAGTTCTCCGACGAACTTGCTGGTTCCTGGAAGCTATTCGTGTGGGACGAATATAGCTTTGAGCAATGGTGATCATTCACCCCAGCAGGATATTCATCCATCAATCGCCTGTCATCTTCTTCGCTGCCGTGGATTACGAAATCTTCTTAGATTCTCGTAATATCATATGCTGCTGTAATGAGATCTTTTTAGATCTTCGTTAAACTTGCGCAACCTTTCTTGAAGTGTTGCGTTGGAACGTTGTTTTTACAATTGTTTCATCTTCTCAGTTTTTCATCGAAAAATTGTGCCCCGGCAATAACAAACTCAAAGCTATATCGCTACGATGGAAAACTTTAATGCTTCACTCCTCAATACTGACTTCTGTAAGTTAGAAAAGTTTGATGGAGAGCATTATCAAGTCTGAAAGAGGAAGGTTTATCTCACTCTTCAACTCAGAGACGTTGATCACGTGCTTCTTGAAGAGGAACCTATTGTTCCAGATACTGGGACTGCTGCCGCAATCACTGCGGCTACTAAACTTCAGGCCAAGTGGAGAAGGAAGAATAGCATTTGCAGGCTGCTTATCCAGAATGCTATGGAGGATTCCCTAGCAGAATCCTACAGTAAGAAGACTATAGCGTACGAAGAAGACAAAAACAGGATCAAGATATTTGTGGTTGAAAAATATCACAAATGGCTCTTTGAGGACGAGAAGTCCATGCTGCCGCAGGTGAAGGAATTCTTGAAGCTGCGACAGAAGCTGGAAGACGAGGCGATGCCCCTCCCCGACAAGTTTGTTGTTGGAGGGATTGTCTCGAAGCTCCCCGCTGGGTGGAGCAAGTTCTATGCAAACATGCATAGGAAGAAGCTTGAGATCAGCCTTGAAGATCTCTTGCAGGAAATTTATGTTGAGGACCAGATGTGGGCTCAACTGAAAGTGGACGTGTCACGACCCGCACCCGGATATACGGGTACGAATACGTGGGCCACGCCCAGCCTACGCCGCGGTATCGGCGGTAGAACGCTGTCAAGTGCATTATACTAACTACAACATCTAAGAATCCATAACTAGAAATGTACTCATGTCACATCACGAAACTAAGGAAGATAAGACAAGAAATAATAACAATATCACTAGAACAACTAGAATCTACAATGATCATAAGACAGGAAGATAATGAAGGAACAACAAGACTAACTAAAGAATAACTACCAGGCAACTCACATAGAGGAACAGTGTGAACCACCTCAGCTAGAATCATCCTGTAGTCCAACAAATGTGGCACAACTACTCCTAAAATTTTGTCAACATATCCAGTCAGGATGGAACGAGCACAAACCTCCATAACAGTTCTAGTTAGACGATATTGAAAATGTAGCAGTAAATAGAGAGAATCTACGAGATAAATAATGTGTACATGAATCATGGTAAGGCATATCAAGACTGTAATCTGAATGTAAGAACAGGGAAAAAATAGTATAAATCATGTACAAGAATCTGGAACTATATCTATGTGAGTTTAGTATTAGTTTCAACATGTGATCGGCTTAGAACTTGATACAATGTTTGGCCTGGCTAATCATACGTGAGTGTATGATTAACACTATACAATGATGATACAATAATATCTGTGGGGTATTGATCACATCTCTACGCTAACACCCCCATCCCTGACCAATATAGTGGATCCAGTCATGACACGTCATGATACATATTCTCTGAGAGGGTAGCTAGCCTTCGCAGGAATCGTATCTATACAATGAACAATAAACAATGTAGACTTGTCCAGTGTATACCATATATAAGAGGAATAACATCTTATGACGGGATCCAGACAAATATCAATCCGTGTGAACAATGTGTCAAGAGAACAAGGATAATCTGCACTAAATACTAGAAACAAAGACGATATCATAAAACAGAAATATTATCAGAGAATGTACTCGCCTGTACTGTGATGGATAAGTCGACTGAGTCCAAGAACAGTGCCTCGAGGACCTATAGGTGGAATACTGTATCAATATAAGGGTTGGGAAGTAAAATCAAGTCATACTAAGTAAAACTGGGTTAAGGCAAGTCAAAGCAAGTCAACTAGGTCAATCTAAGTCAATGGTCGACTTACAGTTGACTTTTGGTCAACTGGTCAACTCTGGTCAACTCTAGGTCAAACTTGACTAACGTTGACTAACAGTTGACTTTGGGTCAACTGGTCAACTTCGGTCAAGTTCTGGTCAATCTTAGGCTACGGTTGACTTCCGGTTGACTTTTGGTCAAAATAGTCAACTGTGGTCAACCAGGGTCAAAACTAGTCTAACCTAGGTCAAATGTTGACTCTACTTCAACGTTCAGTCAAAGTAGTCAACCATGGTCAAACAGGGTCAAAGCTAGTCTCTACAACCATCTACAGGGTCAATACATTCAATTTCAGTGGTTGTGAAATCACTGGAATCGATGGATCTCAAAATACCACAAAGGAGAAGGATTATAATAATAGGGTAAAAACTTACAGATGTTGTCGGATGATAAAATAAATATCACCAACGTGTCCAGAATGGTCAAATCAGCTAGGATAGCCTGTCCAAAAGTCCAATTTGGACACAGGGGCAAAACGGTAATTTCGGGCCAAAATGATGTCCACCGTTGGACACACTTTGCACCGAAAAACGTGCCGAAATAAAAGTGCACAAAACCTAACAAATTATATGTCCACGAATCCAGAATGACGATACGAACCCAACGGTATATCCAGAATTGGATTCCGTTGACCCGATCTCAAATTGGTCCGTTGACCCGGACATTGGAAACCGATTTGCACGGAAAAAGCGTGTCGGAGCCAATGTCCCCAAAACTCAGCAAATTATATGTCAACGAGTCCAGAATGATAATACGAACTCAACGGTATATCCAGAATTGGATTCCGATGAGCCGACGTCAAAAAGTCCCGTTGACTCAGAAAGTGGGACCCGCTTTGCACCGAAATGCGTGCCCGGGTCCACGTTCTCCAAATCAAGCAAACTTTATATGAAAACATACCAGAACGACGCCACGAGTCTACTGGTGGTGTCAGAAATTGAATCCGGAGTTCCGGGTTCAAAAATGGAATTTAACTAGTGCAAATTAAAGAATTCGAACGTCCAACTTTGGCGTCGAATTCGACCGACCTAACAAGCTCAAACTGAAATGAAATCTAAAGGGGGCAGGAAGAGGGTTATACCAGCTGTGCACCGGAACTGGTAGCGCGTAAAACGGAGCTGCGACGACGAAGATACGAACCCGCGAAGTTGGCGTCACGAAACTGTGCAAAAACAGTTCAAATTAAAACGTCAAATTGGTGGCCGGTTTTCATGTATCAAACGACGAAATTAACGGATGAAATTTGAGAGGGATGAAGGGGTATATACCGAGATTGAGACGGAGCAAGAAGTTCGCCGATCCAACGGTCGGATTCTCCAAAAAATTAGCGCAAGTTGCTGCTCCGAGACGCGAATTATGGACTTCTTTCCGAGCGCGCGCCGACGGGAACCCGTGCCAAACGCACGAATCGGGCGTTTCTCACGCCGGGGAAAAGGCAGCGTGCCACGGGGGCCTGCCCGGGGGTGCGCCCGGCCCGCACGCGGCCGTGGAGGGGCTCGCCGGCGCCGGCGACGGCCGGAGCGGCGCGCGGCTGCTGCTCGCACCCTCCGCAGCTGCTGTCGCTGCTGCAGCTAGCTGCTGCTGCTGGTGCGGCGCTGCTCGCTGCTGCTGCTGCTACGCGCGGTGGCGCGCGGCGTGGCGGCGACGGCGGTGGGCTTGGCCGGAGCACGGCGCAGTCCCGGCGAGGGTGGCGCGCGGTTATATGGATGATGGAGGTGGTGGTGAATGATGAGGATGATGATGATGACAATAATGGTGGTGATGGTGTTGTTGTGTTAGGGAGGAGGAGGAGGAGTCGGGAGGAGGCTCGGCCTAGGGTGGTGGGGCTTGGCCGTCGACCAAGGGCTCGGCCATGGGTCGGCTGGGCTGGTGATGGGGTGTGTAGGTGATGGAGTTGGTGAAGAATGAGAAAAGAAATAAGAGAGAGAGAGTGTGATATTTAGAGAGAGAAAGTGAGATAGGGATGGGGTGCTGCTCCTGTGTACATGAGGGGGGAGGTTTTGCTTGTTCGGCTGAAGCATGGGGGGAGGGGGAAATGTGTTGATGGTGATGGGTGAGGGTGAGTAAGAAGAGAGAGAAAGATATTATGGTGGTAAGTGTAAGGAGGGGGTGAGCATAAGAGAGTAATGAGAGAGAGATAATAGAGGGATAGGGGTTTTACTTCATGAGGAAGAAAAGAGAGAGGGGGTTCGGCTGATAGAGGGGGTCCTCATTGTGTGGGAAGTGTCAGAGTAGGAGAGAGAGAGAGAGAGTTACATGAGATATATATATATATATATATGTATATATATATATTATATAAAAGAGAGAGGTAAAGATATTTTATATAAAATAAACGTATTTTCAAATAGGAAAAAATGCAGACACATCAGTGGGATGTATGGACAGTCATGGTAGGGTCCATGCCAAACTGGGTCGGACGTTGGGCCAAGTTTGGACAAAGTCGAAGCCAAGATTTAAATAAATTAATAATTTCAAACCAATTAAAATCATGGATGAAATAGGAGCACAAGGGAGATCAAAATTGTGGCACGCAAGTGTCACGTGCATAATAAGCTCAAAACAGGCCAGGGCCATATTTTGGGTCGACTGGATTGGACCGATGTAGGGCCCGAAAATTAAGTTGGAAATCAAATCAGGTTTTACGGCAGATAATTAATTGGCCTAAATTGAACCGAAAGTTGTGCGAAGGAAATGGAGTACAAAATGGAGTGTCTGAGTGGGACACGAAGGTCGGGGGTGAAGAGCGTCTCGAGTAGATCAGGCATGACAAGTTGGTTTCGAGAGAATGACTAGTCTGGTGCTCCTAAATTAAAAGCCACGGTAACGTGCTTATGGGGATCAAGAAAAAGAGTGGGAAATCAATTAATAATTTAAATGGTCTAAATTGACCCGAACTTGCGCGAAGCAAAAAGAGCACAAGGGAACAAGTTCGAGTGGGACACAAATTATCAATATGAAGTTAATCTCGTCTACTACAAACTCCAAGAAGGAAGTTTCCAGGGACTGGCATCCCTGATGCTCTAGAAATCCAAGTCACGGTAGAGAGCATTAAAGATCAAAAATTAATTATATAGAAATGAATTATTGAAAATAATTCATTAGAAAAATTTGAAAAAATAATTCGGGAAATTCAGGGGGCTTACATCCTACCCACCTTGTAAAAATTTCGTCCTCGAAATTTAAAGGTTGGTAGTGGGGTTAAAACATGATAGAGGATTTAGACAATAGTTTAGGCACGATCCAAGATTGACAAGTTTTGCACGATTAAGATAGTCGATTTAAAATTGTTCAGGCACGATGAGGGATAGAATTGATAGAAATCAGATTATAGGTCACATAAGCACGATCAAGATCCAAGTTTAGTTGTGAATGACGGATAAATCATGAATTCCAAATCAAGGTCTTAAAAGCACAATTAGGAAGGAACCCAAGTCACAAAGGACTTGAAGTCATCTAGAGTCTAGTCAGCAACCAAGACTCTTTGGCACGATAAACAAGACGACCAAAATTGATTGGTCATGGACAGAAGAGAATCAAAATCTTAATAGTATCAAAATTTAAGAAACAATTGAGATATAAACATTTCGAAATTTTCAGAGTTTCCAAGTGTAGATGATAGATGTAGATATGAGATACGTGATTGGTGTAATCAAGACATGGCTAAACTAGCCAAAGGAATGATGGTAAGGTGAGAAAATCATCATACGATGAGAAAAGAAATGAATGATAAACAAGAAATAATGGTAGGAATTTTCTTACACAATTGGTAAAAGAAGTGAATCAACTTAAGATATGACCTGATAACTATACACGTCTATCCAAAATCATGTTGCCAGAATTTACGCCACGCCAGTAAACATAGCTGCAATAAATGATAGAGTCCATAACTAAGGTATACACCCTATAATCATGTCATCTAGATTCCTTACCACGCCAACCGGTATGGCTGCAAGAGAATCTAAATGCCATAACTTAGGATAGTATATCCAAAATCAGACTCCATGTCCTTGTCAGGCTAGCTAATATGACTGCGATAAATTCTAAACTCCATAAATAAAGTAAACACTTACCGTTCTCGTAGTCCTCATCCAAAATATGTTTATCAGGATATCTTAACTAAATTCTTAAAAGAATTATCCAGAACAAAATCAAAGGTCAACAACGAATATTAAGATTTAAAATTCAACAACAAGTCAAGGGTAAGTTAATAGAAACAACGGAAACAACTTCCGAGATAGGGTTCAGAGGGAAATCTCAAGAAAAGTCCCGAGGGTATTACCTAGGTCAAGATAAAAAATGGTGGAATATAATCTAAAACAAACCTCGACCATGATACGAGGTTGGTAAATCATATTCTCTCCCCAACCTAGAGGATATACAAGTCCAACTTATACCTTCCTCTGGGGTCCACAAACTCATCCCAAGAAGGAATAAAGCTTGATACGGACAGATATTTCAAAAATCATGACGAATGGAAACAAGTGGGAAAAGATTTGAAAGCCTTCGAAATAAGATTCCCAGGGGTCATCCCTGGAATCTACCAAGAGTTCCTAATACGTGACTGAGTACCAAATCCTAAAATATTACATGACTCAACCTTAATCCTAGGACAGGCTCGCAGTAGTACAGATAAACCCAAGTACTACCACGACTTCGCATTAACTGCAAAGACTGATCTGCATGGGCCACCACTAAAAACGTGTCACGACCCGCACCCGGATATACGGGTACGAATACGTGGGCCACGCCTAGCCTACGCCGCGGTATCGGCGGTAGAACGCTGTCAAGTGCATTATACTAACTACAACATCTAAGAATCCATAACTAGAAATGTACTCATGTCACATCACGAAACTAAGGAAGATAAGACAAGAAATAATAACAATATCACTAGAACAACTAGAATCTACAATGATCATAAGACAGGAAGATAATGAAGGAACAACAAGACTAACTAAGGAATAACTACCAGGCAACTCACATAGAGGAACAGTGTGAACCACCTCAGCTAGAATCATCCTGTAGTCCAACAAATGTGGCACAACTACTCCTAAAATTTTGTCAACATATCCAGTCAGGATGGAACGAGCACAAACCTCCATAACAGTTCTAGTTAGACGATATTGAAAATGTAGCAGTAAATAGAGAGAATCTACGAGATAAATAATGTGTACATGAATCATGGTAAGGCATATCAAGACTGTAATCTGAATGTAAGAACAGGGAAAAAATAGTATAAATCATGTACAAGAATCTGGAACTATATCTATGTGAGTTTAGTATTAGTTTCAACATGTGATCGGCTTAGAACTTGATACAATGTTTGGCCTGGCTAATCATACGTGAGTGTATGATTAACACTATACAATGATGATACAATAATATCTGTGGGGTATTGATCACATCTCTACGCTAACACCCCCATCCCTGACCAATATAGTGGATCCAGTCATGACACGTCATGATACATATTCTCTGAGAGGGTAGCTAGCCTTCGCAGGAATCGTATCTATACAATGAACAATAAACAATGTAGACTTGTCCAGTGTATACCATATATAAGAGGAATAACATCTTATGACGGGATCCAGACAAATATCAATCCGTGTGAACAATGTGTCAAGAGAACAAGGATAATCTGCACTAAATACTAGAAACAAAGACGATATCATAAAACAGAAATATTATCAGAGAATGTACTCGCCTGTACTGTGATGGATAAGTCGACTGAGTCCAAGAACAGTGCCTCGAGGACCTATAGGTGGAATACTGTATCAATATAAGGGTTGGGAAGTAAAATCAAGTCATACTAAGTAAAACTGGGTTAAGGCAAGTCAAAGCAAGTCAACTAGGTCAATCTAAGTCAATGGTCGACTTACAGTTGACTTTTGGTCAACTGGTCAACTCTGGTCAACTCTAGGTCAAACTTGACTAACGTTGACTAACAGTTGACTTTGGGTCAACTGGTCAACTTCGGTCAAGTTCTGGTCAATCTTAGGCTACGGTTGACTTCCGGTTGACTTTTGGTCAAAATAGTCAACTGTGGTCAACCAGGGTCAAAACTAGTCTAACCTAGGTCAAATGTTGACTCTACTTCAACGTTCAGTCAAAGTAGTCAACCATGGTCAAACAGGGTCAAAGCTAGTCTCTACAACCATCTACAGGGTCAATACATTCAATTCCAGTGGTTGTGAAATCACTGGAATCGATGGATCTCAAAATACCACAAAGGAGAAGGATTATAATAATAGGGTAAAAACTTACAGATGTTGTCGGATGATAAAATAAATATCACCAACGTGTCCAGAATGGTCAAATCAGCTAGGATAGCCTGTCCAAAAGTCCAATTTGGACACAGGGGCAAAACGGTAATTTCGGGCCAAAATGATGTCCACCGTTGGACACACTTTGCACCGAAAAATGTGCCGAAATAAAAGTGCACAAAACCTAACAAATTATATGTCCACGAATCCAGAATGACGATACGAACCCAACGGTATATCCAGAATTGGATTCCGTTGACCCGATCTCAAATTGGTCCGTTGACCCGGACATTGGAAACCGATTTGCACGGAAAAAGCGTGTCGGAGCCAATGTCCCCAAAACTCAGCAAATTATATGTCAACGAGTCCAGAATGACGATACGAACTCAACGGTATATCCAGAATTGGATTCCGATGAGCCGACGTCAAAAAGTCCCGTTGACTCAGAAAGTGGGACCCGCTTTGCACCGAAATGCGTGCCCGGGTCCACGTTCTCCAAATCCAGCAAACTTTATATGAAAACATACCAGAACGACGCCACGAGTCTACTGGTGGTGTCAGAAATTGAATCCGGAGTCCCGGGTTCAAAAATGGAATTTAACTAGTGCAAATTAAAGAATTCGAACGTCCAACTTTGGCGTCGAATTCGACCGACCTAACAAGCTCAAACTGAAATGAAATCTAAAGGGGGCAGGAAGAGGGTTATACCAGCTGTGCACCGGAACTGGTAGCGCATAAAACGGAGCTGCGACGACGAAGATACGAACCCGCGAATTGGCGTCACGAAACTGTGCAAAAACAGTTCAAATTAAAACGTCAAATTGGTGGCCGGTTTTCATGTATCAAACGACGAAATTAACGGATAAAATTTGAGAGGGATGAAGGGTATACCGAGATTGAGACGGAGCAAGAAGTTCGCCGATCCAACGGTCGGATTCTCCAGAAAATCAGCACAAGTTGCTGCTCCGAGACGCGAATTCTGGACTTCTTTCTGAGCGCGCGCCGACGGGAACCCGTGCCAAACGCACGAATCGGGCGTTTCTCACGCCGGGGAAAAGGCAGCGTGCCACGGGGGCCTGCCCGGGGGTGCGCCCGGCCCACACGCGGCCGTGGAGGGGCTCGCCGGCGCCGGCGACGGCCGGAGCGGCGCGCGGCTGCTGCTCGCACCCTCCGCAGCTGCTGTCGCTGCTGCAGCTAGCTGCTGCTGCTGGTGCGGCACTGCTCGCTGCTGCTGCTGCTACGTGCGGTGGCGCGCAGCGTGGCGGCGACGGCGGTGGGCTTGGCCGGAGCACGGCGCAGTCCCGACGAGGGTGGCGCGCGGTTATATGGATGATTGAGGTGGTGGTGAATGATGAGGATGATGATGATGACAATAATGGTGGTGATGGTGTTGTTGTGTTAGGGAGGAGGAGGAGGAGTCGGGAGGAGGCTCGGCCTAGGGTGGTGGGGCTTGGCCGTCGGCCAAGGGCTCGGCCATGGGTCGGCTGGGCTGGTGATGGGGTGTGTAGGTGATGGAGTTGGTGAAGAATGAGAAAAGAAATAAGAGAGAGAGAGTGTGATATTTAGAGAGAGAAAGTGAGATAGGGATGGGGTGCTGCTCCTGTGTACGTGAGGGGGAAGGTTTTGCTTGTTCGGCTGAAGCATGGGGGGAGGGGGAAATGTGTTGATGGTGATGGGTGAGGGTGAGTAAGAAGAGAGAGAAAGATATTATGGTGGTAAGTGTAAGGAGGGGGTGAGCATAAGAGAGTAATGAGAGAGAGATAATAGAGGGATAGGGGTTTTACTTCATGAGGAAGAAAAGAGAGAGGGGGTTCGGCTGATAGAGGGGGTCCTCATTGTGTGGGAAGTGTCAGAGTAGGAGAGAGAGAGAGAGAGTTACATGAGATATATATATATATATATATGTATATATATATTATATAAAAGAGAGAGGTAAAGATATTTTATATAAAATAAACGTATTTTCAAATAGGGAAAAATGCAGACACATCAGTGGGATGTATGGACAGTCATGGTAGGGTCCATGCCAAACTGGGTCGGACGTTGGGCCAAGTTTGGACAAAGTCGAAGCCAAGATTTAAATAAATTAATAATTTCAAACCAATTAAAATCATGGATGAAATAGGAGCACAAGGGAGATCAAAATTGTGGCACGCAAGTGTCACGTGCATAATAAGCTCAAAACAGGCCAGGGCCATATTTTGGGTCGACTGGATTGGACCGATGTAGGGCCCGAAAATTAAGTTGGAAATCAAATCAGGTTTTACGGCAGATAATTAATTGGCCTAAATTGAACCGAAAGTTGTACGAAGGAAATGGAGCACAAAATGGAGTGTCTGAGTGGGACACGAAGGTCGGGGGTGAAGAGCGTCTCGAGTAGATCAGGCATGACAAGTTGGTTTCGAGAGAATGACTAGTCTGGTGCTCCTAAATTAAAAGCCACGGTAACGTGCTTATGGGGATCAAGAAAAAGAGTGGGAAATCAATTAATAATTTAAATGGTCTAAATTGACCCGAACTTGCACGAAGCAAAAAGAGCACAAGGGAACAAGTTCGAGTGGGACACAAATTATCAATATGAAGTTAATCTCGTCTACTACAAACTCCAAGAAGGAAGTTTCCAGGGACTGGCATCCCTGATGCTCTAGAAATCCAAGTCACGGTAGAGAGCATTAAAGATCAAAAATTAATTATATAGAAATGAATTATTGAAAATAATTCATTAGAAAAATTTGAAAAAATAATTCGGGAAATTCAGGGGGCTTACAGGACGCACTATCCAAGCAATTGGCTAACGCCAATATGGTTCATACCAAGGAACCAAGGAGAAAGCATACGGCTTTCCACAGCAAGAAGAAGGACCCTGACAATCTGAAAGTCAAGGGAACTTCTTTCAAGCAAAAGAAGCCAAAGTCTTATTTGGCTTGCTTCAAGTGTGGCAAGAAGGACCACTTCAAGAGTGAATGTAAAGCAAAGCCAAGCAAGAAGAGCAAGAAGAGCCTAACAAGGTATCTATGATCTCTGACGTTGTTACTATGATTGTGCAGGTTGATGCGGTAGGGACTGACTCTGACTGGTGGGTAGACACTGGAGCCACCTGCCATGTCTGCTCCAGCAAGGAGTGGTTCACCACCTACACACCTACTTCTGAAGTGGTTATTGTGGCAAACCAGGCACAAGCTGAAGTGCTCGGAATTTGGACGGTGGTATTGAAGCTGACTTCTGGCAAGTCTCTGACGCTTCAAGGCGTGAAGCACGTACCTGCTATCGCTAAGAACCTCATCTCAGGAGGCCTACTCTGCAACGCAGGCCTCAGGATGGACATCAATGCTAGCCAGATGGTGATGTCTATTAAGTGACATATTTTGGAAAAGTTTTTTATACCAAAGGAATGTTCAAAATTCAGCTTGTAAATCAGTCCAATGTAATTAATGCAATCACTCCTTCTGCTTATACTTTTGAGTTGTGGCATAATAGACTATGACATGTTCATTGTAAACGAATAAACAGAATGTCTAGTCTAGGGCTTATTTCCAAGTGTGGGATAAGGTAGAGAAATGTGAAGTTTGTGCTCAAACAAAGATCACAAGGAAACCCTTTCCTCGGGTTAATCGAAGTACAGATCTTTTAGAGTTGGTACACTCCGATATCTGTGACTTCAAACAATTCTCTACAAAGGCCGGGATGAAGTATTTCATAACTTTCATCGATGAATTCTCAAAGTATGCGTTCGTCTACTTGCTGAAGGCTAAAGACGAAGCATTCGAGAAGTTCAAGGAGTTCAGGACCGAAGCTGAGCGGCAAACTGGACAACAACTCAAAAGAATAAGAAGTGATCGAGGTGGGGAGTACAGGTCTCATAAATTCGCATCGTTCTGCAAAGAACATGGAATTGTCAATGAGACTACGGCTCCGTACTCTCCCCAATCAAACGGAGTAGCAGAGAGGAAGAACAGAACGTTAACAGAAATGATTAACTCAATACTGTTGACTGCGGGTCTTCCTAAGTGCTACTGGGAAGAAGCTGTATTGACGGTCACTTTTATTTTAAATAGAGTGCCTCATGCAACTTCAGACGTTACTCCTCATGAACTCTGGTTCAAAGTCAGACCTAACTTGAATGTCATTCGAGTGTGGGGGTGTCTGGCATATGTCAAGCTTCCAGATCTGATGATTCAGAATCTTGGGACAAGGACTACTAAGACGATCTTCTTGGGGTATGCCGAGAAGCGTGATGCTCGGAGATTTCTTGATATTGAGTCAAATCATATCATTGAATCTCGCGACGCAGAATATTATGAAGACAAATTTGCAAGGCACAAGATTATTATTCTTGTGGATATACCGGAGAACAATGAGGGTGCGCAGGAAACTGAAGTCTTTAATGAAGATGTGGTCCAAGAAGATGTTGAAACAACGATTAAACCAGAACAAGCTGAGCCGTCAGCTAAGCGTGGGAGAAGGCCGAAGGACTTCAGAAGTGATTTTGTCACCTATCATGTGGAAGCTGATCAGCTTACCTATGATAAGACGAAGAAGACCAGAGACGCGATTTTCTGGAAGGATGCGATTGACAATGAAATTGATTCCATCACCTTAAATAACACTTGGGTGTTGGTTGATCTTTCTGAAGGAACGAAATCCATCGGATACAAATGGATCTTCAAGAAGAAGATGAAAGCAGACGGAACTATTGATAAGTTCAAGGCTAGGTTGCTAGCCAAGGGGTTTTCTTAGAAGCAGGAGATTGACTACTTTGACATGTATGCTCCAGTAGCCCGGATGACCACCATCAGAATATTGATTGCTCTCGCAGCAATACATAAGATGGTGATACATCAAATGGATGTGAAAACGGCTTTCCTAAATGGTGAGCTGACCGAAGAGATTTACATGCAACAGCCAGAGGGATTTGTTGTCAAGGTTCTTGAAGACAAAGTCGACAAGTTAGTAAAATCTTTGTACGGTCTTAAACATGCTCCCAAGATATGGTATGAAAAATTTGACAAAGTTATAAGGTCAAAGGGCTACATGGTCAGCGAAACGGACACGTGTGTTTACACGAAGTTCGCTGATGGAAGAGGTGTGATCGTTTGTCTGTACGTGGACGACATGCTTATCCTAGGTACGGATATGGGTTGTGTCACGGTGACAAAAAAATTTATCTCGAGCAAGTTCAGTATGAAGGACTTGGGGAAGCTGATGTGATCTTAGGGATCAAGATCATCCGGACAGACACTGGACTAGCGCTGTCACAATCTCATTATATTGAGAAAATGATCACTCGTTATGGGTATCGGGATATTCCAGGGATCGATACGCCTTACAGGTGTGATATAAAGTTGAAGCCTAATTCAGGGGAAAGCGTCAGGCAGCTAGAGTATGCAAGCGTAATCGGGAGTTTGATGTATGTAGCACCCAGTTTTCCAAATGAGGGTAATTTTGAAATTTTGTGTTTATAATTATTTTAATAATGATATTTAATTCATGATATGATTTTTGGTAATTTTAAATTATTTTAAAATTATTTAAATTAATGACTTGTGGTTTTGACGTTTTGCTAGTGAAACCCTAGAGACTGTTTGACCTAGAGCCTAACCATGTGATTATAATATTTTAATATCATTTTTGGCCTAAGGATATTTTTTGCATTTGACCTCTTTGAATTATTTTGATATTATTTTATTATTTATGATATTGTTTTTGGGTTATTTGAGTCGGGTTCGAATTTTAACTCAATCCGACTTGAAACGGGGACCCGGGGTAGTTTGACTCTAGTGGGACCCACACACTAGTTAGGCATGGCCCACATGATATTAATTTTAGTCCACATGATAGAAATATTTTAGTTAGAGGTTAGACTAATTATTATGGATAAGGTTAGTGTGATTAGAGACTTTAGAATGACTAATTTATCCCCAACCAATTAGCCCTTTCCTAATACTCATAGAATAGGTTAGTGGGGGCATTTTGGACCTTACCATAATAGGACAAATAGCCCCATATGACCAGCCACTTTGGGAGAGGATAGGCTCAAGTTCATTTCATTATTCTCATTCACACTCTCTCTCTTGTTCTTCCCCAAATTCCTAGAGAGCAATCCCTAGCAATTTCTCCACCAAATCCTTCCATTTCACCACCAAATCTTCTTCTTTCCTTCTCCATTCTAGCCAAGGAGGAAGCTACCCAAGTTTGGGAGGATTCGGAGCTCGTTCGTGTCCTTTTGGAATCTCTACGTGTCGCTCCGGGAAGGCTTTTCTTCGATTCGATCTACCGGGAGGTATAAATCCCTTCTCCTTTTCATTTCCTCATGCATATAGGTCTATTTTGAACCCATAGGAATGACCCCCATGGTTGTATCTCCATTTATGTCCATTTCGTGTCCATTTGGAGGTCATAGGAGTGTCATTTGTGTTGTGGTTGTGTCCATATGGGAAAATCCCAAATTTGGACACACTGTGTTGTTGTTATGTATGAATGAATTATTACATATTTAATCTCATATTTTTGTACTGGAGATGTGTTCTATAGTGTCTCATATATATATATATATTAGTGTAGAGAGTGAGTTCTTGATATATTATGTTATATATTTGTGTTCTTTTGTCTCAAACTACCTAAATCTGTCATGATTTTTATCCACGTTTTTAATTTCAGCCCTAACTTAAAAATATCATAACTTCTAGCTCAAAGCTCGGTTTAATCTTCCATTTTTTTTAAAAGAAGCATATTGAAGTTATCTTTCCAAAAACATGTATTAATAGGCCTAATTATTTTTGTAAATTTCTGGAGAATTATTTGAGTGTCAGCTGTACGAAAGACAAACGCGTTTTCGGTGTTTTCGCGATTTCGGGAGTTTCCGGAAACGAAAACGCGATCCGTTTGAAGTTTCGGAAAGCTAACACATAGATCTATAACATACTTTAATCCTAAATTTTAATTCATGTTGAGATGGTACAGTATTGATTATTAGTAGGAGTTACTATTCGGCATATGCATTTTGTGCATCCTTGTGTGTAATATAATGTTCTATTTGATTTTAACCCATGTTAATGTATATACATTATGTAATTAAATAGAGAATGCAAGCATGAGTAAATAGTTAAAAAAATGATGTGTGAGGTGTAAATATCCTATCTAATGTAAGCATGTATAAGTATGCTTGTAATGAATATGTAGGTTCCATAGTATGTAATGTATGGTGCATATAATAGTGCAAGAGAATAAATGAATGATGAATGAATGCAAGCATAAATGTAATGTAATAATAGATGTAATGTATGTAATATACAAGTTAATGAGATGTAATGTTCTATGTTAACACGAATCCTATATTACCTCATGTACCCCCTTACACTATGTTGACACTATCACACTTGACACTTTGTTCACTTACACTTTGACACTCTTTGATATGTATACACTATGTATGCCCATTTAACCCTCACTTGCCCCTTTGCCATGTTCACATACACACACATAGCCTCTTAAATAAGTATTTATGAATATAGTTAACTTAGCTATGTATGTATATTATATATATGTTAGCATATTATGTTGTAATATATAAGTTTATATAACCATTTGAAATGCCATGATTATAGACCTAATGTTGAATACCAATATATACATGTGTATATATGTGTAGACATATATAGCTTAAAGTAATAGATTACCTAGTGTATATCCAATGTGAATTCTTGCCTATTTGATTATTGAATAATTGTATGCTATATAGAGTTGGGTGTATGTTGGCTTGTATAGCCTTGTATTGATATGTGCTTGCTAGGATAGTCTTGGTTAGGCCTAGTAAGACTTGCTAGGTTAGGACATGACCTAGTTTGACCTAGTTTGACTAGTGCAGTTGACCAAAGTTGACCAAGGGTTGACTTTGGCCTAGTTTGACCTAGATTCATGTATAATGCATTGTAGTGCTTTATATTATCCTTCTGGACATGTTGTGACTTGTGCTGTTCTAATTAGGAGCCAGACACCTCTCCTCGGACAGTATCTTTACCTTGGACATTCAGATATCAGGCGAGTACATTCTCTGATTATTTCATATCCTGTTTAGAATTATTTTTCTGCTTTAAATTACTTTACTTGATACTGTCACGTTGGTCACACGGATTGGTACTATATGGATCTTTTTATGAGATGTTATCCCCCTCGGGAGCATCGAATACTGCATATTTTGTGCGTTTCACGAATCATCACGTATCTCTATGCTTCTTCTGATTCACGAATTGCTTGTGACACATGTACTCTCATGTTCACAGAGCCATCATGAATTACCTTCACGTATCACTCATTTTATGAGTCATGTAAAGTTTTACGAATCTTAACATAACTTGAACAGATCCTTGTGTATTGATTGGGGATGGGGGAGTAGAAATAGACATGTGAATATTATCCAAGTAGCTGTAGTCATGAATCACTCTCTTAGCTGTAGTCATGAATCTCCTATGCCATTCACATGTTTATATTTTACTCTGACTCACTAGTCACTGTTAGTTCTCTATGTATAGTAGATATTTCTATTACAGTTCTCTTTCTCTATTTATATACTGTATTTCCTTCAGATCCTGTATCTTACTTTACTGCATGATTATATTTTCTAACCTGCTATGATCTGTTGAGATGTACTGTGCTCGCTCCAGTCCTGACTGGACCCGTTGATAAATTTTACAGATAGCCTGGAGGTTGCCTGCTAGCCTAGAAGAGACAGTAAAGGTTGCATAGATAGCTAGGGTTTTTGCTTATAGTTTATTTTCAGTCATCTTGAGTTGTATTTATGGATTACTGTATTTGGGTTTTGAGATGTATTCTGAGTTTGTATCTTAGACACTTAGACTTCTATCTGTTGTATCTCTTTTCGATTTCATGTTTTATCTATCTTCCTTTATGCTCTACCTTAGATGTGATTGAGTTTACATTCTGCTATGTCACCCCCATTCGGGGAGTATAAACTGTTTAGTCTTATACTGTTAGATGCATTGAGACCTAGGACAGCGTTCTACTGTCGACACTGCGGCGTAGGCTGGGCGTTGTTACGTTCTCGTGCCCTAACTCTAGGGTGCGGGTCGTAACACGTTTTTAGTGGTGGCCCATGCAAGTCGAGATTCGCATTAGTGGGATTTCGTAGTAGCGCAACGACTTAGTTGTACTACTACGAGCCTGCTATAGGATATATAAATTAAGATGTTAGGATGAGAGGATACTCAATCACTATTAGGATTCCTTGAGAGATTCCTGGGATGACCCTTGAGAATCTTATTTTGAATTCCGATTTAAACTCCTTTTCCTTGTTTTGATTCACCCCTTGATTTAAATTTGATTTTGTGGATTCATTGTAGAACTTTGAATCCTGGTATTAGTTGATGATTTTGATAAAATTTTATAGTTGTTGATTTAATTTTGTATTTAGATTAATATTTTCAAATCCAAGGTACTCAATCACACTTAGGATTCTTTGAGAGATTTCTGGGACGACCCCTGAGAAACTCATTTTGAACTACAATTGGAATTCCTTTTCCTCTTGTTTGGATTCACCCTCATTCCTTGCTATTGAATTTAAGCTTGATGGGTTCCTCTCGTTTGAACCGATGAGAAGGAACATATCTTTATTATTCTTTCTCACCATTATTCTCTTGCATTCTGATTTACCTTTTATCTTAAACTCTGTCTCATTACATTAATTACCCATATCTTGTCGTCCCTACCAGATGTACTTCGAAACCCTTGAATCTTCGTATCTTTTGCATGGGGAAGGCTAAGGAAGTGACGTAAATTATGTAGCTCAGAGAAGACGTAACTGATTATTTTATGATAATCTAAAGAAAATCAAATGTGGAGTGTTCCATATGGAAACTTGAGATAGAAATGTGGTAAAGGTCTCGAATAGAATAAAGAGATGTATACTGCCAATCTGGAAACCATTACATTTAGAGAAATTTTGGGGTTATGAGATAGTTTATAGGTGTATTCAAAACTAATGAGGATATCAGAGGTCAACCTAGTTTTGAGAACTTAGAAAATCTTGGTTATTGATTCTGGGAAAAACTTTTACTCTGAGACTATGTAAAAGGTTAGTAATGGAAAAGAGAAGTTAATTATGTTTAATAAGGATATTAAATAAGATGTTGCGAGGAAATGACTAGGGATAGAGAGAGCACAAAGTTATAGAAGTTTAGAGATTGTTGTGAAATATTTTTAGGAGAATAATATTCAAGGGTGTATGTCGAAGAAAATACGGAAGTTAATTTTATGATGAAAGATAAGTTTTGTAAGGCCTAGAGATTTAAATTAAATAATACGAGGAGAACAATTTGAACAAGTTCAAGGAATTCGTAAACGGGATTTAGAGGTTTTGGGTCAAATTTAAGACAAGGTGAAAGAACTTGGAAATTTAAATAAATGGTTAATGTTGATTCCTAAATGTGAGGGTTGTGCTTCAAGAGTGATGTTTGGAAATTGGGAATTGCCTACGGTAGTCATGGTAAGGGTTTAAGTAAAGGTTAAATTTTTATATGGAGACTGGTGAGGTAAAGATATGATTGGCAAGTTATGACCAGATGAACTTAAGAGTATCAGAGCAGATGACTAACTCGATCTTCATTATTTTTGTGCATTAATTACCACCTCTTGAACTCCCACTTTCTAATTGAGATCCTTGACGTTCCTTATCGTAACTTTGATATTCGGAATGTAATACTAGCCTAGGGGTGGCGATTTTGCCCTCATACTCTCTACCCTAGCCGGGTACCCTGTACCCTCAGGTGCCCACGGGTACCCTCTACCCTTCGAGGGCATGCCCTACCCTTACCCTCTTGGAATTAGGGTAGGGTAAGGGTTTTATTCTGTTACCCTAGTTCAATTATCCGGGTACCCGCCCTACCCGCCCTACCCTCTGCCCTGTAACCCTACCCTGAACCCTACCCTACCCTGAATCACTACCCTATCCACTACCCGTTAACCCTAACCCTTTAAAACCCTCGACCCTACCCTTCTCCCAACCCGCTTTGTAATTTTGTATAGTCCCACTGCCATAGTATTACTACTACTTGTAGTTTTTTGTAATTAGTACTTAGGATTAGGAGAACTACATGGTGCTTGATCCTAAGGAGTCTGGTCTAGCCCCCTCCTTGGGTATGTAGGCAGCCCAGGTTCTACTATATAACTGGGTTCAGCGCCTTTAGTAAAAAAAAATATTCTCCCTGTTATTTCTTGTTAAGTTGTTATAATTTTTGAATGTTGTCAAAATCTGAAAAAAATGAAATGGAAAGAAAAAATAATCCCCCCCTGTTTACTAGCAAAAAATTTGATTTTCAAAGTTAAAAAAATGAAATGGCAAGGGTAATACCCTTACCCTCCCTACCCTGACCC
The DNA here is from genome assembly GCA_029216955.1 of Iris pallida. Taxonomy (NCBI): domain Eukaryota; kingdom Viridiplantae; phylum Streptophyta; class Magnoliopsida; order Asparagales; family Iridaceae; genus Iris; species Iris pallida. Next base: position 14,240,193 of record JANAVB010031417.1, on the reverse strand, counting down.
TCAGCTACCCTGTGAGGGTAAAGGGCAAGGATGGGTAATGGGTATTGGTTTTTTGGAAGAGAGCTACCCTACCCTACCCTCATGACTCCCCTAGGGTATCAAAAAAAGGTCAATACCCTACCCTACCCTGCCCTCTTCCTGCCCTTACCCTACCCTACCCTACCCATCGCTAGCCCTATACTAGCCGTTACCCTCCAACAAATCTTATATGCAAGACCTAAGCGAGCTCACCTTCGTGTAGGTATATCATGTCCCACTAAAACCCGTCTTCTTGTACTCTATTTTCTTGATATAATTTTCTGGTCAACTGGCTAAACTATAACATCTACCATTATACTAAATTTCTTTTTATTTTAATTAGAAATTCAGCCTTGACTCAATTCTTTCGACTCGACATGTGATGGTGTTCTGCTTGTTTCCTTAGATGCTTAACCTTGTACCTCATCTGATTACTTGACCCGTTGGTTAAGAAACTTGGACTATGTAATTCTTTTCATCATTACCACCCTTATATCTTGTGCTGCTAAATTAGTCTTAGTTTTGTAAGCTTATCTATTTTCGAGCTTGGTCATGACATATTTTATTGGGTGGCCATCCACTAACATATTGTCTAATCAGAACCGGTACATGATGGTCTGATCAACCTATTGCACTTTGGTTCGCTTTTTCATGTATCAATCTACGAGAATGGAGACATAGTTAAACTTGACCCTAGAGTCTCATTCGCGACAGCCTTGACAATTCTCCTTGAAATCTTTTCATCGCCTATGAACCTCGTATTCGTACTCAGTCGAATTAAATTTAATCATGACCTGAACCTCCATCATTGGATGCTCATGCTCATACTTTGATTTCAGTGATTTTCCTTCTTGTCCAAATCTCGTTTTATCCCGAAATTGATCAACTTAGATCGTGTCAAGACAAAAATCTATTTGTGATTTGTTGTGCCTAAATTTTCAATTTTTGCCATTTTATGGAATAGTAACCTTTTAATAATTTCTTAGTTGCTTGTTAATGACCAATTTTCATATAGGATGGTAGACAGCCCTACAACCTTGATGATTGTTGTTTCCTTACCTTTCCAATTAGGACACCCTAGATTGTTTGTGTGTTGATACCATAGTACTGTTTTGACCTAGAATTATTAGTATACCTAGGTGAGACTTCCAACTGCTACGGTATGCCCTGACCTTGTATACTATTCCTTCAAATTTCATGATTTAGATAAAAAAATTTAGACCTTGATTGTTGGAAAATAGGGACGTCACTCTATTAGTATCAGTTGTAGATATATATGGGTTAGTCCTTGATGTGGGGATGTGTGTCTATAAACATGTAGCTTAGGAGATTTATGAGAGATTATAGTATCAGCCTTGATAGGATGTACTTGTCTTTTGGTGAGTATAAATGTGTTATGAGAGATAGGCCTATATGTCTTAGTAATGCATCGTTCCTATGGTAATAGAATGTATTAATAGATGGTTAATAGGAAGATAATAGTTTGAGCATACCTATAGCCTATGACCAGTTCCTTTTCATCCTTAGTTAAGACCACTTTAAAATAGGTCCAGTCCCTTGGATATAGGTTCCAGTCCATATTCTATTGAAGTTCCATTACCGCCGTACAGCAGAGCAATATTGGAGGTATTCCTAGATTGACACTTTTTAGATGTCCGTTTATTATTCCAGTGTTAAGAAGTGTTACCTTAGATATTGGGTAGGTTAGAGGCTCTAGAAGGAGTACTATCGATCTTAAATTTCGAGGACGAAATTTTTCTAAGGTGGGTAGAGTTGTAGCACCCAGTTTCCCAAATGAGGGTAATTTTGAAATTTCGTATTTATAATTATTTTAATAATAATATTTAATTCATGATATGATTTTTGGTGATTTTAAATCATTTTAAAATTATTTAAATCAATGACTTGTGGTTTTGACGTTTTGCTAGTGAAACCCTAGAGACTGTTTGACCTAGAGCCTAACCATGTGATTATGATATTTTAATGTCATTTTTGGCCTAAGGATATTTTTTACATTTGACCTCTTTGAATTATTTTGATATTATTTTATTATTTATGATATTGTTTTTGGGTTATTTGAGTCGGGTTCGAATTTCAACTCAATCCGACTTGAAACGGGGACCCGGGGTAGTTTGACTCTAGTGGGACCCACACTAGTTAGGCATGGCCCACATGATATTAATTTTAGTCCACATGATAGAAATATTTTAGTTAGAGGTTAGACTAATTATTATGGATAAGGTTAGTGTGATTAGAGACTTTAGAATGACTAATTTAGCCCCAACCAATTAGCCATTTCCTAATACTCATAGAATAGGTTAGTGGGGGCATTTTAGACCTTACCATAATAGGACAAATAGCCCCATATGACCAGCCACTTTGGGAGAGGATAGGCTCAAGTTCATTTCATTATTCTCATCCACACTCTCTCTCTTGTTCTTCCCCAAATTCCTAGAGAGCAATCCCTAGCAATTTCTCCACCAAATCCTTCCATTTCACCACCAAATCTTCTTCTTTCCTTCTCCATTCTAGCCAAGGAGGAAGCTACCCAAGTTTGGGAGGATTCGGAGCTCGTTCGTGTCCTTTTGGAATCTCTACGTGTCGGTGTCGCTCCGGGAAGGCTTTTCTTCGATTCGATCTACCGGGAGGTATAAATCCCTTCTCCTTTTCATTTCCTCATGCATATAAGTCTATTTTGAACCCATAGGAATGACCCCCATGGTTGTATCTCCATTTGTGTCCATTTCGTGTCCATTTGGAGGTCATAGGAGTGTCCTTTGTGTTGTGGTTGTGTCCATATGGGAAAATCCCAAATTTGGACACACTGTGTTGTTGTTATGTATGAATGAATTATTACATATTTAATCTCATATTTTTGTATTGGAGATGTGTTCTATAGTGTCTCATATATATATATATTAGTGTAGAGAGTGAGTTCTTGATATATTATGTTATATACTTGTGTTCTTTTGTCTCAAACTACCTAAATCCGTCATGATTTTTATCCACGTTTTTAATTTCAGCCCTAACTTAAAAATATCATAACTTCTAGCTCAAAGCTCGGTTTAATCTTCTGTTTTTTTAAAAGAAGCGTATTGAAGTTAGCTTTCCAAAAACATGTATTAATAGGCCTAATTCTTTCTGTAAATTTCTGAAGAATTATTTGAGTGTCAGCTGTACGAAAGACAAACGCGTTCTCGGTGTTTTTGCGATTCCGGGAGTTTTCGGAAACGAAAACGCGATCCGTTTGAAGTTTCGGAAAGCTAACACATAGATCTATAACATACTTTAATCCTAAATTTTAATTCATGCTGAGATGGTACAGTATTGATTATTAGTAGGAGTTACTATTCGGCATATGCATTTTGTGCACCCTTGTGTGTAATATAATGTTCTATTTGATTTTAACCCATATTAATGTATATACATTATGTAATTAAATAGAGAATGCAAGCATGAGTAAATGGTTAAATAAATGATGTATGAGGTGTAAGTATCCTATCTAATGTAAGCATATATAAGTATGGCTTGTAATGAATATGTAGGTTCCATAGTATGTAATGTATGGTGCATATAATAGTGCAAGAGAATAAATGAATGATGAATAAATGCAAGCATGAATGTAATGTAATAATAGATATAATGTATGCAATATACAAGTTAATGAGATGTAATGTTCTATGTTAACACAAATCCTATATTACCTCATGTACCTCCTTACACTATGTTGACACTATCACACTTGACACTTTGTTCACTTATACTTTGACACTCTTTGATATGTATACACTATGTATGCCCATTTAACCCTCACTTGCCCCTTTGCCATGTTCACATACACACACATAGCCTCTTAAATAAGTATTTATGAATATAGTTAACTTAGCTATGTATGTATATTATATATATGTTAGCATATTATGTTGCAATATATAAGTTTATATAACCATTTGAAATGTCATGATTATAGACCTAATGTTGAATACCAATATATGCATGTGTATATATGTGTAGACATATATAGCTTAAAGTAATAGATTACCTAGTGTATATCCAATGTGAATTCTTGCCTATTTGATTATTGAATAATTGCATGCTATATAGAGTTGGGTGTATGTTGGCTTGTATAGCCTTGTATTGATGTGTGCTTGCTAGGATAGTCTTGGTTAGGCCTAGTAAGACTTGCTAGGTTAGGACATGACCTAGTTTAACCTAGTTTGACTAGTGCAGTTGACCAGAGTTGACCAAGGGTTGACTTTGGCCTAGTTTGACCTAGATTCATGTATAATACATTGTAGTGCTTTATATTACCCTTCTGGACATGTTGTGACTTGTGCTGTTCTAATTAGGAGCCAGACACCTCTCCTCGGACAGTATCTTTACCTTGGACATTCAGATATCAGACGAGTACATTCTCTGATCATTTCATATCCTGTTTAGAATTATTTTCCTGCTTTAAATTACTTTACTTGATACTGTCACGTTGGTCACACGGATTGGTACTATATGGATCTTTTCATGAGATGTTATCCCCCTCGGGAGCATCGAATACTGCATGTTTTGTGCGTTTCACGAATCATCACGTATCTCTATGCTTCTTCTGATTCACGAATTGCTTGTGACACATGTACTCTCATATTCACAGAGCCATCATGAATCACCTTCACGTATCACTCATTTTATGAGTCATGTGAAGTTTCACGAATCTTAACATAACTTGAACAGATCCTTGTGTATTGATTGGGGATGGGGGAGTAGAAATAGACATGTGAATATTATCCAAGTAGCTGTAGTCATGAATCACTCTCTTAGCTGTAGTCATGAATCTCCTATGCCATTCACATGTTTATATTTTACTCTGACTCACTAGTCACTGTTAGTTCTCTATGTATAGTAGATATTTCTATTACAGTTCTCTTTCTCTGTTTACATACTGTATTTCCTTCAGATCCTGTATCTTACTTTACTGCATGATTATATTTTCTAACCTGCTATGATCTGTTGAGATATACTGTGCTCGCTCCAGTCCTGACTGGACCCGTTGATAAATTTTACAGATAGCCTGGAGGTTGCCTGCTAGCCTAGAAGAGACAGTAGAGGTTGCATAGATAGCTAGGGTTTTTGCTTATAGTTTATTTTCAGTCATCTTGAGTTGTATTTATGGATTACTGTGTTTGGGTTTTGAGATGTATTCTGAGTTTGTATCTTAGACACTTAGACTTCTATCTGTTGTATCTCTTTTCGATTTCATGTTTTATCTATCTTCCTTTATGCTCTACCTTAGATGTGATTGAGTTTACATTCTGCTATGTCACCCCCATTCGGGGAGTATAAACTGTTTAGTCTTATACTGTTAGATGCATTGAGACCTAGGACAGCGTTCTACCGCCGACACTGCGGCGTAGGCTGGGCGTTGTTACGTTCCCGTACCCTAACTCTAGGGTGCGGGTCGTGACAATGTATGCTACTACTGCCACAAGGCCTGACATAGCTTTCGTCGTGGGAATGTTGAATCGTTTCACGAGCAACCCAGGTGTTGAACACTGGAAAGCTGTGAAACGGGTTATGAGATATCTTAAGAAGACTCAGACATATGCACTGTACTACAACGGAGATCCGTCGGTAGTGGAAGGCTTCAGTGATGCCAGCTGGTGCTCAGAAGTGGAGAGCGAGAGGTCCACAGGTGGATTCATTTTCACTATGGATGGAGCTGCTATATCGTAGAGTCGAAGAAGCAGACTATGCTCTCGCGGTCATCTATGGAATCTGAGTTCTTTACACTTGATACCGTAGCCGAGAAAGCAGAATGGCTTCGGGAGCTCATGTATGATCTTTCAGTGGTTGGGAAGCAAATACCGACGATACTGATATACTGCAACAACCAGGCGACTGCGGCGGTGGCATCAAATGACCTCTTCAACGGAAAGAAGAGGACTGTGCGGTTGAAGCACAGGGCAGTACACGATCTTATCATGAGAGGTGTTATTGCAGTGATTGATGTTCGAAGTCAGGAGAACCTGGCGGATCCGTTCACCAAGGGCCTCAAGCGCCAGATGGTTGACGACACAGCTTATAAAATGAGCTTGAAGGCATTCTGATATTGTATTATTGTATTCCTACCATAAAGTTTTATGTTATTAGTTCAAAGAGAAATCTACTAGGCATCTAGCTTTTGGTTTAAGGGAGGACCACTAATCGGAAGAATATCAGAAACGGTGGGTACATGTTCTATTGGGCATGGAGAGGTTACGGATCTACAACCACTGTTGTCTATTGTTGTTTTCTGCAAAAAATGGATCATGTGGGAAGGTTGGCTTAAATGCCTTAATAAGTTCTCAGGCAGAGTGAATGTCTGGTGCTGCTTTGCAGGAAGCACGGTTGTCACGACCCGCACCCTGATTAGGGGCACGAGAAGCGGTTACGTCCAGCCTACGCCGCATAATCGATGGTAGAACGCTGTATAAGTCTCCTAGAAAGTATAGCATCTAGACATAATATAATAAGATATGTCATCTCCGCACGGAGGTATATAATCTCAACTCAATCACAAGACAACTAGGAAAGATAGGCACGAATATCAGATAGATATGGTGAATATAGAATACGAAAATAAAGTAAGGTCACAACCAGAAATGAGTCGAAGACATAACATAAGGTCCCGAATAACATATGTATCAAAAGTCTAACATAAGCTGGATCGCAGTCCAGACAAACCTAGCTAATAGATCTAGAGTGGTGTACTGTCGTTCACTGGCTCCGAGGGTATCAGTTGGTCGCAGTCTATGTCCTGACCATACCCATAGTGGATAGAACAGTCCGCATCTATGTCATCTGGATATATCATAACGGTATCCTGTCAGAAAAATGAACAAGTACAACGCTGGCAACAAATTCCATAGTAATGACAAATGCTCTAACAGTCAATCATAACAGAGTACAAGATGAACATATCAAGATGTAAGTATAATAAGATATGTAAACTGGAAATCATGTCAAGGTGAATCATGCAGGAAAAGTAAGCTGAACTGTAATATGTGACTGATGTAATAAATGTAAAATGTGCCTCGAATATTATAGCATAATGTGATCGGTAAGGGTCAAGATCAGGCTTCCAGCCGACCGACTACAAGTACGTAGACTCGGCCCGGCCAAGATGGCAAGCTATGGAGCAAGTAGTAGCACAGGTCAGGTTATACCCATCGTGAGGTGAGGGTATAGCTATGATACAAGTAGTAACTCAAGGTGGGCATTGATCACACTATCTATAAAATTCCCCATTCCCCGAATAGTATACGGATCCGGACATAACACGTCATGATGCGGGATTCCCTAAGAGGGGAGCAAGTCCTCTTCAGGAATCAGCGTCAATACAAGTACAAGAATCAAGGCCAAACAAGTACCAGTATCCCAAAAAATCTAGGAATGACATCTCATGACAGGAATTCGACAATACTAGTCCATGCACCAATGTGTCGAGAATCAAGTAAACACTATAACTGAGCTGGTAGAGAAGATATCAAGACAAGTAACTGCTATCAGAGAATGTACTCGTCTGCTGTCCTGAGCTGTAGGGTATATCAATGCTCAGAGTGGTAATCAGAGACCTAAAGATGAGATATTGCATGTTAATTTGGGTTTAACAAAGTTATGAATAATTTCTAATGTATGATATAAAATCTTGGTCAAACTCACACTAAGTCCTGTCAAGTCAATCTAAGTCAAACTAAGTCATGTCAAGTCAATCTAAGTCAAACTGAGTCAACTCAAGGTCATACTAGTCATAGCAAGTCAAAGCAAATCAAAGCAAGTCAAACGGGATCTAGAGTTGACTTACAATTGACTTTTAGTCAACTGGTCAACCCTGGTCAACTCTAGGTCAACCCTAGGTCAAACTAGTCAAATGTTGACTAACAGTTAACTTTTAGTCAACTGGTCAACTCTAGTTTGAATTTGGACCATTTTAGACAAAGGGTTGACTCGTTGTTGACTTTTGGATAAAAAGTCAACTCTGGGTCAACCGAGTCGAAATTGGTTCAAATATGACATTTGTAGGGTGTACCTATCAAGACACCTAAGTTTCAAGTTAAACCGACAACCCGTATCCCGTATTTTGAATTTACCCGTTTACCTTTTATATAGTATTTATCCATACCACTCTAATACTAAGGCCAAGTAGCTTTCCCTTGGGAGTTTCACTCCCGGCTTCCTAGGGTAGTAGGATACTAACCTATACTAACATTACCTACCAAGTTTCCTAGGTAAGGTGGACATCCAGTCCATCTTACGACTCATGTTGTTTAATTACCCATTATCTTGAGTATCGTAAGATACTCAATGGTATCTTGAGATACCATTCTCCTAACCTCAAACGAAATTTCGATTTTAACTTAGGAGCCTACCCACAAACTCTATTTCACATTAGCTAAGTCCTATTTCAAATTGGATACGTTTCGACACTCGTATCTCAAAATTCTCCTTTCACTCACCCTCACACAAAACACTCACATTCACTCTCACACACACACAAAACTCACTCTCACACACACACACATAGGACTATTTAGGGGGGTTATTTTAGAGGGTTATATAGGTATTAATATAGGGTATATAGGTATATATATGGGGGTTTGTGGGGGGTCAAATGGGTCATGGGTGGGCTGCCATTGCTGCCTAAGCTGCTGCTGCTGCTGCTATAGGCTGCTGATGCTGCTAAAGCTGCTGCTGCTGCTGTGTTGCAAAAGAGGGGGCAACAGCCCCTAGTCCCCCCCCCCCCCCTACTGCTGCTGCTATTTGCTCTTCTTCTCCTTCTCCTTCTATTCTCCCCTCTATTCTCCCTTCTTCTAATCTCTAATCTTCTCCTCTATCTCACTCTATATATATATATATATATATATATATATATATATATATATATATATATATATATACAAACTCATTCTAACTCTTTCCCCCTCTTCTCTATATATATACACACACATACTAATACAAACTCTCCACATCCCATTTCCCCCATCTCTCTCTCTCTCTCTCTCTCTCTCTCTCTCTCTCTATATATATATATATATATATATATATATATATATATATATAAAAATATATATATATATATATATATATATTTTTATATATATATAAAAAAAAATATATAAAATATTATTTATATATATATATATATATATATATATATATATATATATATATATATATATATATATATATATATATATTTATATATATATAAAAAAATATATATAAAATATTATTTATATATATATATATATATATATATATATATATATATATATATATATATATATATATATATATATATATATATTTTATATATATATATAAAAGCCCACACACACACATATATATATTTAGACACACACACACATATATAAATACAAATTTTGAAATTTAAAGTGTCTAAACCACTTAGATACAATCTAAATATTCTTGGGGTGTCCAACTTGGGGGAAAAACACTAGGACACAAGTACAAATCATAACTCTTCCTAGGACACACCAAATGGACTCAAACTTGACACAAATAGGGACACAACCATAGGGATCAATCCTACTTGGTCAAAACTATTCTACATGATGAAGAAATAGAAATAGAGGATAGTTTGTACCTATTGGGAGATGGATCCCAATACAAAATCCTCCGACACGGCTCCGACACTATTGAGTCAACAACTATTGAGTCAACTTGATTGGTCAACTTCTCCCAACTACAAAATCCTCCGACACGGCTCCGACACACATCCCAATACAAAACCCTAAATTTTTGACTTTACAACGGCCCTTTAAGCATCCAATAAACCTTCTCCCAACAACTATTGAGTCAACTTGATTGGTCTTACTTCCATCATATCCTCTAGGCACCTAGAATGCACAGGAGAGGCATCTTGATAGATATATCAAAGCAACCAACTTTATATGTGTCTGATACGCTTTTGAGTTCGTAGTTACAAATAGATAGTATGTTCTGCATATACTGTTTACAAGCTAAAGAATTACATAAGTTACAGATTAAGTTCTATTTTCTTATTCAATGACCATTACCTAAGCAATATTTTCCTAAGCCATATGCTATAACCAACATAATTCTTATTAAGTTTGATATTCCTTACAGAACTTAGTTACAGGGAGAATTCATCAACTGAGATAAAGTCTTTGCATCAACATTGTTTTACAGTTTAATTTTAGATTTCCCCTGTTTTAAGTGCCAAACTGTTTTTACTTTATTATGGATTAGACGTAAGCAAGGTTGTAGATGTAGTATGTTTGTGTTCATGTTGAATTGGGTTTCTTAATGTTGGATCCGATATAGGGGACATGTCGTGGACATTCTAAATGTTGGATATCAAAAAATATGTAAACCTAAATATCCTATCTAATTCTAATACAAATATCAATTACTTCAAGAGAAAGTAATTCTCATACGGTGTATAACTAGTCGGAGTGGAGCATGGAGTGACCCGAAGAGCGTGACCGGCGTGTGCTCGAGCAACAATATCATAGAAAGAGAGGGGGGGGGGGGGGGGGGGGGGGGGGGGGGGGGTCATTGAGCATTAATTAACTACGGATTTAACCCATTTTGAGAATCACATCCGACCAAAATCACAAATGACTCGATTGTTCAAATGTCAACCAACTTTATAAATATCGGTATCAGCCAACATATCGAAAAATTTTCAAAATGTTGGCCAATTTTTGACAAAATGTCATGAAGGACATTTTGGTCAGATATGTGATGCTTGTCCCTCAAAACCAACATGTTGACCGATAGACACAAGTGAGATTGCAGTATCCTAGCTGGATATCAGTTATATATGCTGGTAAGCCTGGTATATTCGATTTAACACTTAAGCAATTACAATATAACTAATATATAATACAAATGCCACTAGAAGAAATACTTGTCAATGTTCCAGCAAATATATGCCCAAGAATCTTTTAGTTATGTTATAACTTCTAAATTTAATTTTTGGAGGTGAATGTGATCGTAAAACAATTAAATTCTATTTTGAAAAGATTTATGTTTTTTTATATTTCAAATGGAATTCTAAATTATTGTTTAAATATATGATTCAAAACTATCGGTGTGTATGAATGAGCAGGAAAAAAAAATCTTTGATAACGATGATGAGTCGTTGTCAAATATTATGATGAATTCTGGATTTTTTTGGTAACGTACTAATGTTGTTGCTAAACTTAACATATGGCAACAACTTTTGTGTGTTACAAATAGATGGAGATATTTGAGATGAAACTTTTGGCAACACATTAACGTTGTTGCTAAATTTAGCATTTAACAACGAATTTTTTGTCTTACATAAAATTATAGTTTGCAATGCAATAATTTCGTTGCTAAATGCAGCATATAACAACGACAAACACGCGTTGCAAAAAATACAACCTTTAGCAACGAAACCTTTAATCCGTGAAAGTAGCAACAAAATTTTTGTCACGTTGCTAAAAGGTAAGGATGTAGCAACGACTTCAGAATTTCGTTGCCGATACTTTAAGTGATGCAACGACAAATTTTTGTTGCTAAAAGTTTTGGCAACGATTTTATTACTTTTAGCAACGAAAAATTTTGCTGCTAAAAACCTATTTTCGCTGCCGATGGAGATTTGGACTCCACGACGGTGTATGAAATATAAATTCTATGACGAATTACTTGTATGCATATTAAGGTTTCAACAGTTACTTTACGGCATAGAGGCATTCTTTTCTGCTCGCTCAAGCTATTCCTCTCCTCCAGCAGAACCCTAATCTCTTCCTCCAAAACTCTGCCCTTCTATCCGAACGTATGGTCGAGCAGTTCTAGCTTCTTCATCAACTTCTTTTCTAAGGCATTAATCTTTCCTACCAATACGTCGTCCCTTTCTTTCGTTTCACTGAAATCTTTCTCGTCTTCCTCTTCGCCGGCCCCCTGGATCCTCTCGTTCTCTCCGGCATTATCCGTCACCTGGTCAGGGCTATCGACATCTTCCCGCTGGATGATGCCGAAGTTCGAAGGGTTGTTGGGATCATAGGCCTCCTTGGTGTCCATCAGCCTCATGGCCCGGTTCAGCTTCTGAAGGAGGATGAACCTGTCCTTCCCGGTGGCCTCCTTGAGGCGGTTCATCATGTCGCCAATGACCCTATACTCCAGCAGCAGCTTCAGGTGCCGCTGCTCGAACCGGTCGATCTGGGCCATCAGCTTGTGGGCCTCGTCAAGGGTCTCGGACTTGGCGAAGGCGTCGAGGAGATCCTTGTGGCGGTCCCACTTCTTGACGAACTCGGCCATCCTCCGCTTGTTCTCCTGGGGGGACCAGTGCTCATCCTCCTCGTCGCTGTCGGTGTCGGTGGGCTCCCAGTCGTCGTAGTCCCGGGGGTCGTCGGTCTTCCTCTTCTCCAGCTTCTCGATCAGCAGGGTGATCCCGAGGTAGTCCTCCTCGGCCTCCCGGTCGAGGTCTGCGGCGTCAAGGCCCCTCTTCTGGCGGTCCTCGCGCTCGAGCTCGCCGAGGAGGCCACGGATGACCGCGTCGCCGTCGATCTCGGAGGAGCCGCCCTTCTTGTTGTTGCGGTTGGTGTTGACGAAGGAGAAGTGACGGACGGGGACGAGTTGGAGTGGAGGATTGAAGGGTTTGTGGAGGACGAGGCGGCGGATGATGTACGGGCTGCAGAGGAAGGCTGTTGCTGCTGCCGCCATTGGAGTATCGACAAATATTCTGGTATTTTCAAGGAACTCTGCATAAACAAAATTGTCATCATAAATCTAGATAAACTAATTGATTACATAAATTATAGATGCAAAGATAAGTCATCACAATAAAAAAGTATCATTAGAATATAAACACAAATATAAATAGGACTATTCAAGTAAGACGTCAAATTTATTCAAAAATATGCAAATCAGAAAGTATTTACACAGGTCTACGTGCTTAATCAGTGAAGACATCAAATTATTGCAGAATAACGATGAAGAAGCTCCTAGGGTTTGATAACAAAGAACATGAATATAATATGATCTATACTATAAAAAAATTATCATCGAGAACTATGGTTTGTTGGTGTTTTTGCCTTTGGACTAGGAAAGATAGTCCCACATCGGCTACACCAAATGGTGAGTATCTCAATATAATGCATTGATTGTGTTGAGGTGTGCACATGAGGTGTGGTGGGGCACAAGTGTGTGTCATGTGGGAGTATTTTTCTAGAAGGAAAAAGGATTAATTCCAACAAAGATGTAAGTTAATTTTTGTTGTGCGGACTCGGACTCGGACACGGACTCCAGGATGTCTCGTGCATGCACGGGAGTGTTCGGGGGGTAGGCGTGGACTGGCACACTTCTATGCTGATTGTGGGATGATCTAAAATATCAAATTCTATTTTTTGAGATTGGTATTTTAGTCCCACATCGGATAGGAGAAGAGGTGAAGTCTCACTCCACTCTATAAATAGAGCCCCTTGGCCTCCTTTGAAAGATGCACCAAGAAGAGAGTTAAGGGAGACCGTAAAGTCCAGGAAGAGAGTTAAGGGAGTCCGTAAAGTCCAGGAAGCCCGTTCAAGTCTCAAATATTGACCTACAAGCGTTCCAGAAGTTTTTCGTGAACTTGTTGGTTCCTGGAAGCAGATCGTGGTAGGACGAATCTTGCTTTGAGCAACGGTGATCTTAATCACCCCAGCAAGAACCTTTACTCTTCTTCTTTCTTCTTTTTTCTCCTTCATCTGAGTTGTAACTATGTTCTGTCCGTCAGCAACTGTGATTACGAGAAAGAACGTGTGATTTATTTTTTGAACCAAGTTCTGTCTGTCAGCAACTGCGATTGCGAGAAAGAACGTGTGATTTATTTTCTGATTATTGTTGCTTTTATAATCAGATTTATATTATAGTGTTCCTCTTGGATCTCGAGAATTATCAGAAGGTGAATGTTTGTTTGAACATCTGATCTCGACATCGAATCTACCATCTTTGATCAAGCCCCAGGACTAACAATCTCAAAGCAAGATCCTTGTAGATGAAAAACTCTCGTGCTTCCCTCATCGATACCAGCTTTAACAAGTTGGAAAAATTCGACGGAGAACATTTCCAAATCTGGAAGAGGAAGGTCACCATTAATCTTCAACTCGTGGACGTAGACCATGTGTTGATTGAGGATGAACCGACAATTCCAGAAGGAGGAACTGCCGATGTTATTGCTACTGCACTCGTCAAGCAGAGCAAATGGAAGAGAGAAAACAGCATCTGTAAACTGCTGATTCTCAATTCTATGAAAGCCTCTCTGGCAGAGTCATATTCCAAGAAGGTGAAGGCCAAAGAGATCTGGGATTCTTTGGGTAAGCTATATGAAGATGATGAGAACAGGTCCAAAATCTTCATCGTCAAGAAGTACCACAAGTGGCTCTTCGAAGACGAGATGACGATGCTACCTCAAGTGAAGGAATTCCTGAAGTTGCGCCAGAAGTTAGATGACGAGAAGATGCCCCTCGTCGACAAGTTTGTCGTTGGAGGGATAGTCTTGAAACTTTCTGTCGGTTGGAGCAACTTCTATGCTAGAATGCATCGGAAGAAGCTAGACATTAGCTTGGAAGATCTTCTACAAGAGATCCACGTTGAGGACGAAATGCGATCTCAACAGAAGATGGACTCTCTGTCCAAACAACTGGCTAAGGCCAACTTGGTGCAAACAAGATAGTTCAAGGGGAAGCAGGTGGCTTCTCATCACAAGAAGAATGACTCCACTAATCTGAAAGTGAAGGGTCCTTCGTTCAAGCAACAGAAGACCAAGTCCCACGTGACTTGCTTCAACTGTGGCAAGAAGGACCACTACAAAAGTGAATGCAAATCCAAGCCTAAACAAGCTGAGCAAGGTGAGCCTAGCAAGGTTTCCATAGTTTCTAACATTGTTGCTATGATTGCTCAGGTCACACTGGTGCGACCTGCCATGTCTGCTCTGGCAAGGAATGGTTCGTCGTATACCAGTCAACATCTGAGAAAGTTATCATGGCGAACCAAGTCCAAGCTGAAGTTCTGGGGATCGGAACTGTGGAGCTGAAACTCACATCCGGGAACACTCTGACGTTTCAAGGTGTGAAGCACGTTCCGGTGATTGCAAAAAATCTGATCTCTGGAAGCCTGCTTAGCAACGCAGGCTTGAGGATGGACATCAATGCTGGCCAGATGGTGATGTCCAAGAAGGGAACATACTTCGAAAAAGCTTTTCAAACCGAAGGGATGTTCAAGATTCAGCTTGTAAACCAGTTTGATAATATTAATGCAATCGCTCATTCTGATTATTCTCTTGAGTTATGGCATAATAGGCTAGGACATGTTCACTGTAAAAGAATTAACAAAATGTTCAGTCTAGGACTTATCTCCAAATATGGGGGTAAGGTAGAGAAGTGTGAAGTATGTGCTCAAACAAAGATCACAAGAAAACCCTTTCATCGGGTCAATCGAAGCACAGATCTTCTGGAGTTGGTGCACTCCGATATCTGTGACTTCAAGCAATTCTCTACAAAAGTCGGGATGAAGTATTTTATAACCTTCATCGATGATTTCTTAAAGTATGCGTTCGTCTACTTGCTCAAGTCTAAAGACGAAGCGTTCGAGAAGTTCAAGGAGTTCAGGGCCGAGGCTGAACGACAAACTGGACAACAACTCAAGAGGCTAAGAAGTGATCGAGGCGGAGAGTATCGGTCTCATGAATTTACATCGTTCTGCAAAGCACATGGAATCATAAACGAGACTACTGCTCCATATTCTCCTCAATCTAACGGAGTAGCGGAGAGGAAGAACGGAACGTTGACAGAAATGATGAACTCAATGCTGCTAACTGCGGGTCTTCCTAAATGCTACTGAAGAAGCTGCATTGACGACCATTTTTATTCTAAATAGAGTGCCGTATGCAACTTCGGACGTAACTCCTCATGAACTCTGGTTCAAAGTTAGACCTAACTTGAATGTCATTCGAGTGTGGGGATGTCTGGCTTATGTGAAGCTCCTAGATCTAAAGATTCAGAAGCTGGAGACAAGGATTACGAAGACGATCTTCTTGGGGTATGCCGAGAAGAGCGATACTCGAAGATTTCTTGATATTGAGTCAAATCATATCATCGAATCTCGCGATGCTGAATATTTTGAAGACAAGTTTGCAAGGCACAAAAATATTGTTCTAACGGATATTTCGGAGAATGATAAAGGTGCAAAGGAGACTGAGATCTTCAATGAGCTAGTTGTCCAAGATGAAGTTGTTGTTAAGGAGACAACAATTGAACCAGAACTCGCTGAGCCGTCATCAAAGCGAGCAAGGAGGCCGAAGAACTTCGGAGATGACTTTATCACCTATCATGAGGAAGCAGATTCGCTTACCTATGATAAGGCGATGAAGACCAGAGAGTTATTTTATGCAAGGAGATGATAGACAATGAAATTGAATCAATCACCTCCAATAACACTTGGGTGTTGGTTGATCTACCTGAAGGAGCAAAACCTATCGGATGCAAGTAGATCTTCAAAAAGAAGATGAAAGCTGATGGAACCATTGACAAGTTCAAGGCCATGCTAGTGGCAAAGGGGTTTTCTCAGAAGCAGGGGATCGACTACTTTGACACGTATGCTCCAGTAGCCCGGATGACCACCATCAGAATGTTGATTGCTCTCACAGCGATACATAAGATGGTGATACATCGGATGAATGTGAAAACGGCATTCCTGAATAGCGAGCTGACCGAAGAGATCTACATGCAACAGCCAGAAGGATTTGTCGTCAAAGGTCCTGAAGACAAAGTCTGCAAGTTGGTGATATCTCTGTACGGTTTAAAGCAAGCTCCCAAAATGTAGCATGAGAAGTTTGACAAAATCATAAGATCAAATGGCTACAGGGTCAGTGAAACAGACAAGTGTGTCTATACGAATTTTGCTGACAGAAGAGGAGTTATCGTTTATCTATACGTGTACGACATGTTAATCCTAAGTACGGTTATAAGCTGTGTCACGGAGACAAAGAAGTTCCTCTCGACAAAGTTCGATATGAAGGACTTGGGGGATGCTGATGTTATCTTGGGACTCAAGATCATCCGGACAGACACTGGATTAGCGCTGTCACAATCTCATTACATTGAGAAGATGCTCACTCGATACGGGTATCATGATCTTCTTTTAATTGATACGCCGTACCGGGGTGATCAGAAGGTGGAGCCAAACTCGAAGGAAAGCGTCAGGCAGTTGGAGTACGCTGTCACGCCCCGCTCCCGTAGGAGCGATCGTTCTCGCCAAGGCGTGATGCCGCACGAGCCTAGATTTGTGCTCGTACAAGGCAGTTTTATAACGGCCGATTACATCGGTGGCGACGGGGTCGTCGCACAGAAGTCCTAAGCAGAAACATTGAAACATGCAGCAAAAATTTAAAGGCAAAACACAAGTTATTCGAAAGAACTCTTTATTAAAATTGAAAAATCTGATTACAATAGGCGCAAGGCCATGATTATAAGTCCCTCGTGCTCACTTTTCTCTCACTTTACAAGTCACTCTGCTCCCTCTCATCTCTCGATACAATACTTGAGCCAGCGGAAGCTTCGGAAGGCAATGTCCATACATTATGTCATGTAAAAGTCTTGAGTTTACGCGGCCGCATGCTTCGACTCGCCAAGGAACTCCGTGCCTCGACGCATCCAAGCGAGCTCCGCACCACGAGCTTCTACCTGTGTCTGCACATGAAAACTGTGTGGGTGTCTGTACTCAACTGTACTGGTGGAGTGAGCTCCTGGCCCACCCATACAAAACCGACACGTTCATTTACTTTGTGCAATACAAGTCCCTTTACGATTGTCTTTCTAGTCTTGCCTTAGGATCAGTTTTAAGACTACGACGCTTGACCCAACCGATGTGCAACGATATGGTCGTGCTATAATGCCAACGTGTATTCGATCGAGGCAGTGCCTCATCGCTTATGTACTCGACCGGACTTCAACTCGAGACGACAGGGTCATGCCAAGACTTCACTTATTTCATGTGCCTCTAGACCATTCTCGTGCCAACAACGTTAACCTATCAAGTCGTGCTTGCCTTTCGGCCCGTAATCAGGGACGCAACTACGCGATAAGACTTCATTCCTATGTAATCGTGCTACAAACCCTTGTCAAGGCCGTGCCTTGCACTCAGTGAGACTTAACCATATCGCCACCTCGTGGCCCTTGCCGCCTAGCGGCCCTTGCTACTTTGATCGACAATTGACTCAATCGAGACTTGTGAACTTAGTATCACTTGACCAACTTTGTCTTGCGGCATTTCCTGACTTAAACTCAAGACAACTCACATTTGAACTATGCAACTTATATGCCAACAACATAAAACTCAACGCCATATCTCGTGCCGAAGCACGGTGCCTATGTTGCAGCCCAATCTTAGGCCCAGACATTGTGTTACCGACTGGACATGTGTTCAAGTTCTAGACTCAATCCAAAGACATACACGCGGTTTGCCGCTATTCTGCCGACCCATCTACATGAGTGGTCACTAGCAATGTCAAGCTATCTTGGACTTGGCTCAGGAGATTCGGTCCGCCCTTCCACGGGTAGCTAGCCCCGGAAGCCCCGAATCTCCCATGCGTTTATCCAGCATCCTTCTTTTGAGCCAACTTTCTTCCCCCGGGCCGACGTGATCCCGGTGCCCCGACGATCACTCGAGAAGACTTCCACCTTGTCGACAAGTTGTCCAATGACCATGCAAGACTCGACTCAAACTGACATCTCACACAGTCATTCTACTTCTGGTGTTACCATATCTTTCAGGGCCAAGTTCAACACTTCTCACATTTGAGACCATGCCTCGACGACCCAGTCGCGAGCATTCTACTTCCTTGCCCTATCATTTCACTCAACTCAGAACAACTATTTGAAACACTTTCCAAACTCAATGAATCAACCGTGGCCCGTGCCTTAGATAGACCTTGTTCTCTAGGCGACGCTATCTCTTAAGTCATATACTTTATACGACGAGCCTTGTTCTCAAGGGACTACGCGACTTGACAACCGCAGATTGAGCGGGACAGTGCTAAAAATGGCTTTGATAGCCCAGCACAAGTCTTATTTAACTTATTCGGGCAAAGACTCGACGAGCTTCGCATCGAGAGGATGGGCCGTGTATGCGTTCGACTTGAACAACCAAGTTCTCGGGTGCCTAGACTTAAGCCAACAAGCCATGCAAGATGACTTAACTCGCGGGACGTACGAAGGCTATGCCAAGCCTTGGACAACGGGACCGTACATGCATTTTCAAGCATTCATGCGGGCGACGCCTATGACTTAGACCAATTCGAGTGTCAGGGCAAAACGACGGGACCGTGCATGCTTTATTAAGCATTCATGCGGCGACGCCTATGACTTAGGCTAATACGAGTGTTGGGGCAACTTAGCAACTTAGGTCAACTTTCTTCTCCCAAGCCATGGGACGAAGGATCGAGTGTCATTTAAAAGCACGCTGAGCCGACTTCTAAGTAGACCGTGGGACCATTTTTTATGTTCTAAGACATTCCGACCCGTTGGAATTATTCCCTTAGCTATGTGGATGCGTCTCTTTTATTAACAAGCCTAACTTGTGCAGATTGAAAACATGCGAGTTATTAAGTGAAGGCTAAGATGAGGCGAGTTCACCGAAACTACCCCACCTGAGCGAGGAGTCGTCTCGATCGAGCGAGCCTTCGAGCAGCCGTTGCAAGGCTAAGTCCGAACGCCGTCGACGTTTTGATTCCTCCGATTGACTTTGCGGGACGGGACACTACAACATACACCACTCAGAATAAGTCTCGTCCTCAAGACTTTCCTGAAGGCAAGCCATCCTACCATTTCTATGGCCAAGACTTAATCGTGCCTAGACACGGAACTATAACAGTCGTGCGGGTATGCCAGAACTTATCGCACACACTCCGCCTACGCGTTTCTTCGATTCCGAGTCACACTCGCACTAGTATTGATCCTTTCCTTTAACGCAATCTCAAATTCTCGACACTCTTCCATTCTTCAAGTCTTGCTTGAACTCAATGTATCACTTGGCTGGATCGTACACGCATTCCAGGCGTCCCAAAAATACATGCATTCAGCCAAGCAGCATGATAGAGAATTCGTCATTCTCACTTGAGTCGTATCGTGGACATACTCATGCGTCCCTGAAATATATGCATGTCAGCCGAATCTCGTGAGGGGTATTCCTATATCCGTGATTCACTTATCCAATCCATATCAATCCTTAAGATCAATCTTTCGATTGCTAACTCTTGAAACAGGGACGTCTCGCCTAACCGTTAGGCCATTTCTCAAGGCTAAGTCAATGTCAGGATTGGAATCATATTTCCCCAACAATAATGCCAACACTGACCCCAATCCTAGGGTCAAACCAAAGTCGGTAGTACGGGATTTTTCTACCCAAGCTCACGTCACTCAAATTTCTAAATATCGAGCATGATCACCTAATTCGCATCAAGGCATTCGTTGTGCAAGTTTGAACCCGTTCAATTCATCAATTCTAACCAATCCATGTATTTGATCACGAGGTCATCTAGCTCGATAATATGTTGCGCCCCAATCTCACGCTAGTCCGATCATCCACGGTGGTTCATGAATCACCATGTAACACTTCCACGGAATAATCATTCTCATCGGGGCGTAACTCTTACTTGAGTCTGGACTAATTCATTCTCGATAGGCGGATTGGACCTACTCAATCCTCAAGTTCAACGTCCAGCACACCGAGTCATCCTCAAATCTACCTTCACGTTAAACCATAAGTCGATGCATACAAATTGTCACGCCATGCAAGTTCGATCACCCCCGCTGTATGAATCACCATACCAGCGCTCATGCGGAGTGATCACCCTAATCGGCGTGACGCATATGCGAGGCTGGAGTTGCGCTTGCATAAGACAAGAATGTCAACGTCGTGGTTATCGACGAAGCAAATCCAAACATTTCATTTTTCGTCCAATCCAAGATCTCAATTCGATAGTTCGATCTTCATTCGTTCAACTAGAAAATCCTCGAGCCAAGTCTATCTTTTCTTCGACACATTTCAACATCTCGAGTATAGCATCCATCGGAATAATGACATTTGCACGATCGTCATTCGCCGAGTCATAGTACCCCCGAGTTATCGTATATCGATCTTTGATACGCCTCAATACCATCGACGATATGTGTAACCTGACGATCTTCCTTTGCAACCAATTTCGAGTCGTGGGACTGATGCTATTGTCCGAGTTGGATATTCCACAATCTCCTTGATATTCAAGATCAAGTTTGGTCACTATTCCTCAAGCTAGTTTCAAGATCGTTGTCCAAAACTCATATTTGACTCAATCCGAAATGTACACGCGATCCTCTAAGTTTTCTCGATCGAGACATTCACTTGTTTCACCATTCCGAATCGTTTTCTAACTCGCGTTGCCCATTCACAAGTTGTCCGAACGATATCTCGTTCGGGACATTCGAAGTCACAGCCAACTAAGCGTGACGCGTTCTAAGGCTTTGCGCGATCGCATCGCCTTGCCGACATACTCGCCGTTACCCGAAATCCTCAATTTTGCTCGAATGATTTCCAAGAAAATCCATACACCACTCAAGATTCGAGCCATCCGATCTAGACCTCAATTATGTTCGCATCATTCGCTAAGACATCCTTCAGATTCCTTTGACGAATCTCTAGCACAATCGCTCACGTCGTCTCAACGTACTAAGTCGTTCGCACTAAGTCATTCGCATTATTCCTTAAAATCCAAACCAATCTTCCGTGTACGCCTAAGCGTTAGTTCGATAGCATTTCTATCGACACACACTCTAAGTGTATCGCCATTGTCGACTGAGCGATACTTGATATTGCTCGCACTCGTTTGCACCAAAAGTCGAGGTGCGCGACACGCGGCACAACTTAGCCAAAAGGCCGTGTGCATAGCTATCCCGTGCGGACTATATTCAAGTTTGCATGCTCGTTTGCTAAAGTCGACATAGGACTATTCGGGCACACGCGCGACTTGCTAACTTGAGCATGTGTCTTCTTTCGAGTCAAGTTTGATATCGTTCGGCACAAAGGCCTACAGATGCGTTCGTTTGAACGCTTGTACGAGCTTTTGAAAATATTTAGACTTATTGTATGGACATGCCGAGGGACATTTGAGAGAGAGCGCACACTTCTTTTACATGAACGAGCTTTCAAAACTGAGAGATTCAACTTGAAGTCCAAGGACGTAAAGCCGTGCTTTGATACCATTATGTCATGCCCCGCTCCCGTAGGAGAGATCGTCCTCGCTAAGGCGTGATGCCGCACGAGCCTAGATTTGCGCTCGTGCAAGGCAGTTTCATAACGGCCGATTACATCGGCGGCGACGGGGTCATCACACAGAAGTCCCAAGCAGAAACATTGAAACATGCAGCAGAAATTTAAAGACAAAACACAAGTTATTCGAAAGAACTCTTTATTGATATTGAACAATCAGATTACAATAGATGCAAGGCCATAATTACAAGTCTCTCGTGCTCACTTTTTTTTCACTTTACAAGTCACTCTGCTCCCTCTCATCTCTCGATACAATGCTTGATCCAGCGGAAGCTTCGGAAGGTAATGTCCATACATTATGTCCTGTGTAAGTCTTGAGTTCACGCGGCCGCACGCTTCGACTCGCCAAGAAACTCCGTGTCTCGACGCATCCAAGCGAGCTCCACACCACGAGCTTCTACCTGTGCCTGCACATAAAAACTGTGTGGGTGTCAGTACTCAACTGTACTGGTGGAGTGAGCTCCTTGTCCACCCATACAAAACCGACACGTTCATTTACTTTGTGCAATACAAGTCCCTTTACGATTGTCTTTCTAGTCTTGCCATAGGATCAGTTTTAAGACTACGACGCTTGACCCAACCGATGTACAACGACATGGTCGTACTATAATGCCAATGTGTATTCGATCGAGGCAGTGCCTCATCGCTTATGTACTCGACCGAACTTCAACTCGTGACGGCAGGGTCGTGCCAAGACTTCACTTATTTCATGTGCCTCTAGACCAATCTCGTGCCAACAACGTTAACCTATCAAGTCGTGCTTGCCTTTCGGCCCGTAATCAGGGACACAACTACGCGATAAGACTTCATTCCCATGTAACCATGCTACAAACCCTTGTCGAGGCCATGCCTCGCACTCAGTGAGACTTAACCATATCGCCGCCTCGCGGCTCTTGCCGCCTAGCGGCCCTTGCTACTTTGATCGACAACTGACTCAATCGAGACTTGTGAACTTAGTATCACTTGACCAACTTTGCCTTGCGGCATTTTCTGACTTAAACTTAAGACAACTCACATTTGAACTATACAACTTATATGCCAACAACATAAGACTCGACGCCACATCTCGTGCCGAAGCACGGTGCCTATGCTGCAGCCCAATCTTAGGCCCAGACATTGTGTTATCGACTGGACATGCATTCAAGTTCTAGACTCAATCCAAAGGCATACATACGGTTTACCGCTATTCTGCCGACCCATCTACATGAGTGGTCACTAGCAATGTCAAGCGATCTTAGACTTGGCTCAGGGGATTCGGTTCGCCCTTCTACGGGTAGCTAGCCCCGGAAGCGCCGAATCTCTCATGCGGTTATCCAGCATCCTTCTTTTGAGCCAACTTGCTTTCCCCGGGCCGACGTGATCCCGGCGCCCCGACGATCACTCGAGAAAACTTCTACCTTGTCGACAAGTTGTCAAATGACCATGCAAGACTCGACTCAAACTGACATCTCACACAGTCATTCTACTTCTGGTGTTACCATATCTTTCAGGGCCAAGTTCAACACTTCTCATATTTGAGACCATGCCTCGACGACCCAGTCGTGAGCATTCTACTTCCTTGCCCTATCATTTCACTCAACTCGGAACAACTATTTGAAATACTTTCCAAACTCAATGAATCAACCGTAGCCCGTGCCTAAGATAGACCTTGTTCTCTAGGCGACGCTATCACTCAAGTCATATACTTTATACGACGAGCCTTGTTCTCAAGGGACTACGCGACTTGACAACCGCAGATTGAGTGGAACAGTGCTAAAAATGGCTTTGATAGCCCAGCACAACTCTTGTCTAACTTATTCGGGTAAAGACTCGACGAGCAAAGGCTACGCCGAGCTTCACATCGAGAGGACGAACCGTACACGCGTTCGACTTGAACAACCAAGTTCTCGGGTGCCTAGACTTAAGCCAACAAGTCGTATAAGACGACTTAACTCGTGGGACGTACGAAGGCTATGCCAAGCCTTGGACAACGGGACCGTACATGCATTTTCAAGCATTCATACGGGCGACGCCTATGACTTAGGCCAATTCGAGTGTCAGGGCAAAACGACGGGACCGTGCATGCTTTATTAAGCATTCATGCGGCGACGCCTATGACTTAGGCTAATACGAGTGTCGGGGAAACTTAGCAACTTAGGCCAACTTCCTTCTCCCAAGCCACGGGACGAAAGATCGAGTGTCATTTGAAAGTACGCTGAGCCAACTTCTAAGCAGACCGTGGGACCATTTTCCATGTTCTAAGACATTCCGGCTCGTTGGAATTATTTCCTTAGCTATGTGGATGCGTCTCTTTTATTAACAAGCCTAACTTGTGCAGATTGAAAATATACGAGTTATTAAGTGAAGGCTAAGATTAGACGAGTTCACCGAAACTACCCCACCTGAGCGAGGAGTCACCTCGACCGAGCGAGCCTTCGAGCAGCCGTTGCAAGGCTAAGTCCGAACGCCGTCGACATTTTGATTCCTCCAATTGACTTTGCGGAACGGCGCACTACAACATACACCACTCAGAACAAGTCTCATCCTCGAGACTTTCCTGAAGGCAAGCCATCCTACCATTTCTATGGCCAAGACTTAATCGTGCCTAGACACGAAACTATAACAGTCGTGCGGGTACGCCAAAACTTATCGCACACACTCCGCCTACGCATTTCTTCGATTCCGAGCCATACTCGCACTAGTATCGATCCTTTCCTTTAACGCGATCTCAAATTCTCGACACTCTTTCATTCCTCAAGTCTTGCTTGAATTCAACGTATCACTTGGCTGGATCGTGCACGCATTCCAGGCGTCCCAAAAATACATGTATTCAGCCAAGCCGCATGATAGAGAATTCGTCATTCTCACTTGAGTCGCATCGTGCACATACTCAGGCATCCCTGAAATATATGCATGTCAGCCAAATCTCGCTCAAGTCATATACTTTATACGACGATCCTTGTTCTCAAGGGACTACGCGACTTGACAACCGCAGATTGAGCGGGACAGTGCTAGAAATGGCTTTGATAGCCCAGCACAACTCTTGTCTAACTTATTTGGGCAAAGACTCGACGAGCAAAGGCTACGCCGAGCTTCGCATCGAGAGGACGGGCTGTGCACGCGTTCGACTTGAACAACCAAGTTCTCGGGTGCCTAGACTTAAGCCAACAAGCCGTGCAAGACGACTTAACTCGCGGGATGTACGAAGGCTATGCCAAGCCTTGGACAACGGGAACGTACATGCATTTTCAAGCATTCATGCGGGCGATGCCTATGACTTAGGCCAATTCGAGTGTCAGGGCAAAACGACGGGACCGAGCATGCTTTATTAAGCATTCATGCGGCGACGCCTATGACTTAGGCTAATACGAGTGTCGGGGTAACTTAGCAACTTAGGCCAACTTCCTTCTTCCAAGCCACGGGACGAAGGATCGAGTGTCATTTGAAAGCACGCTGAGCCGACTTCTAAGCTGACCGTGGGACCATTTTCCATGTTCTAAGATATTCCGACCCATTGGGATTATTCCCTTAGCTATGTGGATGCGTATCTTTTATTAACAAGCCTAACTTGTGCAGGTTGAAAATATGCGAGTTATTAAGTGAAGGCTAAGATGAAGCGAGTTCACCGAAACTACCCCACCTGAGCGAGGAGTCGCCTCGACCGAGCGAGCCTTCGAGCAGCCGTTGCAAGACTAAGTCCTAACGTCGTCGGCATTTTGATTCATCTGATTGACTTTGCGGAACGGAACACTACATACGCTAGCGTCATCGAGAGTTTGATGTATGCTACTACTGCCACAAGGCCTGACATAGCTTTCACCGTGGAAATGCTGAGTCGTTTCACGAGCAACCCAAGCATTGAGCACTAGAAAGCTGGGAAACGGGTTATGAGATATCTCAAGAAGACTCAGACATATACATTGCACTACAGCGGAGATCCGCCGGTAGTGGAAGGCTTCAGTGATGTCAGTTGGTGCTCAGAAGTGGAGAGCGATAGGTCCACAGGTGGATACATTTTCACAGTGGGTGGAGCTGTTATATCGTGAAAATCGAAGAAACAGACTATGCTCTTGCGGTCATCCATGGAATCTGAGTTCTTTTCACTTGATACTGCAGCGGAGGAAGCAGAATGGCTTCGGGAGCTCATGTATGATCTTCCAGTGGTTGGGGCACAAATACCGGGAATACCGATATACTGCGACAACCAGACGACTGCGGCTGTGGCATCAAATGACCTCTTTAACGGAAAGAAGAGGACTGTGCGGTTGAAGCTCAGGGCAGTACACGATCTCATCAAGAGGGATGTAATTACAGTAATTGATGTTCGGAGTCGAAAGAACCTGGCAGATCCGTTCACCAAGGGCCTCAAGCGCCAGCTGGTCGATGACACAGCTTGTAAAATGGGCTTGAAGGCATTCTGATATTGTGTTATTACATTCCTACCATAAAGTTCTATGCTATTAGTTCAAAGAGAAATCTACTAGGCATCTAGCTTTTGGTTCAAGGGAGGACTATTAACCAGAAGAATATCAAGAACGGTAGGTACTTGTCGTCTGTGACATGGAGAGGTTACGGACCTACAACCACTGTTGTTTACTGTTGTTTTCTGCAAAAAATGGATCATGTGGGAAGGTTGGCTTAAATGCCTTAATGAGTTCTCAGGCAGAGTGAATGCCTGGAGTGCTTTACAGAAAGTACGGTAGCGCAGCACTACAAGGAGTGTAACTCCATGCTATAGTGGGTGACTCCACCATGAGGTTCCCGGTTAGGGATAATGCCTCGGCTTTGTGAGCCAAGTCACAGCGGAGTAGCACCGCAAATAGGCAGGTAGCCTAATGCTGTATGATAATCGTAATAAAAGAAAGGTAGATAGCACTACAAAGAAGACGATGTCCTCATGTTACAGTGGCATGACACCACGAAGAGGTACCAGGTAGGGTAAAACCTCTGCTTCACGAGCCATGTCATAGCGGCGTAACACCGCACGGAAGCGCAAGGCTTCATGCTGGGTAGTTTGGCACTACAAAGAGGCTTGTGACCTCATGCTACAGTAGTATGACACTACGTTGAGGTACCCAGGTAGGGTAAAGCCTCGGCTTTAAGCCATGTTATAGCGGCGTAGCACCGCAAAGAAGCGCAATGCTTCATGCCATGACTCTTTATAAAGAACTCACCTATAGTGTATGGACAGAGATGTCAGTGTAATGCCCCGCTCCGTACGGTGTATTATGCTGAGTCGTTGACTCGAAGAGTTTCGTTGATCCGATTACGTATCGATGCAAAATCGATACAAGAGTTACGTTGTCCCGAGAAACATATCGACCCGAGGAACGCATCGAATAATAACGATGCAAGTGTTAAGTTGTCCCGAGCAACGCATCGAACTAAGTCGATGCGAAGAGTCGCCTTGTCCCAAAGAATGCATCGAGTGAATCGATGCGAAGCGCCACGTTGCCTCGAAGGATAAGTGCGTTGAGACGGCTTGAAGATTCTAAGAAATCGAATAGACCAAGGCGCAAGTCCGAATCGATGCAAGTATTGATTTTAGTTGGTTTCATGTGCAGGCTATACGTGTACGCTGAAATATTAGAGGTCGATCTTTTACCTTATTCAGTAAGGGGTCCGCGAAAGCAAATCGTCGCCTTACGACGGACTAAGACGTTGGCACGGTAAGCCAAAACGGACGTATAATTCAATGAAGCACGAAGTGCTCGAATGGCTAAGTCAGGAGAGTTGCCCGTGCAACAAGTTATAAAATCAAGCCGCAACGGCTCGGCGAAACGACAAGGCACATTGATTCAAGGTGGGGGGACATTAACTCTCTTTCCTACTCCGTCATGCTTAAGTAAAATACATATCATTGAATGCTGAGTTAACTTATCAACGCCACGGGTGTGGCTCGATAGAGAGATAAACGTAGTGCGTGTCGAACACTAGATAGAACAATTGAAATGAATCGTACGGCAGACGTACGAGTCGCTATGGAACATTGGATATCGCAAAGGCGAGCGCCTCGGTGCGCAAGCCGCAATAACATGGGATAACTGTACTCGGCGAGTGCCTTAGTGCACAAACCATACCGTGCCTTCGCGCACGAGTTAGAATGGCTAGAACATTGAAAGACAATAGGCGAGCGCCCTAGCGCGCAAGCCACGGACATTGAATGCTAAGTCATAGAACATCAGAAATATGGTCGAAACGTGCCTTCGTGCACGAGATAATAAAAGATGGCTTCGTTACGAAAGAATACAGTTGTGGCATGAATGTGGCGGAACTGTCGGATATGACATAATGCCTCGAAAGGTGTTCGGGACCTTCGGGTCGTTCGGTTGACGAGCATTGACTTGAGGCATGATGCCATTGAACATTGAAACGAAGTATGAAACGTAAGAACATAGAAAGTAACGGAAGAAATACGAGATGATAATGCGGCATGTTGCCTTTGAAAATGTCCATGGCCTTCGGGGCGTTCGTTGAGGACATTCGGGCGTTATGCCAATTGAAATAGAGATAAGCGAACTTGCTTGGTTGTATGAAAGATAAGATTCGTTGCATGATCAAATGGACTTAAAGACGTATTTCCCGTGCACGGGTGTTTCTTTCCTCGAACGTGATCACCAGGGCGCTGGGACCGTTCGGCCTAGGAGGGACTGCGATAAAATCGGTATTGTTGGTGCACTTCGACTAGACGGGTAGCGACTGTCTAGTGAATGTGATAAGCCACTTACACGAGTACTTCGAGGGTCCTCTGATTGTGGTTAGCAACCGCAACTGAGTGATTGTCGTCTTACATATTCGATTCGATAAATATAAGTCCATTCTAGCCCGAAAAGCTAGTGACCTTCATATAGTTAAGGGCGATGGGTTTGGAAGTGCAAGGTATACGTATATCTTGCATGGATTGATCCTGAATAGCGAGCACTTATAACATGACAGGGAAAATGGATAGGCGTATTTACCTTGCGTCGGTACAAGGGCGGGTGCGTCGATATTGCTAAGTTGTGCCACGAATCAAACACGAGATTGCTTGCCTATTTACTTATGCGAATTGAATAACATGCTTGCCATGCTTTACAGTCTTCAAATATGCCATGAACTCATCCTAAGGAGAACATAGAAAGAGAACTAAATTGTATGTTTGTATGAATCAATACAATACTAAATGTTGGTTTGTTAAGTGGATTTTTTATCAGTACAACGAGGAGGAAAGTACTAATCCTCCACTAGTTTGCTAGCAGGTTCTGGGATTGGTCTGCTCGCGGCAGAGCTTCGCTTGAACGCGTTGAGGCTTGGAATGCCGAAGCGTATTGAAGCGTGCAATCGCATTAACGCTCGGACTCGCGACAGGATTGATGCGGCCGAGATATAGAAGGCATGATGTATGGAACGGTGAAATCCTTTGTGGGCAAGAGAGAACCTGAGTGTTATAGCCAATCTGGCAAATTTCGTTGGGCTATCGAAAGCCTTTGTAATCTGATTTCGAATATCAATAAAGAGAATTGTTTCGTATACTCTGTTTTTCTTTCGTTGTTAATGTTCAACTCAAAGATAACCATTTGAGAACTTGTCATCTTGCCTTGCACGAGCGCAACTCCAGGCTCGTGCGACATCATGCCCCCTACGAGGATGATGATTCGGGTGATTCCGGGTCGGGGCGTGACAAATTGGTATCAGAGCTCTAGGCTCAATTCCTCTGGACGCTTGCTTTATTACAATTCCAAAGAGTTGTCCACCACCAATCGAAATCACTCTTGACTCTACTCAATGCCGCACTGGATGTCCCATACAATAAGTCTAATACAAATCATGTAATTTTGCCGTATTTTGTTTTGGAAATTACATGGTGTTTGTTGGAAAAGTCGAGAAAGGTTTGTTGCTGCAAGTGCAACGAGTTGCGAGATGTGAATTCAAAGGAATTGTTGCCGCGGATGCAATACGTCGTGAATTGTAATTCGAGATATTCGTTGGTTACAACGATCGATGTGAGAGATGTTGGTTGCATCGATACAATGAAAGTCGTGGAATGTTGCTGCAGCAATTGCCACGCGTTGATTGTAAATGATGCGTTGAAAAAAAAATGAAAGTTGATATTGAATGTGTCGAACGGATTCACATATCGATTTCAAATGTGCGTTGCGATGAAAAGCGATAAGTTAATATCGAATGTGTTGAAACGGATTTGAGCATTGACTTTGAATGTCGAAAATGAAATGTTACACGATGTGCAATGCGTATCGAGAATAAATCATTGTACGAGGTGCGGTAAATATCGAAAGTAAATCGTTGCACGATGTGCAACGCGTATTGAAAGTAAATTGTTGCACGTGGTGCAACGCATATGAAAGTGAAATCGATGCACGAAGTGCAACGGATATTGAGAATGAATTTTGCACAAGATGCAACGAAAGAAAACAAAAGTTATAAATCGAGAAACAAAATTGGTTCGGTTGCGCACCGATCTTGTGTTGGCAAATGAATGCATTGGCCGAGTGCGTCGGATTTTGATTAATCAGAGTTACGGTTGTGATCAAGCACGATCACTGTGGAAATCGTGAGTCGAAAGAGATCGTTGGTTCGTAAAGAGTATGTTGCGACGGAAGTAACTTAATTTCTGGGTGGTATATGGCATACCACCGATGCAATGAATGGCTCGATTCCGAGTGGTATATGTAATACCATTTGTGCGATGAATTGCATCGACGTATTGTGAGAATTGCGGAAGGTTTGTCCGCAACGGACGGGATAGCACCAAGACTCGATTGAGAATTTGTATAACGGCATGTTGATGCAAGTGTTCTTCGATGATCGGTTAGAACGGTAAGGCGTGACTTGTAACATTGAACGATACCTCGATTGAAAAATTTATGTGTCGGACGAATGACGAAAACTAGCGAAACGATTATGCCTTGAGGCAACAATCGGATCGACGGGATAGGAACTCGAAATGTTGAAATCGAACCGCACGACTTGCGAGCTCGATGAAAATGTTGAGCGATACAAATTATAATCGAATCACACGACTTGCGATCCCGATTTAAATGTTTGGCGAAGCGAATCAAATCGCACGACTTACGATTTTGATAGAAATGTTGGGCGATACGAATCGAATCGCACGACTTGCGATCTCGATAGAAATGTTCGACTAGGCGAATCGAATCGCACGACTTGCAATTTTGATAGAATTATTGGGCGATGCGAATTGTAATCGAATCGCACGATGTGCGATTTCGGTGAAGAGTTGGTTGACGTGAGTAATTGTGCCTAAGAAATAGTTGGTTACGTTACGGCAAAACTCATTTGAGTACGACTGAAAACACGCAAAACTTGGAGGGCGAGATCATATGACTTGAGGGTTCGATGTTGGATAATCGGTAACTCAGTTACGCGATCGAAGTATAGCGGGATGCGGCAAATCGGAGAACGAGTCGATGCGTATGGAAAAGTTCATTGCGAACTTGGATGTATGCGATGCGAGTTAAGTTGACGTTGAAACGAATTCAAAGTTGACCCTTACGTTATCGAAATGGATACGGCGTATCGAGATCGATACGTAAGGAGACGTAAGCACGATGTGAGAATACAAAATAGAGTGTGCATCGTGCTATGAAATTTTGTAAGTAACGATACGAGGATGAAACGAACTGGTTGATCATGAACTTTGTGATTGATCAAAGACGAGACTATAAGTCATCGATGATTTTTCGATGCGCATAGCATCTCGTGTGTCGACCACAAAATAAGATAGACTCGAACTCGATACGAGTAGATGTTTCATAAATTACGGAATCATCGACGGCCGTGCATGACTTACTCGGAAGATAGTTGCGCATCAGTTGCGTCGATAGAAATAGTTTTGGTCCGGAATTGGATAGTCGCATAGAATCGTCGGAACGTGATTTGGCTCCGAAATAAGATATAGCATGGTTCATCTTCGGTGATGATCCACAATTATCGAGCGTAGCTTCGGGGCAGCTGACCCTAGAAGACTTGACCGCCAAATCAAATTGAATGCTGCAGACCGTAAGATGACCCATGCGATGTCGCATATGGAATTGCATCGATAACAAATTAGCGTGGTACATGTTAACGATAAGTCTAGGCGATCGAGAATTGTTGGAACAACTTTCGATTGAGAATGATATAGTTAGATTTGAGTATTCGTCGGATGAATATTTGAATGGTTATGTTGGTCGACAATCAAACTAGAAATTCACCAACGAACTTGGTAATTCGGATAGGCGATTGTGAGAGTCGTGCTATGCACGAGAGAGAACGATTAAGGAATAACTTATGAGTCATGTCGTTAGATTCGAATTCACCTTGCAATTGAGCTTGCGTGAATCGAAATTATGTTCGATGCTGCGAGACGGATAAGTTGGGAATTTGGCTAGTGAATTCCTACTCGTTAGAAAATCGAACGTAAGGTGCGTCGTAAAGACCTTCGTGTCAAGACGATCGTTGTCTTGAGCACCGTCGCCTTGATATAAACTTTGTGTCGGATAGATTGTGGCCTTTGTGCAATGTCAATTTAAACTTGCGTCGGAAGGATTTGAGCACGGTGTCTAGGTAAGTCACCTAGCGGACGTAGTCCTGAATGTTGATGCTTTTGCAAAGTCAACAAAAAAGAATCATGTCGAGATAGGATGCGAAGTAAAACATCGAAAATCGTTGGATAGTGACACCGAACGCACGGCGTTGTGGAGACTCGTTGTAATCGGATACGCGGCGGCTTGACGCGACGCATATAATTGATAGTCCCGATGAAACTTACAAAATAAAATATGCGATTTTTGAATCACATCGTGTACCTTGACTTATGTTGGACGATCGCGTATGTATCAATATGCATGTGCGCTAGAATTGCGAGAACAAGTAATAGAGCCAAGTCCGATCAAGAATACGAGATGGCAAGTAATTGAGAATACGAAGTTACATGTTTGCGTTGTTCCGATATCCTACAACTGAGCTTGGTTGAAATGTATATATTGGTGGGACGCCTAAAATATGTGTATGATTCCAAACTAAGTTGTACGATCCAAATGATAGTGAGACGAGATCGTAGAATGATCTAATGAAACCCTTGGAAATTTAGTATTGGTTTCGGTTCGGGACGAACCTTATTTTGAGTGGTATATTATGTAATGCCCCGCTCCGCACGGTGCATTATGCTGAGTCGTTGACTCGAAGAGTTTTGTTGATCCGATTACGTATCGATGCAAAATCGATACAAGAGTTACGTTGTCCCGAGAAACATATCGACCCGAGGAACGCATCGAGTAATAACGATATAAGTGTTAAGTTGTCCCGAGCAACGCATCGAACTAAGTCGATGCGAAGAGTCACCTTGTCCCAAAGAATGCATCGAGTGAATCGATGCGAAGCGCCGCGTTGCCTCGAAGGATAAGTGCATTGAGACGGCTCGAAGATTCTAAGAAATCGAATCGACCAAGGCGCAAGTCCGAATCGATGCAAGTATTAATTTTAGTTGGTTTCATGTGCAGGCTATACGTGTACGCTGAAATATTAGAGATCGATCTTTTACCTTATTCAGTAAGGGGTCCGCGAAAGCAAATCGTCGCCTTGCGATGGACTGAGACGTTGGCACGGTAAGCCAAAACGGACGTATAACTCAATGAAGTACGAAGTGCTCGAATGGCTAAGTCAGGAGAGTTGCCCGTGCAACAAGTTATGAAATCGAGCCGCAACGGCTCGGCGAAACGACAAGGCACATTGATTCAAGGTGGGGGGACATTAACTCTCTTTCCTACTCCGTCATGCTTAAGTAAAATACATATCATTGAATGCTGAGTTAACTTATCAACGCCACGGGCGTGGCTCGATAGAGAGATAAACGTAGTGCGTGTCGAACACTAGATAGAACAATTGAAATGAATCGTACGACAGACGTACGAGTCGCTATGGAACATTGGATATCGCAAAGGCGAGCGCCTCGGTGCGCAAGCCGCAATAACATGGGATAATTGTACTCGGCGAGTGCCTTAGTGCACAAACCATACCGTGCCTTCGTGCACGAGTTAGAACGACTAGAATATTGAAAGATAATAGGCGAGCGCCCTAGCGCGCAAGCCACGGACATTGAATGCTAAGTCATAGAACATCAAAAATATGGTCGAAACGTGCCTTCGTACACGAGATAATAAAAGATGGCTTCGTTGCGAAAGAATACAGTTGTGGCATGAATGTGGCAGAACTGTCGGATATGACATAATGCCTCGAAAGGTGTTCGGGACCTTCGGGTCGTTCGGTTGACGAGCATTGACTTGAGGCATGATGCCATTGAACATTGAAACGAAGTATGAAACGTAAGAACATAGAAAGTAACGGAAGAAATACGAGATGATAATGCGGCATGTTGCCTTTGAAATGTCCATGGCCTTCAGGGCGTTCGTTGAGGACATTCGGGCGTTGTGCCAATTGAAATAGAGATAAGCGAACTTGCTTGGTTGTATGAAAGATAAGATTCGTTGCATGGTCAAATGGACTTAAAGACGTATTGCCCGTGCACGGGTGTTTCTTCCCTCGAACGTGATCACCAGGGCGCTGGGACCGTTCGGCCTAGGAGGGACTGCGATAAAATCGGTATTGTTGGTGCACTTCGACTAGACGGGTGGCGACTGTCTAGTGAATGTGATAAGCCACTTATACGAGTACTTCGGGGGTCCTCTGATTGTGGTTAGCATCCGCAACTGATTGATTGTCGTCTTACATATTCGATTCGATAAATATAAGTCCATTCTAGCCCGAAAAGCTAGTGACCTTCATATAGTTAAGGGCGATGGGTTTGGAAGTGCAAGGTATGCGTATATCTTGCATGGATTGATCCTGAATAGCGAGCACTTATAACATGACAGGAAAAATGGATAGGCGTATTCACCTTACGTCGGTGCAAGGGCGGGTGCGTCGATATTGCTTAGTTGTGCCACGAATCAAACACGAGATTGCTTACCTGTTTACTTATTCGAATTGAATAACATGCTTGCCATGCTTTACAGTCTTCAAATATGCCATGAACTCATCCTAAGGAGAACACAGAAAGAGAACTAAATTGTATGTTTGCATAAATCAATACAATACTAAATGTCGGTTTGTTAAGTGGGTTTTTGATCAGTACAGCGAGGACGAAAGTACTAATCCCCCACTAGTTTGCTAGCAGGTTCAGGGATTGGTCTGCTCGCGGCGGAGCTTCGCTTGAACGCATTGAGGCTTGGAATACCGAAGCGTATTGAAGCGTGCAATCGCATTAACGCTCGGACTCGTGACAGGATTGATGCGGCCGAGATATAGAAGGCATGATGTATGGAACGGTGAAATCCTTTGTGGGCAAGAGAGAACCTGAGTGTTGTAGCCAATCTGGCAAATTTCGTTGGTCTATCGAAAGCCTTTGTAATCTGATTTCGAATATCAATAAAGAGAATCGTTTCGTATACTCTGTTTTCCTTTCGTTGTTAATGTTCAACTCAAAGATAACCATTTGAGAACTTGTCATCTTGCCTTGCACGAGAGCAACTCCAGGCTCGTGCGACATCACGCCCCCTGCGAGGACGATGATTCGGGTGATTCCGGGTCGGGGCGTGACAATCAGGCCGTCTCTTGAGGGTAAACTTGTATACGCCCAAAAATTATACACTGAAACCAGGCTGGCACAAGGCCTTTAATGTGCAGCCAGAAGCATAGTTGATGTCATTATGTGAGTAGGAAGAATTGCAGTTATGGTGCAGAATTCAAGGCTTAGTCAATTCTTGTATCATGCTGTTATTTAACCTATGCGGGAAGATTCAAGTCGTAGCGACATCTCTCCTAATGCATGATGGACAGTCACTGTGGGGAACGCTCAACCCATATATTGAGATATGTGGGGGATTGTTAGTATTTTTGTCTTTGGACTAGGAAAGATAGTTCCACATCGGGGAACGCTCAACCCATATATTGAGATATGTGGGCAAAAAAAAAAAAAAAAAAAAGAGAGGAGGGAGGCGTTCAGCCATCGTCTCTATAGATGGTGGTCTGGCGATTCAACTCTAACTTGACCCGGGTGGGATTTTAGATGGGAAGGGCGTCGAGTCATCCTGGTCTTTATCAATAACTGAGTCATATTCACGTCCGAACGTACCAAAAATATAAAATTTTAAAATATACTAAATATTTTTTAATTAAAATTTTTATAGATATATTTTTTAAGTTTCGGTAGCCAAAATTATAACTTAATACAATCAACTATTCTATTTTAATCTATACCCTAAATTTTAAAATGATATAACTTAATACCATCAACTATTTAATATCCTCTGTGAGTCAGACGGTAAGTTTTTCGTTATATATCGAGTTGTCACTTTCAAATTTTAATATATCAAGTTGAAAAAATAGAATTGTTGAGGGTATCAAATTACAATTTAGTTATATGTTTAAATATATTATATGATTAGCTTAAATATAATTTGAATGTTGAATATTTTTTAATTTGAATTTATATATATATATATATATATATATATATTTGCCAAGTGTCAAAAACTCATTGGTCAGACTTACCATTCAACATAGCCAGGTGGTGAGCCGGGACCATCTAATAATCTCCAACTAATGGTACATAAGAGCAACAAAATTAGAAGAAAAATAATGAAGTTAGAGAGGACAATAACCACTAGATCGAGTCCATTTTTATTTTTTTATTTTTTTTAGCTCCAACAAATGTCATTTTTTTTAGTTCCAACAAATTTGCATGACACGTAATTTTTTTAGTTCCAACAAATGTCATTTTTATAGGTTTTTTTAATTGATTTAAATCACATTAAATATTTAAACTATTATTTAAATCTAATATGGCCTAACTAAATAAAAGTATCTAATTATATTTAGTGTTAAATTCTGATCCAATTTAAACCACACTGTATTTTAGAATATAATCAAACATAGGTTCTAGTGTATTCTGTCAAATCCATAATGGAAATTCATTATAACCTAATTTAATCCAATATTTAATTGAAATTCATTCTAACCTATTTTAATCCAAATATTATTTGAAGTAAAACCTAATCAAAAATTTAATTTGATATTAATTAGTCTAGTTGATCATGAGTTGTGAATGATGGGTGTTCTGTCTGAGATCCCAAGAACAACGATTGGATCTGTTGGAATTCATTGTTATTTTGATTTGGCAATCCCTGCTACAGAGCCGAATTCGTTTTCCAAATCTAAGGGAGAAAACTGTTTGGAAAAAGAATAGCCGAAGACTTTGAAAAATATGGAGAAAATAGTTTCAACATCACGGAATTATATATGCTGCCAAGATTGGGAAAAAAAACTTCTGTGAAATTTGCCACACCTTACCGACTCCGACAAGTCTGCTAAAGAAGAAGATTCTGATAAGCTCAGTTAAACAGAATATTAAAGATAACTCATCTTCCCAGGACAGAGTAGAAGAGTTGATCAGTAGATATGGAAGTGGTACAAATACTGAACAACTCACTTCTCCAGAGAGCAGCAAACCACATAATTAACATAATGCCGATGTTGTTTAACAAAAGAAAAATGAGATCAGAGCTTAGAGAATGAACTCTACTAATCCTTATGTCTTCAGATGACTTCGAATTGATTACATTTCTGAGGGACATAACAAGTCTGTCAAGATATAATCTCAGTTTTGCCAATTTTGAATCCAGACTTTGCATAGACATTTCACATGTATCATCATCATACATTCTCTACACAAATAATGGTGGTGATACTGCATCCTGACAAGCGCACCTGACGTCAAAGAAAAATAAGAGACCAGAGTTTTTAATGATATATTTGGCATCGCCGTCAGCATTTGATGATTCCGGCTATTTGTTCTGTCCTTCAA
Organism: Iris pallida; assembly: GCA_029216955.1. NCBI lineage: Eukaryota > Viridiplantae > Streptophyta > Magnoliopsida > Asparagales > Iridaceae > Iris > Iris pallida. The sequence goes on along the minus strand of JANAVB010031417.1, from coordinate 14,202,011 downwards.
ATATCACATAAAACAGGATTATGATAATGATGTAACACAAACCCTACTAAGTCCGTCGTTACATAAACCATGAAACTGATGTATCATTTTTAACCGTATAAAGAGGTATAAAACCAAGGGGAGTCGGCTGACAAATCTGGACCCGCATCTGACTTCCCTTGTAGAAGATTGGGTGTCAGTCACAAGCTATTACAATGAATATAGCAAAAATATGCTGGATTCCATTTATGGATACAGGCCATAGAACCCTTAACAAAGTGAATGAATACAAAGGAGAATTGCTCCTGTACAACATTGATTTTACTTTCTTGTAGGATCTTTAAACTATAGAAGGCAGATTAGTCGGGTAGACTTCTTCCCATTGGATCTTTCAAATGCCTGAAGCATAGGAGAGAAATATATAAACACTTCAAGATACTCAATATCGAATATATTGTCAACAAAAGAAGACGAGGTATCACCTTTTCATTGCTGCATCAGTTTACCATTTCATCAAGTTTCTGTCTGTAGTTGGCCAACGTCTGTATACAAAGAAAATACAGGACAGTTATTTCCTACTCAAATGGCATGTGGTGCTGTTGGCCAGTATAAATCTAATGGCAGGTATCAATATGATACGAATCCTTCACTTCTCAGTAGGGATGTGATTTTAAACTAAATCACAGGATATTAACACTAACACCAATAATTGTACCAACTGTTAGCTCCAAGAGTTGCATTTGGTATCAGCACAAGTTTTCTACAACATTTTGTCACATATTTTCTCCTTTTGTGAGAATAAGCCCCACCCCCCCCCCCCCCCCCCCCCCCCCCCGGCCCTTCGCCTGGTAATTTTCTTTGTGAAACCCATGCCCAATGTTTAAAGTCCAATAGCAAACAGGCCAATTGCAATTCCACAATATTCTCTTAAACATGCCAATCTATGCGTCACTCGTGAATAACCCAACAAAATTTCTTCATTTCATCCCCCAAATTTATATCATTAGCCATGTACTCTTCCAGATTCATGTGCAATCCTCTACATTTGTATATTATTAGATATGTATTATTTTACCATCAAATTCATGTGTAATGATCCAAAGTAAACAAACCTGCCAGAATGAACTGGCATTGACCATCAATTTACTAACTGGAGATTTCATTCTCAAATCTCATACTAAAATTGCAACACGTACTGGGTTTTTTTTCACGAAAAACTTTTAGGCACAACAAGAAGTCAAGAACACATAATCGGAGTAGAAAACCAAAAAAAGTAAGTCTCTAAAGGAATAAGAAACTCATAAAAATTAATCATGAAGGAAACTAGTGGTGAGCTTATGACGCAGATTAGACATACTCTTCTAACTCACTCTAGGAAGAAAAAAGAAAGAACAGACTCTGGACTGTTCCAAAGACTAGGAAAGAAACTCCCAGAGAGGTACACACATATAGATACAATCATGTCGCGCACACAGATTGTATAAGATTAACCATTAGAAGTATATAATCACTTAGTTTATATGGGTGGTGTCCAGTCAAAAAAGAGTGCATCCTACATTGCCCAACTTTAAAGCAATTCGGGTTCTCCACCAAAGATTCCCTCCTGGTTTTATGCATCCTTTATAATCTTAAATAGCTGCCAGAGACTTTGTTTCTTCTCCAGAAACCACCACAATATCTCCTAAGGTAGTCTATTATAAGACTTCTCTAAATCAGTCAAAACCATATGTAGACTCTTCTTCTTTGTTTTAAACATTTTCATCGAACTTCTTACTAAGTAAATAGCTTCCATAGTATATCTTCCTTACATAAAACCAAATTCATTTTGCGATAATTTTGTTTTATTTCTTAGTCTTTGCTCAATTATTCTCTCCCTAAGTTTCATAGCATGGCTCATAAGCTTGATTCCTTGATAGTTACTACAACTATATACCTCCCTAGTCTTTAGATATAGGTACTATAATACTTTTCTTGTCATTGAGCACTTCCTAGTCCCTAGGATTTGGTTGAATAAAGTAGTTAACCATATCACTATATATTGGTTTATCTAGAGGAAATAATGAGATGATTATTATTGATGAGAGACTACATGTATATAGGAGAGGCTAGCCTCCTCTCCTATTATTCTAAGCAATGTGGGACTAAAGCTCATTAACTAATAACTCTAATATAACACTTAACACCCTCCTTCAAGCTGGAGCATAGATGTCAATCATGTCCAGCTTGTTAAATAAAAATTGAACCCGAGGACCCAGAAGAGGCTTTGTGAAGATATCAGCTATCTGGTCGCCGGTTCTCACATTTTTAAACTTTATGACTCCCTTTGTATATTCATCACGAACAAAATGAATGTCAATTTCAATATGCTTCGTCCGTTCATGAAATATTGGGTTGGTGGCAATGTGAATAGCAGACTGGTTATCATACCATAGATCTGCCACTTGAGACCCTGCGTCTTCTCCTAGTTCTTGTAGGAGATGCTTCAAATATAATATCTCTGACGTGCCATTAGCAATAGCTCGATATTCTGCTTCTGAGCTTGAGCGTGCTATCGCACTTTGTTTCTTGCTTTTTCATGACACTAGATTTCCGCCAATAAATACTGAGTAGCCAAATGTAGACCGTCTATCTATCAGGCTTGCTCCCCAGTCAGCATCAACAAAACACTCAATGCGAGTGTGTCCATTATTCTCCATTCGAATTCCTTTTTCTGGATTCTTTACTAGATAACACAGAATCCTGAGAACTGCCTGCCAGTGTGGAATTCTTGGAGAAACCATAAATCTACTTGCAACACTCAATGCAAAAGAAATGTCCGAACGCGTCATAATCGCCAAGTAGTTGAGTTTTCCAACTACTCGACGATACTGATCTAGATTGGTCATCAGGACCCCTTCGTCTGGAAGTAACTTCGCCCCTGGATCCATAGGTGAGGTTGCTCCCTTTGCTTGCATTATGCCTGCATCATTTAGTATGTCCAGCACATACTTTCTTTGAGATATTACAATGTCCCACTTACCCCGTGTGACCTCAATGTCCAAGAAATAGTTCAAGGATTCCATATCCTTGGTTTGAAATTGTTCTCCAAGAAACTTCTTGAGACTTGAAATACCCTGGCTATCATCTCCCGTGATTACAATATCATCAACGTAGACACCAAGGAGTATTCTTCCAGCAGATGTGTGTCGATAGAAGATTGAATGGTCATTCTTTGATTGACACATGCCAAATTGAGTAACAACATGTGTAAATCGACCAAACCATGCACGAGGTGATTGTTTCAGACCATAGAGGGCCTTCCGCAGATGACACACTTTACCCTCCCTTGCAACGAACCCGGGAGGTTGCATCACATATACCTCTTCATCCAGATCCACGTGGAGAAAAGCATTCTTTATATCCAGCTGAAGTAACGGCCAGTCATATCGAATGGCCAAGGCCATGAAGACACGAACGGATGTCATTTTGGCCACATGAGAGAATGTCTCGAAGTAATCTTCACCATAGGTTTGAGAGTATCCTTTGGCCACCAGACGAGCCTTCAGTCGATCAAGAGTGTCACCCGGTTTCACCTTAATCGTGAACACCCATTCGCAGCCGACTGCCTGTTTACCAGTAGGTAAGTCGACTAAGTCCCAAGTATGATTTTTCTGGAGAGCTTTTGTCACTCCCCGTTCCAGAAATACGTATTTTTAATACATGTACTGCTTTAATATATTTAATATTTATCATGTATTGTTCTGTAATTAAACTCCTTTAATTTTATGTTAATTAATTTCCTGTAATTTTATTTCTGTATTTTATTTCCTGCTTTATACTCTGCTTTAGCTATGCTTTGGGTTCGGCTTGGATTGGATTAAGTATGTTGGTTCATCATGAATCGAAACAAACCCCCACCTACCACCACCTCTTCATTTAAAACCCCACTCCCTTTCTCTCTCTTCATTACTTCACCATTACTCTTCTTCTTCCTCATAAACAAACTCCCACCCACCAGCCGCCTAGGCAAGTGCCAAACTTGCTTCTTGATGGATCTCCATTATTATTGTTCCATCATCTTCCTTACTTGATCTTAAGCCTCTTTAGTACTTAGCATTTTCAATTTCCATGGCTCATTTCTTGTAAATCTAAGTTTAAAGCATTTTCGGATTTCTTAGGTTTTGATCTAGTAACTTTGTTATTTTTTTAGTTTTGATGGTTCCATGTTGTAGAGAATTTCGTTCTACCCCATTTTGACCTATGGAAGTCCAGTTTTGGGCTTGGAATGAAGGAATTTGGGAGCTCGGAAGCAATAGCTTCCAATGGTTCTCCTTCTCAAAAAAGTGGAGAAGAAGAACAGTGCTTGACCGCATGAGTTTTCATGCGGCAAGTCTACCTTGGTCGCATGAGCGCTGTCATTTTGGCCGCATGGGCTTAGTCAGCCGCATGGACCTCAATTATTCCCAGGCGCATAAGATAAATTCTCAGCCGCATGGCGCTGCGTGACTTCTCAGTCGCATATAGGCTTGCACCTATTCAGCCGCATAGAATTTCCCCTGGCCGCATGGGCGCATGTTGCCCGTAGCCGCATGAGACCCCTTTAGTTTCTAGCTGCATAGGGCTTTGCTAATTTGGCCGCGTGAGACTATTCTGTTCCGGCCGCATGGAATCACCCTTGCCCAGCCGCATGTAACCCATTCATTCCCGGCCGCATGAATCAATAATTTCTCAGCCGCATGAATGCCAGCCATAATACCTTTTTGGCTGATTTTTGTTTCAAATTGACATTGATTGACATTTGAATGACATTTATTACCATTGATTGATTGACTTGGCATCTATTAACATTAATTCTTGTCTTGACATTAATAAACAGGGATTGTTATCTTGATTTAGTAATTGATCATGCGTTCCTAGTTGGAACTAAGAGACTGGCTAGTCGTCTTATTAAATTGAATGAATGAGACACGTTCATATCATGAACTATTGTAATCGACTGGCTGATCTTGAATATTGGCATACAGACACATGCAGGTTTCAATTTATTTATTTATTTTACAAAAGCAGCATGTGTACTTTATGATCAAGGCATGATTATTCCGTGGTTAGTTTTGATTGTTGTATTACGCTATGTAAGACCTACAACCTAACCACACGGGTATCGTTGTAGAGTTGTGCATATCGTACCCCGTACGAAAGTACTCATTTGAATGACCATGATCCACGGCATGGGATTTCGCTTAACGTAAAGGCTATTAAGTTAAATAAAATAATGATTGCATGGAGAGAATGGATTCCCGAGTTCTTACATGGCAGCCCTCTTGGGACTATTAAGTGCCCGACAGGCCGACTGGTTCCCACAGATACTGCAAATCTGCCACACGGGCAGGGAGCGGTATCTGCTTATATTATTTAATTGTACATGGTATACTAACGACGAGCGTCCCGCTGGAACTCGTCTAAATACATGATTGGCGCAATTGATTGATTGGATAGACTAGCCTTGCTTGCACATAGTAAGAACTGAGGAATCATCTATTGCATAATTCCAGGATAACTTGGAACTCACAGTAGCAAGCCGTAGTAGTTGCATGGCCGTTTAAATTGATTTGTTTGTGTACTGTACCTACTCTGTTACCTAACTGAGATGATCAAAATATCAGGACATGACGGGCCAACTTCTGTCCTTGTTTGGTTGGGAGGTTTGGTCGAAGTGTCGTGATGTTATGTGAATCCTAGTAGATAGCAGAGATCTATTATCATATTCTCTTATTACTGGCTTCATTCCTCGTATCGTGCTCCCTTGCGGTACTTGCTATTAGAGGTCTAACCTCTCTGGTTTTGCATGGCCAGATTTAGAGCCGGTCCCCGAGGATCCAACTTACTTCTACCTCCAAGATGGTCAATACTAGAGGGATGATCGCAGGAGAACTCGAGTGGGTTTCTTACTTCCCCGCTCGTTTTGTTATCTATTTTATACTTTGCCGTTTGGCACCGACATGTTAGTCGGATTGTCTTGTACCTACTTTTGCATAATTGTAACTAAGTCAGGCTGCAGCTGATAACAATTGTGTATACTTGCTACATCATCTGGCTATATTTTGTAAAGCCAGATATCAAGAACATTTTGATTGAGCGTTTTGGGACGCCTTACTGCTTCATCTTACATGTTCTCTATTTCTGTTTCTTGTTTGAATGATTGAGACAATAGATGTGAAGTGATCATAGGAAGACTTTCATGTAGTATGCACCCCCTCGTCTTGTAGACAGCATTGATCGTATTATACGGTATTCATCTACCCGTAATACGTAGCTGGCTGAGTCATTCCCCCGCTCTCCAGTATTCTGGTTCTGGGGCGTGACAAGGTTTTAGTGGTGGCCCATGCAGGTCTGATTTCAGACTTGTGGGGTGTTTTAATAGGATGTCTCAATCACACATATTCCCCCTCGATCTCATGATTCGTTAATTCTCAACTCCAGCTTGGCATTCCAGTATCCCTTGACTTCATTGATCCTTCGTGTCCGATCGTTTGATTGTTCTCTTGTCCCTTTTCTTAGGGGCACTTCGTCCGCACCTGTCAGAGCTGGACAGCAACAACATGGACAGCATGGACAACATGACCAGGTTGGTCAGCAACACGGGCCAGTACTACCCCAAGAGGCTATTCAAGAAGAAGTGATAGTGGAAGCAGCAGCTGGATCGCAGTATCCGGAGGTTCCACCGCCACCAACAGTTCCACCTACCCCAGTGGAAGTGGACACACCGGCCCTTCTGGAGATCATGAGAGGGATGATGGCTACTCAGCAACACCAGATGTTAGCCCAGCAGCGCATGCACGCTCAGTTGCAAGAGCAGAATGTACTACTCAACCAAGGATTGCAAACGGTTTTGGAAAGAGGGGCAAGGCCAGATTCAGGAGCATCAACCAGATTTTGCAAGTTCAACCCCCGCCGTTTCGAGGGCACGGAAGATGCCATCTCAGCAGATGCATGGTTTAAGGATATTGAGGCTATTCTGACAGCGGCTAAGGTACCGGCAGAAGAACGTGTGGATCAAGTGAAGTTGTTACTTCAGGATCTCGCACGTGATTGGTGGGAATCAGAGGAAGTAGGTATCAGACGTCATGTTGCTTGGGACGATTTTACAGCAAGGTTCAAGACAAAGTACTATAGAGTTGTGGCGCAGTTTGAGCTACAACAGAAGTTTATCAACCTCAAGCAGGCCGGCAAGACGGTAGATGCCTATGCAGCGAAGTTCTGCAGATTGAGTAGGTTCGTCCCGGAGATGGTAGCAACGGAGAGCCAGAGGGCTATGAGATTTCAGCAAGGGTTTCATCTTGAGCTCTTGCAATTAATAGAAGGGCACAACTACCAGACTTTCGATGAGGTATTGACGGCAACCCGAAGGCATGAGATCACCATTCAGAGGATCACAGCAAGGACTGGAGGTCAGAAGAGATCCCACAGTCAGATTGAAGGAGGAGGGGGAGCAGCGCCCCGAACAACAGCACCATCCCCTGGCGTTCGCATCCACGATGTGGCGATACGAGGGCCAGCACCACCACCCAGGCAGCAGCAGCAACCACCAAGGAAGAACCAGCAACCCCAGCAGGCTGCACTTATTGTGGAAAGATAGGACACACTAGAGATGTGTGTCGGACATTGAACGGACTGTGTTTGATATGTGGAAATCCAGATCATCGGGTTACCACATGTCCCATGAATTCGAGGTCCGGAGAACCAGTGCAGCAATTTCCTGCTCTGCCAGCACCAGGGACAGGCCAGTATCGAGGACCAGCAGTGGCAGTGAGACCATTGGCCCAGCGTCCGTTGATGCTACAGGCTCAGATGTTTCGGCAGCAGGGACCGCCGATACAGCAACACCAGCATAGACCACCCCAGCATCATCAAGGCAGGGGCCAGCAGCAGCACCAGGCTTATGACGCAGATTAGACATACTCTTCTAACTCACTCTAGGAAGAAAAAAGAAAGAACAGACTCTGGACTGTTCCAAAGACTAGGAAAGAAACTCCCAGAGAGGTACACACATATAGATACAATCATGTCGCGCACACAGATTGTATAAGATTAACCATTAGAAGTATATAATCACTTAGTTTATATGGGTGGTGTCCAGTCAAAAAAGAGTGCATCCTACATTGCCCAACTTTAAAGCAATTCGGGTTCTCCACCAAAGATTCCCTCCTGGTTTTATGCATCCTTTATAATCTTAAATAGCTGCCAGAGACTTTGTTTCTTCTCCAGAAACCACCACAATATCTCCTAAGGTAGTCTATTATAAGACTTCTCTAAATCAGTCAAAACCATATGTAGACTCTTCTTCTTTGTTTTAAACATTTTCATCGAACTTCTTACTAAGTAAATAGCTTCCATAGTATATCTTCCTTACATAAAACCAAATTCATTTTGCGATAATTTTGTTTTATTTCTTAGTCTTTGCTCAATTATTCTCTCCCTAAGTTTCATAGCATGGCTCATAAGCTTGATTCCTTGATAGTTACTACAACTATATACCTCCCTAGTCTTTAGATATAGGTACTATAATACTTTTCTTGTCATTGAGCACTTCCTAGTCCCTAGGATTTGGTTGAATAAAGTAGTTAACCATATCACTATATATTGGTTTATCTAGAGGAAATAATGAGATGATTATTATTGATGAGAGACTACATGTATATAGGAGAGGCTAGCCTCCTCTCCTATTATTCTAAGCAATGTGGGACTAAAGCTCATTAACTAATAACTCTAATATAACACTTAACACCCTCCTTCAAGCTGGAGCATAGATGTCAATCATGTCCAGCTTGTTAAATAAAAATTGAACCCGAGGACCCAGAAGAGGCTTTGTGAAGATATCAGCTATCTGGTCGCCGGTTCTCACATTTTTAAACTTTATGACTCCCTTTGTATATTCATCACGAACAAAATGAATGTCAATTTCAATATGCTTCGTCCGTTCATGAAATATTGGGTTGGTGGCAATGTGAATAGCAGACTGGTTATCATACCATAGATCTGCCACTTGAGACCCTGCGTCTTCTCCTAGTTCTTGTAGGAGATGCTTCAAATATAATATCTCTGACGTGCCATTAGCAATAGCTCGATATTCTGCTTCTGAGCTTGAGCGTGCTATCGCACTTTGTTTCTTGCTTTTTCATGACACTAGATTTCCGCCAATAAATACTGAGTAGCCAAATGTAGACCGTCTATCTATCAGACTTGCTCCCCAGTCAGCATCAACAAAACACTCAATGCGAGTGTGTCCATTATTCTCCATTCGAATTCCTTTTTCTGGATTCTTTACTAGATAACACAGAATCCTGAGAACTGCCTGCCAGTGTGGAATTCTTGGAGAAACCATAAATCTACTTGCAACACTCAATGCAAAAGAAATGTCCGAACGCGTCATAATCGCCAAGTAGTTGAGTTTTCCAACTACTCGACGATACTGATCTAGATTGGTCATCAGGACCCCTTCGTCTGGAAGTAACTTCGCCCCTGGATCCATAGGTGAGGTTGCTCCCTTTGCTTGCATTATGCCTGCATCATTTAGTATGTCCAGCACATACTTTCTTTGAGATATTACAATGTCCCACTTACCCCGTGTGACCTCAATGTCCAAGAAATAGTTCAAGGATTCCATATCCTTGGTTTGAAATTGTTCTCCAAGAAACTTCTTGAGACTTGAAATACCCTGGCTATCATCTTCCGTGATTACAATATCATCAACGTAGACACCAAGGAGTATTCTTCCAGCAGATGTGTGTCGATAGAAGATTGAATGGTCATTCTTTGATTGACACATGCCAAATTGAGTAACAACATGTGTAAATCGACCAAACCATGCACGAGGTGATTGTTTCAGACCATAGAGGGCCTTCCGCAGATGACACACTTTACCCTCCCTTGCAACGAACCCGGGAGGTTGCATCACATATACCTCTTCATCCAGATCCACGTGGAGAAAAGCATTCTTTATATCCAGCTGAAGTAACGGCCAGTCATATCGAATGGCCAAGGCCATGAGGACACGAACGGATGTCATTTTGGCCACATGAGAGAATGTCTCGAAGTAATCTTCACCATAGGTTTGAGAGTATCCTTTGGCCACCAGACGAGCCTTCAGTCGATCAAGAGTGTCACCCGGTTTCACCTTAATCGTGAACACCCATTCGCAGCCGACTGCCTGTTTACCAGTAGGTAAGTCGACTAAGTCCCAAGTATGATTTTTCTGGAGAGCTTTTGTCACTCCCCGTTCCAGAAATACGTATTTTTAATACATGTACTGCTTTAATATATTTAATATTTATCATGTATTGTTCTGTAATTAAACTCCTTTAATTTTATGTTAATTAATTTCCTGTAATTTTATTTCTGTATTTTATTTCCTGCTTTATACTCTGCTTTAGCTATGCTTTGGGTTCGGCTTGGATTGGATTAAGTATGTTGGTTCATCATGAATCGAAACAAACCCCCACCTACCACCACCTCTTCATTTAAAACCCCACTCCCTTTCTCTCTCTTCATTACTTCACCATTACTCTTCTTCTTCCTCATAAACAAACTCCCACCCACCAGCCGCCTAGGCAAGTGCCAAACTTGCTTCTTGATGGATCTCCATTATTATTGTTCCATCATCTTCCTTACTTGATCTTAAGCCTCTTTAGTACTTAGCATTTTCAATTTCCATGGCTCATTTCTTGTAAATCTAAGTTTAAAGCATTTTCGGATTTCTTAGGTTTTGATCTAGTAACTTTGTTATTTTTTTAGTTTTGATGGTTCCATGTTGTAGAGAATTTCGTTCTACCCCATTTTGACCTATGGAAGTCCAGTTTTGGGCTTGGAATGAAGGAATTTGGGAGCTCGGAAGCAATAGCTTCCAATGGTTCTCCTTCTCAAAAAAGTGGAGAAGAAGAACAGTGCTTGACCGCATGAGTTTTCATGCGGCAAGTCTACCTTGGTCGCATGAGCGCTGTCATTTTGGCCGCATGGGCTTAGTCAGCCGCATGGACCTCAATTATTCCCAGGCGCATAAGATAAATTCTCAGCCGCATGGCGCTGCGTGACTTCTCAGTCGCATATAGGCTTGCACCTATTCAGCCGCATAGAATTTCCCCTGGCCGCATGGGCGCATGTTGCCCGTAGCCGCATGAGACCCCTTTAGTTTCTAGCTGCATAGGGCTTTGCTAATTTGGCCGCGTGAGACTATTCTGTTCCGGCCGCATGGAATCACCCTTACCCAGCCGCATGTAACCCATTCATTCCCGGCCGCATGAATCAATAATTTCTCAGCCGCATGAATGCCAGCCATAATACCTTTTTGGCTGATTTTTGTTTCAAATTGACATTGATTGACATTTGAATGACATTTATTACCATTGATTGATTGACTTGGCATCTATTAACATTAATTCTTGTCTTGACATTAATAAACAGGGATTGTTATCTTGATTTAGTAATTGATCATGCGTTCCTAGTTGGAACTAAGAGACTGGCTAGTCGTCTTATTAAATTGAATGAATGAGACACGTTCATATCATGAACTATTGTAATCGACTGGCTGATCTTGAATATTGGCATACAGACACATGCAGGTTTCAATTTATTTATTTATTTTACAAAAGCAGCATGTGTACTTTATGATCAAGGCATGATTATTCCGTGGTTAGTTTTGATTGTTGTATTACGCTATGTAAGACCTACAACCTAACCACACGGGTATCGTTGTAGAGTTGTGCATATCGTACCCCGTACGAAAGTACTCATTTGAATGACCATGATCCACGGCATGGGATTTCGCTTAACGTAAAGGCTATTAAGTTAAATAAAATAATGATTGCATGGAGAGAATGGATTCCCGAGTTCTTACATGGCAGCCCTCTTGGGACTATTAAGTGCCCGACAGGCCGACTGGTTCCCACAGATACTGCAAATCTGCCACACGGGCAGGGAGCGGTATCTGCTTATATTATTTAATTGTACATGGTATACTAACGACGAGCGTCCCGCTGGGACTCGTCTAAATACATGATTGGCGCAATTGATTGATTGGATAGACTAGCCTTGCTTGCACATAGTAAGAACTGAGGAATCCTCTATTGCATAATTCCAGGATAACTTGGAACTCACAGTAGCAAGCCGTAGTAGTTGCATGGCCGTTTAAATTGATTTGTTTGTGTACTGTACCTACTCTGTTACCTAACTGAGATGATCAAAATATCAGGACATGACGGGCCAACTTCTGTCCTTGTTTGGTTGGGAGGTTTGGTCGAAGTGTCGTGATGTTATGTGAATCCTAGTAGATAGCAGAGATCTATTATCATATTCTCTTATTACTGGCTTCATTCCTCATATCGTGCTCCCTTGCGGTACTTGCTATTAGAGGTCTAACCTCTCTGGTTTTGCATGGCCAGATTTAGAGCCGGTCCCCGAGGATCCAACTTACTTCTACCTCCAAGATGGTCAATACTAGAGGGATGATCGCAGGAGAACTCGAGTGGGTTTCTTACTTCCCCGCTCGTTTTGTTATCTATTTTATACTTTGCCGTTTGGCACCGACATGTTAGTCGGATTGTCTTGTACCTACTTTTGCATAATTGTAACTAAGTCAGGCTGCAGCTGATAACAATTGTGTATACTTGCTACATCATCTGGCTATATTTTGTAAAGCCAGATATCAAGAACATTTTGATTGAGCGTTTTGGGACGCCTTACTGCTTCATCTTACATGTTCTCTATTTCTGTTTCTTGTTTGAATGATTGAGACAATAGATGTGAAGTGACCATAGGAAGACTTTCATGTAGTATGCACCCCCTCGTCTTGTAGACAGCATTGATCGTATTATACGGTATTCATCTACCCGTAATACGTAGCTGGCTGAGTCATTCCCCCGCTCTCCAGTATTCTGGTTCTGGGGCGTGACAAGGTTTTAGTGGTGGCCCATGCAGGTCTGATTTCAGACTTGTGGGGTGTTTTAATAGGATGTCTCAATCACACATATTCCCCCTCGATCTCATGATTCGTTAATTCTCAACTCCAGCTTGGCATTCCAGTATCCCTTGACTTCATTGATCCTTCGTGTCCGGTCGTTTGATTGTTCTCTTGTCCCTTTTCTTAGGGGCACTTCGTCCGCACCTGTCAGAGCTGGACAGCAACAACATGGACAGCATGGACAACATGACCAGGTTGGTCAGCAACACGGGCCAGTACTACCCCAAGAGGCTATTCAAGAAGAAGTGATAGTGGAAGCAGCAGCTGGATCGCAGTATCCGGAGGTTCCACCGCCACCAACAGTTCCACCTACCCCAGTGGAAGTGGACACACCGGCCCTTCTGGAGATCATGAGAGGGATGATGGCTACTCAGCAACACCAGATGTTAGCCCAGCAGCGCATGCACGCTCAGTTGCAAGAGCAGAATGTACTACTCAACCAAGGATTGCAGACGGTTTTGGAAAGAGGGGCAAGGCCAGATTCAGGAGCATCAACCAGATTTTGCAAGTTCAACCCCCGCCGTTTCGAGGGCACGGAAGATGCCATCTCAGCAGATGCATGGTTTAAGGATATTGAGGCTATTCTGACAGCGGCTAAGGTACCGGCAGAAGAACGTGTGGATCAAGTGAAGTTGTTACTTCAGGATCTCGCACGTGATTGGTGGGAATCAGAGGAAGTAGGTATCAGACGTCCTGTTGCTTGGGACGATTTTACAGCAAGGTTCAAGACAAAGTACTATAGAGTTGTGGCGCAGTTTGAGCTACAACAGAAGTTTATCAACCTCAAGCAGGCCGGCAAGACGGTAGATGCCTATGCAGCGAAGTTCTGCAGATTGAGTAGGTTCGTCCCGGAGATGGTAGCAACGGAGAGCCAGAGGGCTATGAGATTTCAGCAAGGGTTTCATCTTGAGCTCTTGCAATTAATAGAAGGGCACAACTACCAGACTTTCGATGAGGTATTGACGGCAACCCGAAGGCATGAGATCACCATTCAGAGGATCACAGCAAGGACTGGAGGTCAGAAGAGATCCCACAGTCAGATTGAAGGAGGAGGGGGAGCAGCGCCCCGAACAACAGCACCATCCCCTGGCGTTCGCATCCACGATGTGGCGATACGAGGGCCAGCACCACCACCCAGGCAGCAGCAGCAACCACCAAGGAAGAACCAGCAACCCCAGCGGGCTGCACTTATTGTGGGAAGATAGGACACACTAGAGATGTGTGTCGGACATTGAACGGACTGTATTTGATATGTGGAAATCCAGATCATCGGGTTACCACATGTCCCATGAATTCGAGGTCCGGAGAACCAGTGCAGCAATTTCCTGCTCTGCCAGCACCAGGGACAGGCCAGTATCGAGGACCAGCAGTGGCAGTGAGACCATTGGCCCAGCGTCCGTTGATGCCACAGGCTCAGATGTTTCGGCAGCAGGGACCGCCGATACAACAACACCAGCATAGACCACCCCAGCATCATCAAGGCAGGGGCCAGCAGCAGCACCAGGCTTATGACGCAGATTAGACATACTCTTCTAACTCACTCTAGGAAGAAAAAAGAAAGAACAGACTCTGGACTGTTCCAAAGACTAGGAAAGAAACTCCCAGAGAGGTACACACATATAGATACAATCATGTCGCGCACACAGATTGTATAAGATTAACCATTAGAAGTATATAATCACTTAGTTTATATGGGTGGTGTCCAGTCAAAAAAGAGTGCATCCTACATTGCCCAACTTTAAAGCAATTCGGGTTCTCCACCAAAGATTCCCTCCTGGTTTTATGCATCCTTTATAATCTTAAATAGCTGCCAGAGACTTTGTTTCTTCTCCAGAAACCACCACAATATCTCCTAAGGTAGTCTATTATAAGACTTCTCTAAATCAGTCAAAACCATATGTAGACTCTTCTTCTTTGTTTTAAACATTTTCATCGAACTTCTTACTAAGTAAATAGCTTCCATAGTATATCTTCCTTACATAAAACCAAATTCATTTTGCGATAATTTTGTTTTATTTCTTAGTCTTTGCTCAATTATTCTCTCCCTAAGTTTCATAGCATGGCTCATAAGCTTGATTCCTTGATAGTTACTACAACTATATACCTCCCTAGTCTTTAGATATAGGTACTATAATACTTTTCTTGTCATTGAGCACTTCCTAGTCCCTAGGATTTGGTTGAATAAAGTAGTTAACCATATCACTATATATTGGTTTATCTAGAGGAAATAATGAGATGATTATTATTGATGAGAGACTACATGTATATAGGAGAGGCTAGCCTCCTCTCCTATTATTCTAAGCAATGTGGGACTAAAGCTCATTAACTAATAACTCTAATATAACACTTAACACCCTCCTTCAAGCTGGAGCATAGATGTCAATCATGTCCAGCTTGTTAAATAAAAATTGAACCCGAGGACCCAGAAGAGGCTTTGTGAAGATATCAGCTATCTGGTCGCCGGTTCTCACATTTTTAAACTTTATGACTCCCTTTGTATATTCATCACGAACAAAATGAATGTCAATTTCAATATGCTTCGTCCGTTCATGAAATATTGGGTTGGTGGCAATGTGAATAGCAGACTGGTTATCATACCATAGATCTGCCACTTGAGACCCTGCGTCTTCTCCTAGTTCTTGTAGGAGATGCTTCAAATATAATATCTCTGACGTGCCATTAGCAATAGCTCGATATTCTGCTTCTGAGCTTGAGCGTGCTATCGCACTTTGTTTCTTGCTATCAGCATAGAATTGGCACCAGGAACTAAACCGATATCAGATCGAGTTTACAGAATGGCGGATTCAGAGCAGGCCAAGGTATATCAGCACATAGAGGAACTGAAGGAGAAGAAGTTCATCCAAGCTAGCATATCACCATGGACAGCACCAGTGGTACTTGTAGGGAAGAAGGATGGGTCATCCAGATTGTGCATCGATTACAGGAAGTTTAACGCGGCAACAGTAAAGAACAAGTACCCACTACCCAGGATCGACGATTTGTTTGACCAGTTGAGCAGAGCTAGAGTTTTCTCCAAGATAGATCTTCGTTCAGGGTACCATCAAGTGAGGGTTCGGAAGGAGGATATTCCCAAGACAGTATTCAGGTCGAAGTATGGGCATTATGAATTCTTAGTAATGCCGTTTGGTTTGACCAATGCTCCAGCAATATTTATGGATTTGATGAACCGCATCTTTATGCCATACTTAGATCAGTTTGTCGTTGTGTTTCTTGACGACATTCTCGTATACTCTGCCAGTGAAGAGGAGCATGAAGACCACCTCAGGAAAGTGTTACAGGTTCTGAGAGAGAACCAGTTGTATGCCAAGCTCAGCAAGTGTGAATTCTGGACGGATCATATTTCATTTTTGGGTCACATCATATCAGGAGCTGGAGTAGCAGTGGATCCCAAGAAGGTAGAAGCAATAAAGAGTTGGCCAGTACCCAAGACCGTAGTTGATGTGCGGAGTTTCTTGGGATTGGCAGGGTATTACAGGAGATTCGTGTCAGACTTTGCAAGACTTTCAGCACCCATGACCCGCTTGACACGGAAGGATGTGCCATTCGTCTGGTCGGCAGAATGCCAGGCATCATTTGAGAATCTGAAGCAGAAGTTGATATCAGCGCCTATTCTTACATTGCCAGTTGGACCCGGAGGTTTTACTGTGTATTGTGATGCGTCAGGTAAAGGACTTGGATGTGTCCTCATGCAACATGGGAAGGTGATAGCATATGCATCTAGGCAACTTCGAGACCACGAGAAGAATTACCCAACTCATGATTTGGAGTTGGCAGCAGTAGTATTTGCTTTGAAGCTATGGAGGCATTACTTATATGGTGACCGAGTGGACATGTACACAGACCACAAAAGTCTGAAGTACATATTTACTCAGGAGGAGCTGAACATGAGGCAGAGGAGATGGTTAGAGTTGATCAAGGATTATGACGTAGAGCTTCAGTATCATCCAGGCAAGGCTAATGTGGCAGCAGACGCTCTTAGCAGGAGAGGCGGCGCATTTATGTTGACAACCCAGAAGCACATTTTAGAGGACCTTCAGGAGATGGGCATCGAAGTTATACTTCCTAGCGATGTAGGAGTTCTAACAAGTCTACAAGTTCAATCTGACTTGATAGACAGGATCAAGGCAGCTCAGGCACAGGACCCAAGGATTCAGAAGCTTAGAGCAGAATGTGAGTCAGGACTCAGAAAGGAGGTGCAATTTCATGAAGATGGTACCCTTAGGTTTGGATCGCGCCTATGTGTGCCTAGTGGAGATATCAGACAGGAGGTTATGGCAGAAGCTCACAGTTCTCAGTATTCTATACACCCTGGAGGGACCAAGATGTACCAAGATATCAAGCAGCACTTCTGGTGGAATGGAATGAAGAGGGAGATAGCTAGATTTATTTCTCGTTGCTTGGTATGTCAGCAAGTGAAGGCAGAACAGCAAAGGCCAGCTGGGTTATTGCAACCGCTTCCTATTCCGGAATGGAAGTGGGAACACATCACAATGGACTTTGTGACCGGTTTACCGAGATCACCAAGTGGTAAAGATGCTATTTGGGTGATAGTGGACCGGCTTACAAAGGCAGCACACTTTCTTCCTTTCAGAGTAGGACAATCCACAGAAAAGTTGGCAGAGTTGTATATGCAACAGATAGTCAGGCAGCATGGAGTCCCTGTCAGTATTGTGTCAGACAGAGATACCCGTTTCACATCACATTTCTGGAAGAGCTTACATCATAGTCTGGGCACCAAGTTGAAATTTAGCACGGCTTACCATCCACAGACGGACGGGCAATCAGAAAGGACAATTCAGACTTTGGAAGATATGTTGCGAGCTTGCACCCTAGATTTTGGAGGATCTTGGGAGAGCCACCTGCACTTAGTTGAGTTTTCATATAACAACAGTTATCAAGCCAGTATCCAGATGGCGCCATTTGAAGCACTATATGGTAAGAAGTGTAGGTCGCCACTAGCATGGGATGATATCGGGGAGAGGAAGATGCTAGGCCCAGAAATGATTGTCCAGACCGTTGAAGTGATCAAGGGAATTAAAGAGCGACTTCGAGTTGCGCAGGATCGGCATCGTCATTGGGCGGACCAGCATCGTAGGCCGCTAGAGCTTTCTGTTGGGGACCACGTGTTCTTGCGGATCTCACCTACCCGTGAGATCATTAGATTCGGCGTTCGCGGGAAATTGAGTCCGCGATACGTGGGCCCATTTGCTATCCTTGATAGGATAGGCGATGTTGCTTATCGTTTATCCCTTCCACCTTCGTTACGAGAGGTGCATGACGTATTTCATGTATCTCAGTTACGTAGGTATGTATCGGACCCAAGCCATATCCTTGATCATTCTGAGCTGGTTGTTGGTACCAACCTGTCTTACGAGGAACAGCCTGTGTCCATCTTGGACCGAAGAGAGAAGATACTCAAGAACAGAACAATTAGACTTGTCCGGGTTGCTTGGGGTCATCACTCATTAGGAGAGTCAACGTGGGAACGTAAGGATGATATCTGATCACGGTATCCATATCTGTTTGACTCACAAGGTATATTTCTTCTCGTATACCTTGATTGTCTTAAACCCCTCATGCTTGTTATCCTATGCATAGAACTACTTGATATCGTAGATTGTTAATATAGATAAGTTATCTGCTAGTTAACATTGAAGAATGATTGCTTGCTCAAGTTTCTTGTACCTAGATTAGCTTAGTTTTGATATTCCTATCCTGCTTTGATTTAAAATTCCGAGGACGGAATTTTTCTAAGGAGGGTAGAGATGTTACTTCCCGTTCCCGGAATACGTATTTTTAATACATGTACTACTTTAATATATTTAATATTTATCATGTATTGTTCTGTAATTAAACCCCTTTAATTTTATGTTAATTAATTTCCTGCAATTTTATTTCTGTATTTTATTTTCTGCTTTATACTCTGCTTTAGCTATGCTTTGGGTTCGGCTTGAATTGGATTAAGTATGTTGGTTCATCATGAACCGAAACAAACCCCCACCTACCACCACCTCTTCATTTAAAACCCCACTCCCTTTCTCTCTCTTCATTACTTCACCATTACTCTTCTTCTTCCTCATAAACAAACTCCCACCCACCAGCCGCCTAGGCAAGTGCCAAACTTGCTTCTTGATGGATCTCCATTATTATTGTTCCATCATCTTCCTTACTTGATCTTAAGCCTCTTTAGTACTTAGCATTTTCAATTTCCATGGCTCATTTCTTGTAAATCTAAGTTTAAAGCATTTTCGGATTTCTTAGGTTTTGATCTAGTAACTTTGTTATTTTTTTAGTTTTGATGGTTACAACAGAATTTCGTTCTACCCCATTTTGACCTATAGAAGTCCAGTTTTGGGCTTGGAATGAAGGAATTTGGGAGCTCGGAAGCAATGGCTTCCCATGGTTCTCCTTCTCAAAAAAGTGGAGAAGAAGAACAGTGCTTGACCGCATGAGTTTTCATGCGACAAGTCTACCTTGGTCGCATGAGCGCTGTCATTTTGGCCGCATGAGCTTAGTCAGCCGCATGGGCTTAGTCAGCCGCATGGACCTCAATTATTCCCAGGCGCATAAGATAAATTCTCAGCCACATGGCGCTACGTGACTTCTCAGCCGCATATAGGCTTGCACCTATTCAGCCGCATAGAATTTCCCCTGGCCGCATGGACGCATGTTGCCCGTAGCCGCATGAGACCCCTTTAGTTTCTAGCTGCATAGGGCTTTGCTAATTTGGCCGCATGAGACTATTCTGTTCCGGCCGCATGGAATCACCCTTGTCCAGCCGCATGTAACCCATTCATTCCCGGCCGCATGAATCAATAATTTCCCAGGCGCATAAGATAAATTCTCAGCCACATGGCGCTGCGTGACTTCTCAGCCGCATATAGGCTTGCACCTATTCAGCCGCATAGAATTTCCCCTGGCCGCATGGGCGCATGTTGCCCGTAGCCGCATGAGACCCCTTTAGTTTCTAGCTGCATAGAGCTTTGCTAATTTGGCCGCATGAGACTATTCTGTTCCGGCCGCATGGAATCACCCTTGTCCAGCCGCATGTAACCCATTCATTCCCGGCCGCATGAATCAATAATTTCCCAACCGCATGAATGCCAGCCATAATACCTTTTTGGCTGATTTTTGTTTCAAATTGACATTGATTGACATTTGAATGACATTTATTACCATTGATTGATTGACTTGGCATCTATTAACATTAATTCTTGTCTTGACATTAATAAACAGGGATTGTTATCTTGATTTAGTAATTGATCATGCGTTCCTAGTTGGAACTAAGAGACTGGCTAGTCGTCTTATTAAATTGAATGAATGAGACACGTTCATATCATGAACTATTGTAATCGACTGGCTGATCTTGAATATTGGCATACAGACACATGCAGGTTTCAATTTATTTATTTATTTTACAAAAGCAGCATGTGTACTTTATGATCAAGACATGATTATTCCGTGGTTAGTTTTGATTGTTGCATTACGCTATGTAAGACCTACAACCTAACCACACGGGTATCGTTGTAGAGTTGTGCATATCGTACCCCGTACGAAAGTACTCATTTGAATGACCATGATCCACGGCATGGGATTTCGCTTAACGTAGAGGCTATTAAGTTAAATAAAATAATGATTGCATGGAGAGAATGGATTCCCGAGTTCTTACATGGCAGCCCTCTTGGGACTATTAAGTGCCCGACAGGCCGACTGGTTCCCACAGATACTGCAAATCTGCCACACGGGCAGGGAGCGGTATCTGCTTATATTATTTAATTGTACATGGTATACTAACGACGAGCGTCCCGCTGGGACTCGTCTAAATACATGATTGGCGCAATTGATTGATTGGATAGACTAGCCTTGCTTGCACATAGTAAGAACTGAGGAATCCTCTATTGCATAATTCCAGGATAACTTGGAACTCACAGTAGCAAGCCGTAGTAGTTGCATGGCCGTTTAAATTGATTTGTTTGTGTATTGTACCTACTCTGTTACCTAACTGAGATGATCAAAATATCAGGACATGACGGGCCAACTTCTGTCCTTGTTTGGTTGGGAGGTTGGTTCGAAGTGTCGTGATGTTATGTGAATCCTAGTAGATAGCAGAGATCTATTATCATATTCTCTTCTTACTGGCTTCATTCCTCATATCGTGCTCCCTTGCGGTACTTGCTATTAGAGGTCTAACCTCTCTGGTTTTGCATGGCCAGATTTAGAGCCGGTCCCCGGGGATCCAACTTACTTCTACCTCCAAGATGGTCAATACTAGAGGGATGATCGCAGGAGGACTCGAGTGGGTTTCTTACTTCCCCGCTCGTTTTGTTACCTACTTTATACTTTGCCGTTTGGCACCGACATGTTAGTCGGATTGTCTTGTACCTACTTTTGCATAATTGTAACTAAGTCAGGCTGCAGCTGATAACAATTGTGTATACTTGCTACATCATCTGGCTATGTTTTGTAAAGCCAGATATCAAGAACATTTTGATTGAGCGTTTTGGGACGCCTTACTGCTTCATCTTACATGTTCTCTATTTCTGTTTCTTGTTTGAATGATTGAGACAATAGATGTGAAGTGACCATAGGAAGACTTTCATGTAGTATGCACCCCCCTCGTCTTGTAGACAGCATTGATCGTACTATACGGTATTCATCTACCCGTAATACGTAGCTGGCTGAGTCATTCCCCCGCTCTCCAGTATTCTGGTTCTGGGGCGTGACAGCTTTTATCTCCTCGTTCATAGCAGCACGCCAATCAGGATGTCGGAGACCCTCCTCAGCGGTCTTGGGGATCTGAATCTCATCAATAGTA
Organism: Iris pallida; assembly: GCA_029216955.1. NCBI lineage: Eukaryota > Viridiplantae > Streptophyta > Magnoliopsida > Asparagales > Iridaceae > Iris > Iris pallida. The sequence goes on along the minus strand of JANAVB010031417.1, from coordinate 14,180,205 downwards.
GCCACCAGAGACTGAGTGTGACTGGTAAGTCCTTTGTAGCTGTCAACATACAGGAGATGATCACGACAGGCACGACGGGAACGTTCTGGAGGCGGAACCGCCGGAGCTGCTGGCGGAACTGATGGAGCTGCTGGTGGAACAGATGGAGGCAACTCATTGGAGCCGGAGCTGCTGGTAGAACCAGAGGAGGAGGATTATGTGGGCGATATCGGCAATGGCTGAATCGGTGTATGTGGACCATCAGCCTGAGAGACTGGCTCGCTAAGGAAGGGCACCCGTACGGAAAGCTGTTGTCAATGTTATAGATTTCGCTAGGCGGAGTCGGTGCGTTGAGAGCCCGACTAGCGCCTAGGCGGCGCCTAGGCGCCGATTTGATTTATTTTTTTTTTTTTTTTTGCTCATGACTTTCTATATAAATAATATATATGTTACACTTATAGACACAAAAGCAATTGAGCATTTATGGCTAGAGTGGCAGTGCTTAAGACTTGGTACGAGTTATCATGGGTTCGAATCCTAGTGGCAGTGCTCAAATTTTTTTTTTTCTACTTTAAAAAAAAAAAAACCAACATATAAGGGGGAGGAGAGGAGAGAGAGAGTCAGTAGACTCCGCTCCGCTCCGCTCCCCTCCCCTCTCCCCCCCTCCCCTCCCCTCTCCCCTCCTCCCCTCCGCTCCCCTCTCCCCTCCTCTCTGCTCCCCTCTTCCTCCCCTCTCCGCTCCCCTCCTCCTCCCCTCTCCGCTCCCCCCTCTCCTCCTCCCCTCCGCTCCCCTCTTTCCTCCTCCTCCCCGACGACGACGACGTCGACCACGACGACGACGACGACGTCGACCACGACGACGACGACGACGTCGACCACGACGACAGCAGCAACAACAACAGCGACAGCAGCAGTCGGCGGCGACGGCGGCGACGGCGACGACGGCGGCGACGGCGACGACGGCGACGACGGCGGCGACGGCGGCGACGGCGACGACGGCGGCGACGGCGACGACGGCGACGACGGCGGCGACGGCGGCGACGACGGCGACGACGGCGGCGACGGCGACGACGGCGACGACGGCGGCGGCGGCGGCGACAGGTAAGTCTTTAATTTTGTCGAATTTTTTTGTTTTGATTTTTTTTTTCTTGAAAATTTCAAAATAATTAACCCTAACCCTAACCCTAGGTCCGACTAGGGCCGCATAGGGCGCGCATAGGGCCGCCTAGGCCCGCCTAGGCCCGCCCAGCGCCTAGGCCGGCCGCCTAGGGCCTTTTCGGTGCGGCCGGTGGCCGCCTAGCGCCTAGGCGCCGCCTAGGCGGCCGCCTAGGCCGATTTTTAGAACACTGGCTGTTGTGTTTGAGGAGGAAATAACAAAAAATTCTCTTCTGGATAGACCAGAGGAGCCGGACCCGTTGATTGTGAAAATAGTGGAAATTTTGTTTCTACAAAGGTAACATCCCGAGTGAAAAAATATCGCTTTAAGACAGGAGAAAAACACCGATACCCTTTCTGATTAGGATATCCAAGAAAAATATATTGTATTGCCTTAGGATCTAATTTAGAAAGGGTTGGTCGGGTATCCCGAATATAGCATAAGCAGCCAAAGATGCGGAAAGGCAGAGGAAATGGTTCTCGTCCAGGAAAAAGCCTAGAAAGGGAGAGCTACCATTGAAAACAGACGATGGCATGCGGTTAATAAGATAACAAGTAGTAAGAACCGCATCCGGCCAAAATCGCTTGGAAGTACGTGCTTGAAACATAAGAGCACGTGTTGTTTCCAATAAATGGCGATTCTTGCGTTCGGCTACACCATTTTGTTGTGGTGTGTACGCACAAGAGGTTTGGTGGATGATGCCATTGAGGGCCAGATGTTTATCGAGATTACGAGATAAATACTTACAGCCGTTGTCACTCCGAAAAATTTTGATTAGAAGACCAAATTGTGTTTTTATTTCAGCATGAAAGTTGCACCAGATGTTAAATAATTCAGAGCAATTTTTCATTAAATAAACAAAAGTGACACGTGGGTAATCATCGACAAAAGTAACAAAGGACTTAAAACCCATTACCTATGTTGTATTAAGCGTGAGGCGAGGCGAGGCGACGAGGCTGTCGCCTCGCTTAATGGCGCTTAAGCGGCGCCTAAGCGGCGCTTAGTTAGCGCCTCACCTTTTTTTTTGCTTCTACATGTAAAATACTCTATATAGTATATATACATAAATTTCAATATTTTTTCGTACAATCCTACTAGTATATGCATGAATAACAATACCAAATATCAATCAAGCAAAGCAACAATATAAATACTAGAATCAAAATGCAAACTACAAGCCACACATACATACTACTAGTCATCAAAATACCATCAAACATAAAAGTTGTCTTTAAAGCTCCTACTTAAACTTTTCCAACTATCCAACTATATAAATAACAAAAGATTCGGTTTAGTTTATCAAAAAAGATTTTAAAAAATTCAAAAAAAAAATTCAATTTTTTTTTCAAAAATCGTTAAGCGAGGCGCCTAAGGCGAGGCGAGGCGCTACTAAGCGACGCCTAAGCGCGCTTAAGCGCTGATCGCTTTTCTGGGGCGAAAATTCATTAAGCGAGGCGCCCTAATTCTAAATCTCGCTCGCTTAAGCGCGCTTTTTACAACATAGCCCATTACAGAGTCAGTCGAACAAGGTCCCCATATATCAGAATGCACCAACTCAAAAGGAGCGGAAGCAATTTTATTTGGACTCACCGGATAAGGAACCCAATGATGCTTAGCTAAACTACATGGCTCACAATGAAAAGAAGAGAGAATATCTAAATATGGGTACATTCTCTGGAGAGCTTGGGACGATGGATGGCCTAACCGACAATGTAACTCGACAAGATCGAGTTTCATGCCGGCACAGACAACAAAAGGAGTTGCGTCAAACAGGTACAAGTCTCCAGCCACATGCCCATTACCGATAGTCTTCCCAGTTTTTAGGTCCTGAAAAACACAACTATCAGAAAAAAAATGTTACCGAGCAATGTAGTTCACGAGTAATTTGACTAATAGAAATTAAACTGAACGGGTTCCCAGGAGTAAGCAGTACAGAATTGAGTGACAGTCCGGAAGAAAGATTGGCACTTCTACGGCCTCGGACTGTCAGGGAACCGCCATTGGCAACAGTAATGCCAGAAGCACGACGTACAGGTACATAATCATGTATCATACCTGCGTCACCAGTCATGTGAGAGGATACACCAGAGTCAATTACCCATTGCTTGGATTTTACTATGCACGCGGCTGAGTATCCGGCTGTGGAACCAGACGTGTATGCTTCACCCCGACGTTGAGCCTGGAAATCAAGGAACTCTGTATATGAGTCCGAAGTCATCTGAATAGATCGGACCCCATCATCAGGGACATCAGTGGTGATATTAGCAGTAGGTGATTTAGTGCATTGCCAATAGAAATGGCCAAGCTGACCACAGTTAAAGCATGTGCGCGGTCTTCCTCCATCACGACCGCTATTGCCCCATCCTCCATCACGACCAGCATTACGGTCACCCCGTCGGCCGCCACGACCACCACGAAATCCCGTACGAGCGGCCCCGAGAGCAGAACGATCAGCAGGAGTATCACCCGGAGTGGTCTCAACGACTTTGGCAGCCCGAAGGACACGATAGTGTGCTTCCAACAGGGACGGTACATCATATCCAGCAATAATCTGAGAACAAGCAGAGTCCGCATCAGGACGGAGAGAGGCGAGATAAGCTATGACATGAAGCTGCTCACGTTGAGCCCGTGCTTCATTAATATCCGACGTAAGGAGTAATACGCGGTCGATCTCATCCGTCATAGCCTTAAAGTCCGGAAATGGTCTTTATGAGATTTGTCTCCTTGATTTGCTCGGTACACACCAACGACCGAGTCATAAATACGAGACAAATCGCGTTTACCATCAAACGTCGCCGCCAACATTTCCTATAACTCCTTCACGGAGTACGTATTCTGAACCATGTCTTCCACCGATGGTTTCATAGAATTCATCAACTGTGTAAACAGTCGACTGTCATCTGTGTCCCATTGCTCAAAGATGGGATCATCGTCTGCTGGAGGGTTGTCAGTCAGATAGTTGGACAACCGCATTTCTCGAAGTGTCTTCTCGACCTTCTTTCTCCATGTCGAGTAGCCCTCTGGCCCTTCCAACTATCGATCGACAAGTCGAATGGAGGAAATCGTCGTGCTAGTGCCCGCTAGTGTGTTGCTGACACTAGTATATGTGGCACTGCTATTCGCCGTAGAGTCTGTCATTTATCAGAGATTCGATTGTCGATGTGTTCTTTCCACTTGATAAACACAGCAACTCTGCCAATGCGCTAAAAACGGAACCAGAACCGGCACACGTACATAGAAAGCAGAGAGTGTGGATCACAAGTCAGGACAGAGAGATAACCCATGGTAACCTCTTATAGATTATGGTGTGAAGATCATGGAAAGAAACAAAGATTCATGCACAACAAACCATATGTGTGCTCTTTGTTAAATTTTCAGCATTGATGGACAGAGGTTCCAACAAATGTTTTCCCACTGAGAATCCCAACAATGATTTTTTTTTAGAAACTAAACTAGGATTTGGAGGAAGTGGGTGGCAGCTGATGGAAGGAGAGGGTTAGGGATTGGAGGCATCGGAGGGGCTGACAGGGAGCCGGGGGAGGGGGGGCGGGCAGCAGGTCGTAGGGGGGCAAGCAGGTCTGGGAAGGGGGGGTTGCAGCAGCAGCGGGTCGAGGGGGGGCAGCAGGTCGTGGAGGTCGGGGGGGCTGACAGGGGGCCGGGGGGGCGGGGAGCAGGTCTGGGTTGCAGCAGCGGCAGCAGGGGGGTCTAGGTGACGGCTGGGTTTTTTTTTGTAGAGATTAGGGTTTGTGGAGAGAGAAAGAGTGGGGGTGACGGCTAAGATTTTGGCTCTGATACCATGTAGAATAGAAATAATGAGATGATTATTATTGATGAGAGACTACATATATATAGGAGAGGCTAGCCTCCTCCTCTCCTATTATTCTAAGCAATGTGGGACTAAAGCCCATTAACTAATAACTCTAATATAACACTTAACACATAGCATGGCTCATAAGCTTGATTCCTTGATAGTTACTACAAATATATACCTCCCTAGTCTTTATATATAGGTACTATAATACTTTTCTTGTCATTGAGCACTTCCTAGTCCCTAGGATTTGGTTGAATAAAGTAGTTAACCATATCACTATATATTGGTTTATCTAGAGGAGAAAAGATATATATAGAATTTCTAGGTAGCGAACAGTGTCTCTACTGAAACATACTACAAAATCTGATCTACGGTTTTGGTATAAACACAATTGAAATCTATTACAAATGGATCCTTCATTAGTTAGTGGTGCCCCTAAATAAATTCATTTTCAGGGACATCAACTCCCTGCTAGTTGTTTGTCTTTTAATTTGGAATGTGGCAGATAAACCATGCTTAGTGTGCTATCAAATGCAATATATCACTCCATTGGCATATTTTTGCTAAAGCATCATCGATCACTTGAAAGGAAAAAACCCAGGCTAGCCATCTTAAGTATATATCATTGCCCTTGAGGTTGTACTATGCTATTCGCCAGTGCCCCTAAAACTTCCATGAAACCTTCCCTCCTGTAAGCAGCCTATGGTTCCACTACCAGCAAGATTGTAATAAAGTTCTTCCAACCCTTGAGATAGCCCTTCAAGACCTCCAAGGCTCAAGGTGTAAATATTCAATTAACAGACTATGTGCACACATAACACATGTAGCTATATACTATGTAGTATACACATTATAAAATAAGTATGCCTCTCAATGAAACATTGAGGAGACTTATCTCCCACTTATCTCCCACCTATTCTTCAAAACAATTATAAATATGCATTATTTTCATGTCAAATGAGCTGCACAAGATTTTTAAACTATGGTTTATAGAACATATTCTATTGAATAAGCTGCTTACCCTAGTATAAGCATAAACACCGGCTTCAGAAGGAGCTGTCGGACTTCCTCTCCTGATGAACTTTCCTTCTTTGAAAATATACAGCATGGGAATTCCAGTAGATAGCTCTAGGCTGATAACCTGCAGGAAATAAGGAAAAAAATTACATCAAATACTTGATGCTTCAAATAAAGTTTACTTTCAAGTAACAGGGGTTGCTTCATCACCTCTTGAGAGGTCAACTTGTCGAGATACATAATTATAGATCTCAGCGAATTCCCATGAGCAGCAATCATCACATGCTTCCCATTCAAGAGTTGAGGTTCAATCTGTCATTGAATAATTTTTCAGTATCTTATGGCTGAAGTGAAGAGATGCTATTTTGAATATTAAACAAAACAAAAATAAAACCATACACTAATTCCACAAAATCATCCATTGCATAAACTGACATCAATTTAAAACATTGAAATAGAAGCGAATTGTGTCCTTAACTCTGTATAAATATTTAGCTCGTGATGCATATTGGATGGAGCCAAGTAAAGCAAGCATGTAGATCCATAAGTTAGACATCAAAGCTAGCATATGAAAAGGCTCTTTTCTTGAGAATTGTTGTTGATATCCATATTGCACTTGAAGTTACTCGTAAAAGATTAAAGTCCTTTGAGCGCCCCCCCCCCCCCCCCCCCCCCCCTGATAGCTAAAATATGCTTTGACTTTTAAGAGAGGATTTTACTAGGTGATGAAGAAAATTCTTTGTAGCTAAGAATCATGGATTCTCTTTAGTTGACTGATGTCCAGAGTCAGACAAGGAGCAATACAACATATTCCCATTCTTATAGGCTGTGTTTGGTTCAAGATAAGTGAATCAAAAAAACTTAAGTCTGCTTTAGTTGCTTGAAGGAAGTGAATGGGTGCTCTTTCCCTTTCAAGTCGATGGAACTTTCACTCTAAAAGAAGAGAATAAAAGAAAAGAATCCCATTTGTTACTCTGCTCTTACCACTGCTTTTATTCCCTTGTCCTTGTATACTGAATCCAACAATTTGGATTGGGGAAAGAACCTGATGTTGTGGGTCGGGGAGGCCTACTCACTCGTCAGGGAGGGCACCAGCTAACCAGGAAGGAGTGTTGGTTTGGTCAATTTGTGATGGTCCGAAGATTCATATATTTGGAAGGTTTGGAGAGGAATATTCCTTATAGAGAAGTCCTTGACTCCTTGTTGACCTTGGACTTCTATGTATGCTTCTTGTAATGAAGAAATTAAAACTATAGTCAATTGTCCTGTAGCTATGAACATGTAAGAGGAGGCTAGTCAAATCACAAATTGCAGTAGGACAAGTCAGTTATTCTCCGTATTGAATGTTATCATGCTGACTTCTTCAAGCAGGGTCAGTATCAACAGGCTAACCCAAGCCACCTTCTGTTATCTACTATAGGAGTTTAGAAGAACCAAATGGTGATCATCAATAGAGAGAAAAGGGCCTTCCTCCAAAGTCCTGTCAAGTACAATTCTTGCTAGAGAAAGATGGCAATTAGATGCACGAGCTCTTAAAGAGACCAATCTACAGGTTTCCTGGGATTACCCTCGAGTCCTCCATACTCAATTTATCAAATACAAAAGCTTTCCTAGCCACCACCATAACCAGGTTGGATAGAATTGAATTTTGATGGTGCGCTGAAGCTGATGTCAAGGTGGGGGCAAGTGTGATAGCACAAGATACGGATGGGAAGTCACTTCTTCTTTGGGGTTTCTTTACATGGAATCCCTGTTCCTTGGCAGATCTTAGAGGGACCCTGGAAGGGGATGAAGCATTTGTAGTAGAAGTTTGAGGCTGGTTGTTAGTTACTTCTTGGTTAAGTTCGCGTTTGACGAAGGGAGCTATAATAAAGGTCTAATGCAAGATGTGACACAGTGGCTTCGAGAATCGCACTGGAAACTTCTCACTTGTCGAGATAAGACTCCCTCACTGGCTGGATGATCTTTTTTTTAAGAAAAGACCAAAATTGACTGTCCCCGGCAGGGGATTGGAACCTAGGACCTCCCCTGCCTTATACCAAAGGCCTCAACCAGTTGGTAGCCCAACCTTTGGTGATTGGATGACTAACTGAACCAGTAATGGCAATAGTAGCTAATCTTACCTGAGGTGCTCCCACAAGAGTTGTATGGCTTTGGCTTGTTAGAAGTTTATCATACATAAGTGTTTCATCCGGTAAAGTTAAGAGTTGTGATGCATTACCAAAAAAGACCTGTCAACAATCTGTGGAATTTTTCCTTAATGATAAAGTATTCCCTATTCAAGTTTTTTTTCCCCTTTTCTTTTGAATAAGTCCCAAGAGGGAAGTTGAAAAAAATAAAATAAAGAAGTACCTAATGTGCATCCTAATGGAAAACTAACTTATCATGAAATACAATTTGGAATATCCTTACTTGTTCTTTGAAATAAGCAACAGCCCTTTCAGCACACATCTCTAAACTCTCGCCATTTGGTGGAGGAATATCATAACTACGGCGCCACTCATGAACTTTCTCTTTGCCAAATTTATCAGCTGTTTCCTGTTTATTGAGGCCCTGTAATTCACCATACCTAAAAGAAAGAGCAGTAGACAGATATATTAATACGAATTGTAGCTTAGAGGCTAATGATCATGCAGGTAAATGAAAATATCTAGAGTAGATTCAAGAAAGAAGCCTATACATTCTTTCATTTAATTGCCAAGCTGTAAAAACTGGAATGGATTGTTTCCTAGTCTCCTCACTGTAAACCTGGCTCCATTCCATGGCCTGTTCACTTTCTTTGTGCATGATAATTGGAACCTGAAATGTGTAACACCTAATATGATGAAGCCGTCATGAATATTATCAAATTTCCTCTACAGGCTGTAAATAATAATAATTAGTTTTGGGCATGTAGTTCTTTAAGAAAATCAAAAGCTAGAGTTCCAGTAAAGAAAACCTTCTTGCGGCGATGCTGGGTCATAGCAAGCATGGCAGTCATTTGGGCACGAATCAATGCAGATGTAAATATCACATCAACAGGTATAGTACTTATTCTTTTACCAGCTTCAATTGCCTCATCCACTCCCTTCTGAGTCAAAGGTACATCAACACATCCTGTAAACAGATTCTTCTCATTCCACAAAGATTCGCCGTGCCTAATCAATATAAGTGCAGTTTCATCTACAGACAAACAGAACACCAATTTAAATATTTTCAAAAAAAACATATTTAGCTTATAAATGCACACAATATAGTGAAGAAGAAGGAAAAAAAAAAGGCCCCTTAGGGTGTGCTTGGTTTGAGAGAAAATTGAGAAAGGAAAAGAAAAAGAACATCAATTTGGCAAGAGAGAAAATAACTAATATAGATTTTTCTCAATCATTTCCCTCCAGTTTTGGAGGGATTCCAATCTCTCTGTCTCCTTCCGATCATGTCTCCCTCCACCGATCTCTCTTTCTCTCTCCTTCGAATCATGCTTTGTCTCCTCCTCTCGGTACTCCAGCTCTCTCTTTCTTCCTCATCTTCCTTTTCCTTCTCTTCTTTATTTCTCTCACAATTTTTTTTCTAAATTTCTCATCAAGCAAAAAAAAAAAACTTTTCATTTCATTTTTTCTCTTTCTTTTTCTTTTCCATTTTCTCTTTCCTTTCCCCCATTTTCTTATAAAACAAACACATCCTTAATATCTAGAACCAAATCCATATCACTAGTGCCAAGAAAGAAAGAAGCAATTTGTTAGTCATATACTAACAATATCATCTTAAGATGTACCATACAACTGACTGTTAGATGATAACGATAATAATGAAGCCTATTACGTATATTTTCTAACTTGACAGGGTTGCACATAGATAGCCATTCAAAGAGTATGATAAACTTCATACTTCAAAGCTATGTTGATCAAAAGTGACGGTGATATGTCAACCTTATGTCATATCAACCATACTGAACAACAAACCAATAACTGTCTACAAGAAATATCAATTGAAAACATGTATTACTTGATTTCTTCCGGGAACCGCTTGTGTTGTTGTTGTTGTATGGTAACTGAACTGGATCGGCTACCGAAGACTGTGAAGATGATGCATGAACCACCCCCAGTTTCCATCTTCCAGAACAAGAACTCTCTCTTCTGATGAGCCTTGAATCAATTCCAAAACCTTTAGTAACCATTGTCACTGAGAAATTCCCGACGCCATTTTGGAAGCCTGAGCTAATGCGACTTCTGTGAGAGTGCAAAGAACCAATGGTATGATGCAATGTGGTTGCAGCCATTCTGGTGCCACAAGAATCGTTATTCGATTAAGGTAATGGTAACAAAGAAAAAGGAGAGAATGTTTGACATTCTTAATTATACAAACAATAGCATCGTCAACATTATATACAAAATAAGCTACTAACCACAATAAAATCTCAGAAAGGCTAGAATATGATCAAACTGGGGTTTATATTTTCGGCTAAATTTTAACTTGATATCCTCAATTATTTCAGTTTTTCAACTTGATACCATACGTTAGTCAGGATTAAGTTTTCTGTTAAAAAAATAAAATATTTTTCTTGATTAAATTACCCCCTTCCTTGTCGTTGCCTCCCTGACCCGCCGCGCCCCACTCCCGTCAGCCCGCAGCTGCCCCCCCACCTCCCCCGCCCCGTCGCGCCCCCATCCTGTCGGGACCACCACTACGACCCTGCCCCGCTGCCGCCCCCCCTCCGCCGCTGCGCCCCTGCCCTGCTGCCTCTCCCCCCCCCCCCCCCACTTCCCGCTTCCCCCTCCCCTCCGTTATTTAGCATTTTATGTTAACATTTGCAGGGCATTAAGTTGTACAATTATAGTTGAGGTATCAAGTTGTCTAGTTTTAAAGTTTAGGGTACCAAGTTGAAAAATGTAATAGTTGAGGGTATCAAGTTGAAATTAAGTCTTTATTTTCTTTAGTCAAATTGTTTATTTCACGAACACATATCAGAAAGCCAAGAATAAATCTGGCATGATGCAATGCGGTTGCGCCCATTCTGGTGCCACGAGAAACAATAGAACCTAAGCAATAAGGAGTCAGCGACACCCCAAAAACCGGTGCCGTGACACATCAAATCACAGATGTGTTGGGACTCTTTCCCATAAGACCTGGCATTTGGGCATTTCGAGAGGATTGAGACATATTGAATGAAGAATTCAGAGATTGCAGAGGAAAATTAGGGAAGAACAGAAGAATTTGGAAGAGGAAACTTTATAGAAAACTTGGGGAAGAAGTAGTTACAACTATAAGGAAAATTGCATATTCATCAGAATCCTTCCTCTTTGCTATTACACTTGATTTATATCATTCCTCCTGCAGCTACTGATTACTTGGCTAACAAACTAACAATCTAATTTGGTGGCTGTGCAGGTGAGCTGGCTGATTGGAATCAACTGTGAGCTGGAATCCTAGCTGGTAATCACCTGAGCACGTTACCTGAGCTTTATTAACAATAATAACTGTCAAAATACTGAAGGGAGGGGAGGCAGTCTTCAGGGCTTGTAGAGCCATAGAATTGGCTCGTAACAATGCCTCCCTCTCAATTTGACCTTGTCTCAAGGTCAAAATGAGGAAATTTCTTAATGAAATCCTCATAGGGAACCCGTTGGGCTTCTTCTTGGGAACAATCCTGCCACTGCACTAGCAAGTCTACTGCTGCCTTGTTCTTTCTTTGAACCAACCTCCTTTCCAACACCCAATGAGGCTCCAGTACCATCTCTTCTGTATAAGTGGGGTTCTCCTGATGCACTGTAAGTTTGGGACTAAGAGTTTTCTTCAATTGGAAAACATGAAAGACTGGATGTATTTGGGTCCATCTGGAAGGGCAAGCTTGTATGCTACAGCCCCAACCTTAGTGAGGATTTGGTAAGGGCTAAAATATTTTGGGGAGAGCTTTTGGGGCCTTCTCTGTCCAACAGTAACCTGTCTATAAGGTTGTAGCTTCAAATAAACCCAATCCCCAGCTATAAATTCCCTGTCAGTTCGATGGCCATCTGCCAACTTCTTCATTCTGTTTTGAGCTAAGGTCAAGTTGTCTTTAAGGAATTGTATGGCATGATCCCTAGACTCCAGGTTCCCTGCTACTTCACTTTCCTGTGTTGATCCTGCCACATAAGTAAGTAAATGGGGTGGAGGCCTACCATAGACTGCCTCAAATGGGGTGGTGTTGATTGCAGAATGCCAATTTGTGTTAAACCAGTATTCAGCCCAGGCAAGAAACTTACTCCATTCTCTGGGCTTGTGACCACAGAAGCATCTGAGATATCCCTCCACACATCTGTTTGTTATCTCTGTCTGTCCATCAGTTTGGGGGTGGTAGGCTGTGCTATACTTGAGTTGGGTGCTTTGTAGCTTGAAAAATTCTTTCCAAAACTGACTGGTAAAGAGGAGATCTCTGTCAGTGACTATAGATTTAGGCATTCCATGTAATTTGAACACCCCTTCAAGGAATACTTGGGCCACCATAGCAGCAGTATAAGGGTGCCCAAGTGCAAAAAGATGCACATACTTAGTGAGCCTGTCCACTACCACTAAAATGGTGGTTTTATGATAGCTGGTAGGGAGTCCTTCTATAAAGTCCATGGAGATATCTTCCCAAATTCTGTTTGGAATTGGCAGAGGTTGTAATAGGCCAGCTGGAGAAACATTCTCACTCTTGTTTCTTTGACAAACATCACAAGCCTTTATGTAATTTTGGACTGCTCTTTTTAACCCTTTTCAGTAGCATACCTTCTTAATTCTGTGCAGTGTCTTGGCAACTCCTGAATGGCCAGCTTGCAGTCCATCATGGTGTTCTTTTAACATCAGAGAAGCAAATTCTGAGGCTGGATCAACTAAAAGTCTATTCTTATAGTAGAGAAGCCCATCTATCAGAGTGTACCTGTCAGTATCCAGCTTCCCCTGTTCCCATTCCTCTTTCTTCTTAATATAGTAAGCTGACTGATTCATCTCTTCCTTGAACTGTGTGATCCATCCTGCATTGACCATAGTGACAGCAGATAGACTTGCTATTCCCCTCCTGGATAAACTGTCTGCAGCCATATTTTCTTTCCCCTTCTTATATTCCACTTTATAATGGAATCCATGTAGTTTGAGTATCCATTTGTATTGAGCATCAGTATATACTCTCTGCTCTAACATGAACTTAAGGGATTTATAGTCTGTTCTGATGATAAAGACCCTTCCCCATAAGTATTGAGACCATTTTTTAACAGCCAAGAGTATTGCTAACATTTCTTTTTCATATGTTGAGAGGACTTTGGCTTTACCTTTCAGGGCTTGACTTAAGTAGGCAATGGGTTTGTCTTCTTGCATGAGTACTGCCCCTACTTCCTCACCACATGCATCACACTCTAAGATGAACTCCTTCTGGAAGTTGGGCATACACAGTACAGAAGGCTCAGTCAGAGCTTTCTTCAGTGCTTCAAAGGCCTCTTGAGCTTTGCTGTTCCACAGGAAGGCATTCTTCTTGAGGAGTTCAGTTAAAGGCTTGGCCAAGCTTCCATATCCTCTGATGAATCTTCTATAGTACCCAGTCAACCCCAGAAAACCCCTCAATTCTTTGAGAGTGGTAGATTTAGGCCAGCTGATCACTGCTTGAATTTTGTCTGCATCCACTTCCACTCCTTAACCAGTAATAACATGCCCCAAATATCCCACTTGCCTTTGGAGGAATTGGCACTTGCTCCTCTTAATCTTCAGTTGGTGTTCATCAAGCTTCTGCAAAACTTTCTCTAAATGCACATAATGATCTTCTTCTTTAGGACTGTAGACTAAAATGTCATCAAAGAAAACTAGCACAAATTTTCTGAGATACTCTCTAAATACATCATTCATCATTGACTGGAATGTGGAGGGGGCATTGGTCAAGCCAAAGGGCATGACCAAAAATTCATAATGGCCTTCATGGGTTCTAAAGGCAGTTTTTTGGATGTCCTCTTCTTGCATTCTAACTTGATGGTAGCCTGACCTTAAGTCCAGTTTGGAGAAAATGTGGGCCCCACTTAACTCATCAAATAGTTCATCAATGAAGGGTATAGGGTATTTGTCCTTAATGATGTTAGTATTAAGGGCCCTATAATCTACACACATCCTCCAACTACCATCAGATTTCTTTACAAGAATTACAGAGGATGAGTATGAGCTACTACTTGGCCTTATGATTCTTGTTTCAATCATATCATGTACCTGCTTTTCAATTTCATTTTTATGAATGTAGGGTTGTCTATAAGGCCTACAACAAACAGGTAATGATCCAGGCAGTAGAGGTATTTTGTGATCATAAGGTCTTTTAGGAGGTAGTTCTCTAGGTTCTTCAAAGAGATGATTATACCTGCCTAGTAGCTGCACCAAGTCTTGGTTGCTGCTCTCCTCTTGGGGTTGAGCCTGTACTGCACATAGCTAGATGATGTATATTTGAGCCCCTTGCCTCAAGTCTTTGTTGTTGGCTTCATTCAAGGCTTCTCTCTGATTTTGTATTCCTCTGAAAATGTGACTGACTCCTTGATCTTCATATCTCATTATCAAGTCTTCGAAATTCCATAAGATATTTCCCAAGGTTCTCAACCAATTGGCCCCCAAGACTACATGGCAGCCAGTTAAGGGTAGTAATAGCAGATCAAATATTTTTTTTCTTCCTTGGCAGTCAATTGCAACCTTCTGACAGAGTCCTTGACTTTGAAGTTTGTCTCCATTGGCTACCATCACTTCAAATCCTTCTTTGTTAGTAATCTGAAGCCCAATTCTCTCACAGAATTTGCTATCTATGAAGCTGTGAGTGGAGCCTGAATCCACTAATATCATTACTGGCTTGTTGTGTATGCTTCCCCTCAGTCTCATAGTTGACTGTTGCAATGTTCCAGAGAGAGCCTGTAAGGATATAGCAAAGGTTCCTGTTGGTGGTGTTTCTTTTGAGTCTTCTGTGAAAACTTCTTATGGTTCTTCCATCTCTGGTTCTTCAACATCACTAATCAACATGAACAGTTTCTTCTCCTTGCATCTGTGCCCCCTGTACCACTTTTCATCACAAGTGAAGCATAAACCCAGTCCTTTCCTTCTATCAAGCTCCTTAGGAGAGATGGTAGAAGTTTTTGGTGTTTCCACAGGCAACATGGAGTTGCCAGCATGATGACTTTGAGCTTTCTTATCATTTTCATGACTGGAGAGCTGAGAAAAACTTTGGAAAGGTGCTGCTCTATTTGGATACAACTGAGTCTTGTATCCCTTCTTAAGAGAAAGTAACTTGGCTTCATAAAATCTTGCCCACTGCATGGCTAAGGGCAATGTGGGAGGATTTGCCACCAGTAATTCATACCTAATTTCATCTTTCAAGCCCCCTATATACTGACTAACCAGATCAGGCTCTTTAGTCCCTCTGACTTTCTTGGAGAGACTCTGAAACTGAGAATCATATTCCTCCACCATGCCAGTTTGAGTGAGTCTTTTCAACTCCATAGCATAATTTGTGAATTATGAGGGCCCAAAATTGAGTCTAATGGCTTGGCAAAAATCTGCCCAAGTTATAAGTCCACCCTTGATTTGAATGAGCCACTCAAACCAATGAGCAGCTCTACCCTTCAACTGAACAGAACAGACCCTCACTTTCTCCTCTTCAGGTATGTGATAGAAATTGAAGTAATGATGGATTCTCAGGAGCCATCCCTCCACATCTGGACCTCCATCATATTCAGGCAATTTCAGTCTCAGGGAGGGTTTTCCTCAGGTATGATTTGTATTATCTTATTGATTCCACAGGTTGGAAGGGGCAGGGTTCATTCCTCCTACTGCTTGGAAAGGGTGTGGACTGAAAGATGGGGGAGGCACGGATTGATTCAATGGGGGTAATGATGATGATAATGGAAGGTTTGTCACAGATGGTAGGGTGTAATTGGGTGGAATTTGGTGTTGATAATTTTGTGGAATATGGCTTGGATAACCAGGGTTCCACTCCATTCCTGGGATTCCAGACATGGCCATTGGAGAACTAAGGTTTGCAGGAATTGAAGTAGGAAGGAGAGGCTCTGTCTCCCTTCTAGATCTACTCATTTCCTTCATCATACACTCAAACATGTCTGTGAGTTGCAGAAATTTACCTTCCAAATTCTGAACCCTCAGATCCGTAGCCTGTACTTGTCGATCCACCATTGATTCTGGCCGGTAGTTGTTGTTGCTAGACTGCTGCTCCTCGCCGACCTCATTGAGCTGATCCATGCGCTCTGATACCAAAATGTTGGGACTCTCTCCCATAACACCTGGCATTTGGGCATTTCGAGAGGATTGAGACATATTGAATGAAGAATTCAGAGATTGCAGAGGAAAATTAGGGAAGAACAGAAGAATTTGGAAGAGGAAACTTTATAGAAAACTTGGGGAAGAAGAAGTAGTTACAACTATAAGGAAAATTGCATATTCATCAGTATCCTTCCTCTTTGCTATTACACTTGATTTATATCATTCCTCCTGCAGCTACTGATTGCTTGGCTAACAAACTAACAATCTAATTTGGTGACTGTGCAGGTGAGCTGGCTGATTGGAATCAACTGTGAGCTGGAATCCTAGCTGGCAATCACCTGAGCAACGTTACCTGAGCTTTATTAACAGTAATAACTGTCAAAATACTGAAGGGAGGGGAGGCAGTCTTCAGGGCTTGTAGAGCCATAGAATTGGCTCGTAACAAGATGACACCAGCACTCGGCCGAGACACGCTAGTACCGTCTAAACCAATCATAATCTACGTTGCACGGATACAAATACGACAAGACACGATACGGACACAGCAACGCGGGCACGGTACTGATTTCGGAGTGTCCCAGTGTAATTTGGAGTTACCGAGCCGTGTGTCTAACGGATTATTTGTAAAGTCTACATGCTTTATGACCAATCATCTAATCTATATTGTAGATTACAATACGAACAAATGTATAAAAATTTAATTGGGTTTTTTAATCCAATCAACAACATCGGAAGAAGAAGAAAACTGAAACTAAAATCAAGAAACCCGTCCAAGAATCGTTCCATTCTGAATAGAGATCAAGAATCCAGATGCACATAAACAGGAACCAAAAAAAAGGGGGAAATTTTACATACTCTTCAAATCCAAATACAAGAAAAAAATTAGAAGAAGAAAGAGGGAGAGAGTTTTTTTTTTTTTTCCCAAAGCAGTCACCTGTCGGAGAGGAGAGAGCGAGAAAGCCGAAGAGAAGAAGAAGTGCGTTTCGAAGAAATCGATCGATCAAGAAGAAAGCATGTCGATTTCGGAAGAAGAGATCTATGTTTTTTTTTTTTCCCTATAGAAGAGAGCGCCAATTCATGAAAACTAGAAAGAAAAGACTAGTTTTGGTTGAGAAAAGCGACACGAGGAAGGGGAAAAAAACGTTGGTTGACAAGAAAGAGAAAAAAAAAAAAAAAAAAATGGCTGGCGACGCCAAACTAGAGGAATGTGGAGTTTGGTGAGTCTTGCGATGGGATTTGCTGTTCCCAGATTTTTTTTTTTCACATAAAATTCTAAATTCTACTGAATTTATAATAAAATAATATTTATAATTAGTGGAATCTACAATTGTATGGAAGAGCAAATATGATTGAAATATAAAATTTTGGTACACCAGATCCCAACCCGAGACTACTCTTGACTAAAAGTAACAATGAGAATGGTTGGTTGGGTTAGGAAAAAATATATTTCACGTAATTATAATTTTCTTTCCAATGGTTGGTTGGGTTAGAAAAAAAAAATATTTCATGTAATTATAATTTGTAAAATACTACTTTACAAATACTGTAATTATAGTTTTTATGTACTAATCTCTAAGAGAAATGCTATGCCTACAAGCAAAAGGTTACAACCGGCCACGTGGCCGGCTTACATTGCAGGAGAGAGGAAAGAGGTGGGGTCGGCTAGAACCATGTTAGCAGGAGGAAAGTGGGTTGTAGAAAAGTTGTAAATGGTTGATAGTAAACATAGCATTATTGCATCTCTAAACTTTCTGGGAGCTCTATGGCCATGTGTGGAATGCTGACGGGCTCCAAAACGCATAACAGTACTCTTAGAAAATATTTTTCCATACAAATATTAATCTTACTTTGTTCTAATTTAGTTTAGCATGGAAAATCATTAGGATTAGGTATAGCTTACTAATTACAACCCCCTCTTACCGCAAAAATGTCAAAAATAAAATTAGTTTCAAATTTTTTTAATATCTCTGAATATCTCATCTATTGGTCTCTCTCTTGCTTTCGTCAATTTTCTTTTTGGTCTAAATGTCTGGTCTATTGGCCCCTCCATTTGTTAAAATACTGACTTCGTTCATGTAGGTAACCCAAAACAAAGTATCCCTTCAAACACCCAAGACATTTTCTACTTCTACTTCTACTTCTACTTCTACTTGTATTCATATGTATGTATGTCCCTTTGACCTAAGCTATTATTTGATCAATTGATTATAAGCTCCTAAAAGTAATTATAGTAATGCACATATGTTTTCTTCATAATAGATAGCAGAAAGTAAGGGCCCGTTTGGTTCTCCTTTTAAACTCAGTTTTCTGAGTTTAAACTCCAAAGTGGAGCAAAACTGTGTTTGGACAAAACATTTGAGAAAGTAGTTTCCCAAATTATTTTGAGAGAGCAGCTCTTTAAACTCAGCTTTTAGGAAGTAGGTAAAACTTGTTTTCTGAAAAGTCTTTTGGCCACAGCAGCTGGGTCCCACCCCCACACCCCCCTCTCCCCAACTCTCTCTCTCTTTCTTTCTCTCTCCAAAGAAACCACCCGACCCTTCTTTCTCTTCCGGTCCTCTCTGCTTCTCCACAGCCTCCCCGTCAGCTGGAGGCGGTACGAAGACCGCGGCGGACGGTGGTGGTGTTGTCGAAGACCGCGGCGGACGCGGTGGATGCGACGGTGGTGGTGGACGCTGTGGGGGAGGACGGGGTCGGAGGGGGACGCGGTGGAGGCGACGGTGGTGGTGGACGCTGTGGGGGAGGATGGGGTCGGAGGGGGACGCGGTGGAGGCGTCGACCAACTCCAGAGACGCGTCGTTCTCCACGCGGTGGGGGGAGGGGGTGGGGACGCGTCGTTCAACTCCGGGGCGCCGGCCGACTCCGGGGTGGAGAGCGGTGGAGGTCAACTCTCATGGCGGTTCTCCACGCGGTGGGGGTGGGACATCGTCGACTCCGGGACTCCGGGTGGAGAGCGGTGGTGAAAGGACTCGAAAAAATTGGACACAAATATTATGGACACAACAAGATAGGTATCAGAGAATTAGACACAAAAAATTGGACACAAAATTATGAACACAATATATTTATAATTATTTATATAATTTGGAAAAAATTACCAAACATAATTAAAAAAAAATTTTAGAAAATTATTTTCCAGATGAAAGTTAACCAAACGCAAACTCAAAACTTTTATATTTAGAAAAATACTTTATAACTTACTTTCAGAAAATTGTTTTCAGAAAAAAATTTCAGAAAGCATATCCAAACGGACCCTAAGTCTTCTTTCTATGGTACACTACACATGTCATTGACAAACCCTCACAACTTTGTTGGGCATGTGAAACACGTGTAGTTGGACCTACCAGCATGAAATCTCAAATTATACACGAAGACGGAGGGTTTTGTTATTGCCGAGTCACAATTTACGATAAAAAATTCTGAAACTGAAGCAATTGTACACAACGTTTCAAATGCAGCACCTTAAAGAAGATGTGCAACAGAGATCCTGGAGGATTCTGAATTACGAGGATCTAAAAAGATTCTACGTAATACACAAAAAAATCTAAAGAGACTTTGTGCAAGCAACTATCGGCAGTAGAGCTTCTAAAAAGAAGTTATTGTAAAAGGCAACAGCAGCGATGACAGGCGAGAATGAGATGCTGGGGTGAATGAACCACCGTTGCTCAAAACTTTATTCGCCCCACACGAGCACGAACAGCTTCCAGGAACCAGCAAGTTCACGAAGAACTTCTGGAACGCTCGTAAGTCAATATTTGAGACTTGAACGGGCTTCCTGGACTTAACAGACTCCCTCAACTCTCTTCTTGGTACATCTTTCAAAGGAGATCAAGGGGCTCTATTTATAGAGTGGAGTTGAGACTTCACCTTTTCTCCTATCCGATGTGGGACTAAAATACCAATACTCAAAAATAGAGTTTGATATTTTAGATCGTCCCACAATCAGCATAGAAGTGTGCCAGTCCACGTCTACCCCCCGAACACTCCCGTGCATGCACGAGACAATCCTGGAGTCCGCGTCCGAGTCCGAGTCCGCACAACAAAAATCAACTTGCATCCTTGTTGGAGTTAATCCTTTTTCCTTCTAGGAAAATACTCCCACATGGCACAAACTTGTGCCCCACTACACCTCATGTGCACACCTCAACACAAGCAATGCATTATATTGAGATACTCACCATTTGGTGTAGCCGATGTAGGACTATCTTTTCTAGTCTAAAGGCAAAAATACCAACAATTCCCCACATATCTCAATATATGGGTTGAGCGTTCCCCACAGTGACTGCCCATCATGCATTAGGAAAGATGTCGCTACGACTTGAATCTTCCCGCATAGGTTAAATAACAGCATGATACAAGAATGGACTAAGCCTTGAATTCTGCACCATAACTGCAATTCTTCCTACTCACATAATGACATCAACTGTGTTTCTGGCTGCACATTGAAGGCCTTGTGCCAGCCTGGTTTCAGTGTATAATTTTTGGGCGTCTACAAGTTTACCCTCAAGAGACGGCCTGATATCTCTGTCCATACACTATAGGTGAGTTCTTTATAAAGAGTCATGGCATGAAGCATTGCGCTTCTTTGCGGTGCTACGTCGCTATGACATGGCTTAAAGCCGAGGCTTTACCCCACTTGGGTACCTCATCGTAGTGTCATACTACTGTAGCATGAGGTCACAGGCCTCTTTGTAGTGCCAAACTACCCAGCATGAAGCCTTGCGCTTCCGTACGGTGTTACGTCGCTATGACATGGCTCGCAAAGCCGAGGCTTTAGCCTACCTGGTACCTCTTCGTGGTGTCATGCCACTGTAACAAGAGGACATCGTCCTCTTTGTAGTGCTGTCTACCTCTCTTTATTATGATTATCATACAGCATTAGGCTACCTGCCTATTTGCGGTGCTACTCCGCTGTGACTTGGCTTGCAAAGTCGAGGCATTACCCCTACCTGGGAACCTCATGGTGGAGTCACCCCACTGTAGCATGGAGTTACACTCCTTGTAGTGCTGCTCTACCGTGCTTCCTGTAAAGCACTCCAGGCATTCACTCTGTCTGAGAACTCATTAAGGCATTTAAGCCAACCTTCCCACAGGATCCGTTTTTCACAGAAAACAACAGTAGACAACAATGGTTGTAGGTACGTAACCTCTCCATGTCACATAGGACAAGTACCCACCGTTTCTGATATTCTTCGGGTTAATAGTCCTCCCTTGAACCAAAAGCTAGATGCCTAGTAGATTTTTCTTTGAACTAATAGCATAAAACTTTATGGTAGGAATGTAATTACACAATATCAGAATGCCTTCAAACCCTTTTTACAAGCTGTGTCATCGACCAGCTGGCGCTTGAGGCCCTTGGTGAACGGATCCGTCAGGTTCTCCTGACTCCGAACATCAATCAATGCAATAACACCTCTCTTGATAAGATCGTGTACTGCTCTGTGCTTCAACCGTACCGTTCTCTTCTTCCCGTTGAAGAGTTCATTTGA
Source organism: Iris pallida (assembly GCA_029216955.1). NCBI lineage: Eukaryota > Viridiplantae > Streptophyta > Magnoliopsida > Asparagales > Iridaceae > Iris > Iris pallida. Next base: position 14,158,532 of record JANAVB010031417.1, on the reverse strand, counting down.
TGCCACTGCTGCTGCCGCCTAGTTGTTACAGTATATCGGTATTGCCGGTATCTGAGCCCCAACCACCGGAAGATCATACATGAGCTCCCGAAGCCACTCTGCTTCATCTGCAGCAGCATCTAATGCAAAGAATTCAGATTCCATGGAGGAACGAGATAACATAGTCTGCTTCTTCGACTTCTACGATATAGCAGCTCCACCCATGACGAATACGAATCCACCTGTGGAATACTCGCTCTCCATATCTGAACACCAGCTAGCATCACTGAAGCCTTCCACTACTGACGGATCTCCGCTGTAGAAAAGTACATATGTCTGAGTTTTCTTGAGATATCTCATAACACGCTTCACAGCTTTTCAGTACTCAACGCCTGGATTGCTAGTGAACCGACTCAGCATTCCCACTGCAAAAGCTATGTCAGGCCTTGTGGCAGTGGTAGCGTACATCAAGCTTCCGATGACACTAGCGTACTCCAACTGCCTGACGCTTTCCCTCGAATTTGGCTCCAGCTTCTGATCACTCCGGTACGGTGTATCAATAAACGGAAGATCTTGATACCCGTAGCGAGTGAGCATCTTCTCAATATAATGAGATTGTGACAGCGCTATTCCAGTGCCTGTCCAGATGATCTTGAGCCCCAAGATTACGTCGGCATCCCCCAAGTCCTTCATACTGAACTTGGTCGAGAGGAATTTCTTTGTCTCTGTGACGCAGCTTAAATCCGTACCTAGGATTAGCATGTCGTCCACGTAAAGACATACGATTACTCCTCTTCCGTCAGCAAACTTCGTATAGACACACTTATCTATTTCACTGACCCTGTAGCCATTTGACCTTATCACCTTGTCAAACTTCTCATGCCACATTTTGGGAGCTTGTTTCAAACCATACAGAGACTTCATCAACTTGTAAACTTTATCTTCCAGACCTCTGACGACAAAACCTTCTGGTTGTTGCATGTAGATCTCTTCGGTCAGCTCGCCATTAAGGAATGCCATTTTCACATCCATCTGATGTATCACCAGCTTGTGTATTGCTGCTAGAGCAATTAACAATCTGATGGTTGTCATCCGAGCTACTGGAGCATAAGTGTCAAAGTAGTCGATCCCCTGCTTCTGAGTAAACCCCTTGGCCACTAGCCTGGCCTTGAACTTGTCAATGGTTCCATCTGCTTTTATCTTCTTCTTGAAGATCCATTTGCATCCGATGGGTCTTGCTCCTTCTGGCAGGTCAACCAATACCCATGTGTTGTTGGAGGTGATTGAGTCAATCTCGTTGTCTGTCGCCTCCTTCCAGAATACAGCATCTCTGGTCTTCATCGCCTCATCATAGGTAAGCGGATCTGCTTCCACATGATAGGTGACGAAGTCATCTCCGAAGTCTTTCGGCCTCCTCGTTCGCTTAGTTGACGGCTCAGCGAGTTCTGGTTCAGCTAGTGTCTCCTTGACGACAGCTTCATCTTGGACTACTGGTTCATTAAAGACTTATGTCTGCTTTGTACCCTCATCATTCTCCGGAAGATCCGCGAGAACAATATTCTTGTGTTTTGCAAACTTGTCTTCAAAGTATTCAGCATCGCGAGATTCGATGATATGATTTTGACTCGATATCAAGGAATCTCCGAGCATCACTCTTCTCGGCATACCCCAAGAAGATCGCCTTCGTAGTCCTTGTCCCCAGCTTCTGAATCTTCAGATCCGGGAGCTTCACATAAGTCAGACACCCCCACACTCGAATGACATTCAAGTTAGGTCTGACTTTGAACCAGAGTTCATGAGGAGTTATGTCGAAAGGCACTCTGTTCAGAATGAACGTTGCCGTTAGTGCAGCTTCTCCCCAGTAACACTTTGGAAGACCCGCAGTCAACAGCATGGAGTTCATCATCTCTGTCAACGTTCTGTTCTTCCTTTCTACTACTCCGTTGGATTGAGGAGAGTACGGAGCCGTTGTCTCATTGATGATTCCATATTCTTTGCAGAATGATAAGAATTCATGAGACCGATACTCCCCGCCTCGATCACTCCTTAACCTCTTGAGTTGTTGTCCAGTTTGTCGCTCAGCCTCGGCCCTGAACTCCTTGAACTTCTCAAATGCTTCGTCTTTAGACTTGAGCAAGTAGACGAAAGCATACTTTGAGAAGTCATCGATGAAAGTAATGAAATACTTCATCCCGGCCTTTGTAGAGAATTGTTTGAAGTCACAGATATCTGAGTGAACCAACTCCAGAAGATCTGTGCTTCGATGGACCATGTGAAATGGTTTCCTTGTGATCTTCGTCTGAGCACATACTTCGTATTTCTCTACCTTACCCCCACACTTGGAGAAAAGTCCTAAACTAGACATTCTGTTAATCCTTTTACAATGAACATGTCCTAGCCTATTATGCCACAACTCAAGAGAATAATCAGAAAAAATGATTGTATTTATATTATCATGCTGGGTTACAATAAGCTGAATCTTGTACATTCCTTCAGTTTGGAAAGCTTTCCCGAAGAATGTACCCTTCTTGGACATCACCAACTGGCCAGCATTGATGTCCATCCTCAAGCCTGCGTTGCAGAGCAGACTTCCAGAGATCAGGTTCTTAGCAATTACTGGAACATGCTTCACACCTTGAAGCGTCAGAGTGTTCTCCGATGTGACTTTCAGCTCCACCGTCCCGATCCCCAGTACTTCAGCTTGTGCCTGGTTTTCCATTATGACCTTCTCTGAAGTTGGCTCATAAGAGTCGAACAAGTCTTTGTCTGAACAGACATGGCAGGTCGCACCAGTGTCTATCCACCAGTCCAAGTCAGCCCCCACAGTTGCAACCTGTGCTATCATGGCAACTAGATTAGTAATCATAGAAACCTTACTAGGCTCACCTTGTTCTTTGGGCTTGGACTTGCATTCGGATTTGTAGTGGCCCTTCTTGCCACAATTGAAGCAAGTCACATGGGACTTGGACTTCTGCTGCTTGAAAGCAGGACCCTTCACTTTCAGATTCGTGAAGTCCTTCTTTTTGCGATGAGAAGCAGCCTGCTTCCCCTGGTACTCTCTGGTTTGGACCAGATTTGCCTTCGCCAGTTGTTTGGACAGAGTATACATCTTCTGTTGAGAGCGCATCTCGTCCTCAACATGGATCTCTTGCAAGAAATCTTCCAAGCTAATTTCCATCTTCTTTCGATGCATCCTTGCATAGAAGTTGCTCCACTCTGTAGGAAGTTTCGCGACGATCCCTCCAACGACAAACTTGTCGACGAGGGGCATGTTCTCGTCTTCTAGTTTCTGACGCAACTTCAGAAACTCCTTCACTTGGGACAGCATCGCCTTCTCGTCTTCGAAGGTCCACTTGTGATATTTTTCTACCATGAAGATCTTGGACCGGTTCTCGTCATCTTCATAGAGCTTTCCCAAGGAGTCACATATCTCTTTGGCAGATGTCTTCTTGGAGTAGGACTCTGCCAGAGAGTCTTCCATGGAATTGAGTATCAGTAGTTTGCATATACTGTTTTCTCTCTTCCACTTCGCTTGCTTGGTCGTAGCAGCGGCCACAGCCGCAGCAGATCCAGTGGTTGGAACGATCGGTTCTTCTTCTGACAGCACGTGATCAACATTCACGAGTTGAAGATTTAAAGTGACCTTTCGTCTCCATATCTGGAAGTGTTCGCCATCGAATTTCTCCAACTTGTTAAAGCCGGTATCGATGAGCGAAGCACGAGAATTATCTATCTTCTCAATAAAGCTTTGAGATTGTTATTGCCGAGGCACAATTTACGATGGAAAATTCTGAAACTGAAACAATTGTACACACAACGTTTCAAATGCAGCACCTTAAAGAAGATGTGCAACAGAGATCCTGGAGGATTCTGAATTACGAGGATCTAAAAAGATTCTACGTAATACACAAAAAATCTAAAGAGACTTTGTGCAAGCAACTATCGACAGTAGAGCTTCTAAAAAGAAGTTACTGTAAAAGGCAACAGCAGCGATGACAGGCGAGAATGAGATGCTGGGGTGAATGAACCACCGTTGCTCAAAGCTTTATTCGTCCCACACGAGCACGAACAGCTTCCAGGAACCAGCAAGTTCACGAAGAACTTCTGGAACGCTCGTAAGTCAATATTTGAGACTTGAACGGGCTTCCTGGACTTAACAGACTCCCTCAACTCTCTTCTTGGTGCATCTTTCAAAGGAGGTCAAGGGGCTCTATTTATAGAGTGGAGTTGAGACTTCACCTCTTCTCCTATCCGATGTGGGACTAAAATACCAATACTCAAAAATATAGTTTGATATTTTAGATCATCCCACAATCAGCATAGAAGTGTGCCAGTCCACGCCTACCCCCCGAACACTCCCGTGCATGCACGAGACAATCCTGGAGTCCGCGTCCGAGTCCGAGTCCGCACAACAAAAATCAACTTGCATCCTTGTTGGAGTTAATCCTTTTTTCTTCTAGAAAAATACTCCCACATGGCACAAACTTGTGCCCCACTACACCTCATGTGCACCCCTCAACACAAGCAATGCATTATATTGAGATACTCACCATTTGGTGTAGCCGATGTGGGACTATCTTTTCTAGTCCAAAGGCAAAAACACCAACATGTTTCACTGCATACAAAATACTTCTGCCTCCACCTATTTGATGTTGGTAATGGTAACGAACTAACGATACACATTAGTGAATCTAGGGCTATAATTCACTGAGGATACAATCGTAGAAAAATTTGTAGACAACGTCTCCGGTTTTTTGTTTTTTAGAATAATAATATATAATAAAAAATAAAAAATAAACTTTACTGGAGTCCCATCCCTCCAGTGTCCGCCATGTAGATCCGTCACTGACCATACATACACAACATGCATGTGCAAGTGGGATATTTGCCGAGACATATCCTTGATGCCTTGAAATCCTTATGGCATATATTCTTGATTCCTCCGCAGGCTCAAAATCTTTGTCCTAAATCAATATTGTGGTTCAAGGTCCAACATGAGACCCATTCTTGTTTTGCCTTGTTGTAGGTTAGTTATTTTTCACACAATAAGTCAAGATATGGACACCATGATACGGATATAATACTTATTCTATTATATTTTGATAGTCTAAATTGTGTCTGATGCGTATCTGATACGACAACAGGTATATTTTAATTTGTAGTGTTCGTACTCCCTCGACTCTAGGAAAACTTTCAAAAATTGGTTCTGGTTTGCACTTAAATAATTCAAACCCTGGGATTCAGTTAGTCTTGATTAGAATTGTGCACTAAGAGCATCATTAGTAAATGGGGCTCCAAAATGCATCTTGAGGTCCGAATTTATAACAAAAAATTAATCTAGAATGAAAAAAAATGATAAAATTACTTTTGGTCCCAGATGCATGTTCAAAAGTTAATGTGGTAAAAAAAAATGTGAAATCTAAAACCTAAAAAGTGTGGCTTCAAATTAGAACTTGATATTCTACAAACTGATTTTCTACATTCTGAATTTAGAAATTCTTAGGCCCAACCTATAGGTTGCCCATGAGAATCTAAAAATTGAAATTTGAGATGGGTTTTATTATTCAATCAAATGAGCTTCTAGAATCTACATGCCGGGATGGGCCTTACTAATGATGGGCCTTCTATAATAAGGAGAAACAATCCGACAAGAAATTCTATTTCTCCAACCTACTGAATATTGCAACTGAACTGACGGGCTCACGCTGCGTGGATTGTCTCGGTGGATACGCATTATGAGGATCGAGCTGGGTACAGCCCATGGGCCCACGTCTCTAAGAACCGTTTGTTTCGGACGTAAGGCCAGTCCAATCCAAAGAAAACTGATCGATCTAACTTGGGCTTCGGAAGAGGATGTTTCCTCCTACCAGTGGAACGTTTGTGCGTGCTTGTTCGGAACTTTTCTATTTGGATTGGTTCTGGTTTAGGATGCCAAATCTAAGCCCTTTCGTTCTTGCAATTTAACAGTGGAACTGGCCTCTTGGCCCAGCTCGATGTGACTAATGTCCTCCACCACTGATACGGATACGATACCAATTTTAATAGGGCGGCTGCTACTACTACAACTACAGTTTGTAGTGTCTGACCAGTGCAAGTGTCCAGTCACGATATGATACGATGCGATGCGATACGATACGATATGATATGCACATAACGAATTTTGGACTGACCTTTTTCCTTTTAGACGAGCCTGTTGTTATTACGGTAATTATACTCCTCATTTACTCACTTGGATCCTCTAAGGTACTGTTTGGGAAGGGTGGAAAATGGGAGGAAGGAAAAAGTTGAGGGAAAAGTGAGAGGAAAATTTTAAATGATGGTGTTTGGAAAGGGGGAGAGAACATGGGGGAGAAAAATTTGAGAGGAAAAAGTAGGTGGGTCCCACCAAAAAATTTTCCTCCCAAATGTGGGAGGAAAATGGAGAGAGATGAGAGGAATTTGAGTGAATTTACCCCACCACCCCTCAAAAAGTTAATATTAAATCATCATTTGAGAATACCAAGGAGGAAATAGTAATTATACCTATATCCATAAACAAATAAAAAATTATTTTTAAACTTTTTCTTCCCCTACTTTTTATCCATCCAAACAAAGGAAGGAAAAATTAACTTTTCTTCCCCTCCATTTTCCTTCCCCTCAAATTTTCCTCTCCCTCCCCACAAATGTTCCCAAACACAGTGTAAGGCCATATTTGGTTTTAAAAAATGCTCTTGGGATCCCAAATAATTTTGATGATACCATCTCCCATTAGGGCTTGTTTGGTAACCGGATTTCACTATTTGGATTTGGATTTGGAAATCCTCCAAATCCAAATAACGGATTTCAAGATTCAAATCCAACTCCAAATCCAACTCCAACCAAACATAGGATTTGGATTTATGATTAATAATTAAATTATAGCCATGATCAATAATTAAGCTATTAATTAATTATGATTAATTATAGTTATTATTATTTATAAAATTAATAATTAACGATTAGTATTTAACGATTAGTAATTAATAATTGACGATTAGTTATTATTAATTATAAAATTAATAATTAATGATTAGTTAATTTTTAAATAAATAATGATTAATAATTAAAGATTAATAATTAATAATTAACGATTAATAACTAACGATTAATAATTAATAATTAATAACTATAAATTATAATTAATGATTAATAATTAATAATTAACAATTGATAATTTTTTATTAACGATTAAAAATTATAAATTATAATTATTGATTAATACTTAATAATTAACGATTAAGTAACTATAATTAAATATTTTAAAAATAGTAATTATAAATTAATATTATTATGATTAGTAAATTATTATAAAATATGATTCTAATTGTGATTAAAATATTATTAATTAAGATTATAATAAAATAGTTATTAACAAATTATTAATTAATATTATAATAATACTAATAAATTATTAATATGATTATAACAAAATTAACTAATTAACTAATTTTTTAATTAATACTACTAAACATAGGATATGATTATTAATTAATATTATAATAGTACTAATAAATTATTAATTAATATAATAATAATAATATAATAATACTAGTAAATTATGATTATTAACTAATTAACAAATTATTAATTAATATTATAATAATACTAATAATTATTAATTATGATTATAACTAAATTAACTAGTTAACTTATTTTTTTAATTAATAATACTATTTTTTATTAATTAATAATACTAATAAAATAGTTATTTTTTATTAATTAACTAATTTTTAACGAAATTATTAAAGAATAAATATTTTTTAACGAAATTATTAAAAAATAACTAATTTTTAATTTACTAATTTTTAACAAAATTATTAAATAATAAATATTTTAACGAAATTATTAAAGAATAATTATTTTTTTCCTCCAAAATCCAACCAAATCCAAGTTTTTGATTTTCTCATACTTTTCATATCCAAATCCATCTCCAACCAAACATAGGATTTCATGGATTTCTTTTCAAATCCATAAAAATTCAAATCCCACCTCCAAATATGGTTTACCAAACGGACCCTTATGTAACATATGGCATGATAGTTAACATGACAAAATAACATTAAATATTAAAATTAATATCTATATTAAAATTAAATTAATATCAAATTAACATGAACATTAATATTAACTTTCACGTTAACATTAAAATTAATATTACCATTAAATTAAAATTAGCATTAACATTCAAATTACAATTAATATTAATATCACATTAACATGAATATTAATATTAACATAATTAACATTAATTTTGGGTAATTATTTTTTGGGAAAATTTATGAAATGCCCAAAAAACGAAAAAGTTTTATGAAAAATCCACCACTCAATAACATTTCATCGCGTGCCCAGAATTAGCAAAAAATATATAAAGAGGGTTCCGAATGACCTTTTTGCCCTTCGTTCTAATTTATTGAAAATACCAACGAAACTACTCATAAAAAAACGTTTCGATACTTCATCTTCTTCCATACGCTGCTCACTTTCGAATCTAGGTTTTCTTCTCAAAAATCTTCAAAAACTCGTCGAAAAATTTCGGAAAGACGAGACAAACGGCAAAACTGCTAAAACGGAGGTCTAAACATCATTTTTTTGCGATTCTAAAATTTCGAAAGGCCGACTAATGAAAATATTGTTAATCTCAGGCTCCTCGAAGATACGCTCATTTTGCGACAAATCGGACCTCGTTTCGACATTCCAGTCAAAAGTTATGGCCCTCCAAAGTTTCAACTGACCATAAAATGCAGGAGAATGGTCATTCTCCGTGTTAGAACACGAAGAATGTTAATTTTGCATGAGGGTGACCATTCTCCGTGTTAGTAACACGGAGAATGGCATTCTCCGTCTTAATTTACACGGAGAATGACCATTCTCTGTGTTAGTAACACGGAGAATGGTCATTCCAGTGTTAAAACGCAGGAGAATGCCTATTCTCCGTATTAGAAACACGGAGAATGGTCATTTTCAGTGTTAAAACGTAGGTGTAACACCCTGTTTCTGAAAATTGGGGATTTTTGAAAATTTATTATTTTTATTATTTATTAGTGGTATTTTAGTCATGGTGTGATTTTCTGGTGAATTTAGTTAAGTTAAACCATTTCTAAAGTCATGCTAAGTCATGACTTAGGACTTTGTGACTTTGTTAGTAAACCTTAGTGTAAACCCTAGTTTCTCTTAACCTAGAACTTACCATGACCATGTGGACCTAACCATAGGCTTAGAACACCAAGTTAATGATTTTTAGCCTCAAGGGTATTTTGGTAATTTTCTAGGATTTAATTGGAATTAATTGATCTTATGAGTTTTTACTATTCATTGATTTTGGTTAGTGTCATGAGAGCCTTTAACCTAATCTACCCTAATCCATAGGTTAGTCCCTAACCTAGAAATGATAAAGGAATGGTTGGTTGCATAAGTCAAAGTATGGCTTAATATCTAGATATTTATTCCATTGATATTTTCCTTGATTTACTCCAAATATCACAACCCTTTACCCCAAAGTCCTTCCCTTAGCTTGTAAGCAAGCCAAGGACAACCCCCCCCATGCCTTGGCCATGCCATGGCCGGCCAAGACACCCTCCCCCCTTGGCATGACCCCCTTCCTATATATTTTGACAAATTCATTGCATTGCATTGAATTAAATTCATGAAAAATACCCTTTACTTCAAAATTTCATATCTCACTCTTTAGAGGTCCAAATCACCTCTAGTTTCTTGCATTGGGTTCCTACAACCTAGAGAGTGCTAAGGGAGGCTAGCAAGTTGGACACAAGGACTTGGACACACCCATAAGTGGACTTGGACACCCCCCTCATTTATTGAGTTTTCAAGGATTTTGCACATATAGGTAAATGTCTCTAAACCATATTAATATTGTAATTTTTCTTCATAAATGCATGCATATAGGTGTATACTAGCTGTGGGTAAAGTTTGGTGGAATCTAGGAATTGTTTGGTGTCGTATCGGACACGTATCCTACATATATAAACCCTAAAATTGCTCACTGTTTGCACACTGTCACAGTATAAAACACACACTGTTTTGTAAATGCTTTTGAACCAAAACCTAGCCTAGCTAACCCTAAACCTAACCCTAAAATACTGAGCACAAATTGGGTTGTGTCGTGTCCAAAATCTGGACACGAAGCTCTCAGTTTCAACACTGTCTGGACACTGCACAGTACACAAAATGTGCCCTGCTACCACAGTGTCCAAACACACTCTACACGCCACTTGGACACGTCAAAATTGACACACGACACGGGGCATTGACTGACAGGTCATCTCCAAAGTTTGGGATGACCTCGTGTCGTGTCGGACACGGAATCGTCCCCGCAAGGGTCGCGCACACACGCACAGACACCAACTTCGAGTATCTCGTGTCGCACAGACACGACACAATGACACCTCGTGGTGACACGATTGTGTAGCCCAACACGTGGGCTACACGTGGACATGAGCACGAGGCCCCACGTGGCCCGTGTCGTGTCCACGAGGCGTGTGCATCTCTGCACGACGCAGCACAAAACACGCGTATCAGTCGAATTTTTACGACTGATACGGGCTTCGTATCGTGTCCTGAGGACACGTGGACACCGTGCAGACACACTGACACATACCCCTAGACCTACCCTACCTACTGACACGACCACGAGACACATGGACACGTGTGTCGTGTCCTAGAGTGAACTGCACGCGTGCACGACGCTGTGCACGCGTGGGTGTATCAGGAATTTACCCGTGTGATGTTTTTGAGTGTTGGACACATTATTTCGTGTCGTGGTGTCGTGTCAGACGCCTAGGACACTAGGGTATGTTGTGGGACACGATTACCAACCCATAGGATCGAGCCTTAGCTCGTTTTATTGCGTATAAATCGAGTTACCTATTTTACCAGTCCACAGTTCAATATTTCCAGTTTTAGGATTGTTTCAGTTTTCCAAAATCGAATTTCAAATTGATTTTGTGTGTGTTTAATCCATTGTACTAGTGTATATTAGTACGTATATATATAGTATATATGTATAAGTGTGTGTAGGTGAGGTTTGAGTGAAATTGGTTGTGTGTAGGTGTAGTTGTGTGTGTGTATACATTTATGTACATATGTATGTATGTATGTGGTGTGTGTGTGTGTATTCTGTGGGGGTTTCCTGTCTCAGGAAACCTGAGACACACACCCCCCACCTACTGTTCCATCTTTCCCTCTCTCTCACTGTCATTCTCATTCTCTCACTCAGTCTCTCTCTCACACTCCTCTCTATATATTTATGTTTTGTATATATAGGTTTGTTTATATATATATATATATGATATATATATATATATATATATTGTATTAGGTCACATATATAGATACATATATATATGTGGGGCTTGGGTATTACATATATAGTGTATTCCCATATAGGTATATAGATAGTAGATAGATGTGTATATCTATATATATATATAGATATATATATGTATAACTTGCTAAGTATAGGTTTATATTGAAACCTATAAGTTATTAGACTATGGAAACCCTATGACTACCCATGGCCTATGGCCAGGATTATTAGCCTATGGCTTTGGGGTTAACCCTAAGGGCCCAAAATCCTACTAGAAACCCTTGTTGACTAAAGGTTGACTAAAGTCAACCTTAGGTCAAAGTTGACCTAGTTCACCTAGAATTATCTAGGAATGACCTAAAACAACTAGTTTGACTAGTTTGATTAGAGTGTTGACCAGGAGTTGACTTTAACCAAGATTAAACTTGTTTGACTTGTTTGACCTTGTTTGACTCTATTTGACTTAGTATGACTTCCTGTGACCTAGTTTGACTATTAGAGTTGACCCAGAGTTGACTTTTGACCAGATTGACCTAGAATCATGTAGTATGCATTGTATACTTTATTTTTACCATTGTGGATACATTGTGACTTGTATTGCTCTGATTAGGAGCCATACACCTCTCCTCAGACAGTATATCCTCTTCAGACATTCAGTTATCAGGCGAGTACATTCTCTGACCGTTTCATATTTGCCAGGATTTATATTCTTGCTCTAGATTACTTTACTTGATGCTGACACGATTGTTATCACGGATTGGTACTATATGGATCTTTTCATGAGTTGTTATCCCCCTCGGAAGCATCAGATACGGCATGTTTGTGCTTTTCACGAATCATCATGTATCTCTATGCTTTCATAGATTCACGAATCGCTTGTGACTCATGTACTCTCATGCTCACAGAGCCTCTCATGAATCTCCCATTTATGGGCTTATCACGAATCTTAACATAACCTGAATGGATCCTTGTGTATTGATTGGGGATGGGGGAGTGGAAATAGTCATGTGAATAATTTCCAAAGTAGTGTAGTCATGAATCACTCTTAGCTGTAGCCATGAATCTCCTATGCCATTTCACATGTCTATATTTTACTCTGACTCACTAGACACTGCTAGTTCTCTATATACAGTAGATATTTCTTTACAGTTATCTCTTTTGCTACATGTATCTTCCTTCAGCAGTTCCTGTATTTTACTCTATTGCATGCTTTATATCTCCTATCATACTATGCACTGCGTGAGATGTATTGTGCTCGTTCCTGTCCTGATTGGACCTGTTGAAAATATTACAGAGGATGAGGAGGAGGCCCTGGTGTCTACCTATTATGGAGCAGGACTAGATGATACTTATGTGGTGGACCCTCAGCAGGATCCAACTGCAGCTGAGGATGTTGTTCCAGTAGTCTAGACCAGTTTAGCCTAGGCAGTCTTTTCTATATTTACTTTTGTCTCACATCTGAGTTGTATTTTGAGATGTTGAGTTATGTATAGACTCTTAGTCTTGTATTATGAGTTGACATTCTGGATGTTATGTATCTTAGACACTTAGTCTTATTTCATCTATGCTATGGTTCTCTTGAGTTACTATCTATCTTCTGTCTTTCGTTCTTCTACCCTAGATGTGATTGAGATGTATATTATTATGTCACCTCCATTCGGAGAGTATATATTGTACAGGTACTTTTATATTGTTAGATGATTGACCTAGGACAGTGTTCTACCGCCGATACTGCGGCGTAGGCTGGGCGTTGTTACGTTCTCGTACCCTAACAGTGGGTGCGGGTCGTGACACATTTTTAGTGGTGGCCCATGCAGGTCTCGAGTTTATGTAGTGGTATTCGAACTAGAGTATCACTACAGCCTGCGATAGGATTAAAGGAATAGGCTTAGAGAGAATGGATACTCAATCACTGCTAGGATACTTTGAGAGATTCCTGGGATGACCCTTGAGAATCTCATTGAAATTTCGATTTAAACTCCTTTTTCCTTAATTGAATTTGATTTTGGAGGATTCACTGTAGAACTTTGAATCCTGGTGTTAGTTGATGATTTTAAAATTTTTGTAGTTGTTGATTTAAATTTTTGTATTAGAATTATATTTTTAAGGTACTCAATCACATTTATGAGAAAACCCTCATCTGTTTCTTGCCATCTAATTCTCTTGCTAATTGCCTTCCCTTGAAATGAACTGTCCCCCTTATATTTTTGCATCTTGCTTAAACTCTTTCTACCAAACTATGTGACTGTATCCCAAACCTGACTTACTCGACATTTCCTCAAAATCAGGACTTTATTGAGACCTTCTAACCTTTGACCTTGGGTTGATCGAACCCTAAACTATATCCATCTAGTAGCCTATCTATCCCTAGGACTGTGTTCCTAAATTATTTACTGGATTCCTAATAAATTTTATTCCATGAGTTAATTTGATCTCCTTTAATTTTTTGCGTCAATTATCACGTCTTGAACTCCCACTTTCTATTCTAGATCATTGGACGTCCTTTACCGTGACTTAGATATTCAGAGTATAAATACTAGCTGTTACCTCCCAACAAACTTTACATGTAAGACCTAGACTAGCCTACCTTCATGTAGGTATTCCATGTCCTACTAAAACCCGTCTCCTTGTACTCTATTTTCTTAATATGATTTTCTGGTCAAATGGCTAAACTATAACCTCTGCCATGATACTAAATTAATTCTTATTTCAATTAGAGATCCACCTTGGCTCAATCCTTTCGACCTGGCATGTGATGGTGTTCTGCTTGAACCCTCGAATGCTTAATCTTGTACCTTATCTTGAAAGCTTGACCCGATTGGTTAAGGATCTTGGACTATATGTCTTCTTTTATCATTTCCACCCTTACTTATATCTTATGCTACAAATTTATCCTTAAGTTTTACAAGCTTATCCTTTCGAGCTTGATCATGATATATTTTATTGGGTGCGCACCCACTAACATATTATCTAATCAGAACCGGCGCATGATGGTCTGATCAACCTATTGTGTTTTGGTTCGCTTTTTCATATATTAATCTACGTAGATGAAGACAGTTAAACTTGCCTTAGAATCTTATCCGCAACAGCCTTGACAATTCTTCTTGGAATTATTTTATCGCCTATGAACCTCGTATTCGTATCCAGTTAAATTAACTTTAATCATGACCTAGATCTTCATCATTGGATGCTCGTGCTCGTACTCGATTTCATTGATTTTTTATCTTGCCCAAGTCTCAATTTATCCTGAAATTGATCAACTTAGATCGTGTCAAGACTAAAATCTAATTTTGATTGTTTGTACCTAAATTTTTAAATTTTCTTTTATAGAATAGTAACTTTTAATGATTTCTCACTTGTTAATGACCCATTTTCATATAGGATGGTAGACGGCCTATAACCTTGATGATTGTTGTTTCCTTACATTCCCAATTTGGACACCTTAGATTGCTTGTACGTTTTGATACCATAGGAACAGTCTTGATCTAGAATGACTAGTGCACCCAGATGAGACCACAGACTTTCCCATTTAACCTGTCCCCCTGGTACCACTATTGTATCACCAATTCTGGTTAAAATTAGGCCATAGACCCTTCCCACTCTAAATTATGATTATCATAGGTACATTACCGTGACTTTTAAATTAGGAGCACAAGACTAGTTGTTTTCTCAAAACTGACTTCACATACCTGACCTAGACATGACATACTACACCCATGACCTTAGTGTCCCACTCAGGCATACCATTGTGTGCTTCATTTGCTTAGTATGATTTTCTTGACCCAAGACTCCATCCTGATTTACCCCATGGAGTTACTTTTGGCTTCGATTTGAATTCAGGACACCTTATGACCTAAAATTGCCAGCCAATTTTTGGACATGACCCAGTATAGGTCTACTACCCATATTTTGCTTGTTGACCTTGTATGTTGCCTAGGTAGTGGCTTCGTCCCTGATTGTTGGAGGTTTGACCTAGGAGGAGTACGACCATCTAAATTTCGAGGACGAAATTATTTTAAGGTGGGTAGACTTGTAACACCCTGTTTCTGAAAATTGGGGATTTTTGAAAATTTATTATTTTTATTATTTATTAGTGGTATTTTAGTCATGGTGTGATTTTCTGGTGAATTTAGTTAAGTTAAACCATTTCTAAAGTCATGCTAAGTCATGACTTAGGACTTTGTGACTTTGTTAGTAAACCTTAGTGTAAACCCTAGTTTCTCTTAACCTAGAACTTACCATGACCATGTGGACCTAACCATAGGCTTAGAACACCAAGTTAATGATTTTTAGCCTCAAGGGTATTTTGGTAATTTTCTAGGATTTAATTGGAATTAATTGATCTTATGAGTTTTTACTATTCATTGATTTTGGTTAGTGTCATGAGAGCCTTTAACCTAATCTACCCTAATCCATAGGTTAGTCCCTAACCTAGAAATGATAAAGGAATGGTTGGTTGCATAAGTCAAAGTATGGCTTAATATCTAGATATTTATTCCATTGATATTTTCCTTGATTTACTCCAAATATCACAACCCTTTACCCCAAAGTCCTTCCCTTAGCTTGTAAGCAAGCCAAGGACAACCCCCCCCCCATGCCTTGGCCATGCCATGGCCGGCCAAGACACCCCCCCCTTGGCATGACCCCCTTCCTATATATTTTGACAAATTCATTGCATTGCATTGAATTAAATTCATGAAAAATACCCTTTACTTCAAAATTTCATATCTCACTCTTTAGAGGTCCAAATCACCTCTAGTTTCTTGCATTGGGTTCCTACAACCTAGAGAGTGCTAAGGGAGGCTAGCAAGTTGGACACAAGGACTTGGACACACCCATAAGTGGACTTGGACACCCCCCTCATTTATTGAGTTTTCAAGGATTTTGCACATATAGGTAAATGTCTCTAAACCATATTAATATTGTAATTTTTCTTCATAAATGCATGCATATAGGTGTATACTAGCTGTGGGTAAAGTTTGGTGGAATCTAGGAATTGTTTGGTGTCGTATCGGACACGTATCCTACATATATAAACCCTAAAATTGCTCACTGTTTGCACACTGTCACAGTATAAAACACACACTGTTTTGTAAATGCTTTTGAACCAAAACCTAGCCTAGCTAACCCTAAACCTAACCCTAAAACACTGAGCACAAATTGGGTTGTGTCGTGTCCAAAATCTGGACACGAAGCTCTCAGTTTCAACACTGTCTGGACACTGCACAGTACACAAAATGTGCCCTGCTACCACAGTGTCCAAACACACTCTACACGCCACTTGGACACGTCAAAATTGACACACGACACGGGGCATTGACTGACAGGTCATCCCCAAAGTTTGGGATGACCTCGTGTCGTGTCGGACACGGAATCGTCCCCGCAAGGGTCGCGCACACACGCACAGACACCAACTTCGAGTGTCTCGTGTCGCACGGACACGACACAATGACACCTCGTGGTGACACGATTGTGTAGCCCAACACGTGGGCTACACGTGGACATGAGCACGAGGCCCCACGTGGCCCGTGTCATGTCCACGAGGCGTGTGCATCTCTGCACGACGCAGCGCAAAACACGCGTATCAGTCGAATTTTCACGACTGATACGGGCTTCGTATCGTGTCCTGAGGACACGTGGACACCGTGCAGACACACTGACACATACCCCTAGACCTACCCTACCTACTGACACGACCACGAGACACATGGACACGTGTGTCGTGTCCTAGAGTGAACTGCACGCGTGCACGACGCTGTGCACGCGTGGGTGTATCAGGAATTTACCCGTGTGATGTTTTTGAGTGTTGGACACATTATTTCGTGTCGTGGTGTCGTGTCAGACACCTAGGACACTAGGGTATGTTGTGGGACACGATTACCAACCCATAGGATCGAGCCTTAGCTCGTTTTATTGCGTATAAATCGAGTTACCTATTTTACCAGTCCACAGTTCAATATTTCCAATTTTAGGATTGTTTCAGTTTTCCAAAATCGAATTTCAAATTGATTTTGTGTGTGTTTAATCCATTGTACTAGTGTATATTAGTACGTATATATAGTATATATGTATAAGTGTGTGTAGGTGAGGTTTGAGTGAAATTGGTTGTGTGTAGGTGTAGTTGTGTGTGTGTATACATTTATGTACATATGTATGTATGTATGTGGGGTGTGTGTGTGTATTCTGTGGGGGTTTCCTGTCTCAGGAAACCTGAGACACACACCCCCCACCTACTGTTCCATCTTTCCCTCTCTCTCACTGTCATTCTCATTCTCTCACTCAGTCTCTCTCTCACACTCCTCTCTATATATTTATGTTTTGTATATATAGGTTTGTTTATATATATATATATATGATATATATATATATATATATATATATATATATATATATATATATATATATATATATATATATATATATATATTGTATTAGGTCACATATATAGATACATATATATATGTGGGGCTTGGGTATTACATATATAGTGTATTCCCATATAGGTATATAGATAGTAGATAGATGTGTATATCTATATATATAGATATATATATATGTATAACTTGCTAAGTATAGGTTTATATTGAAACCTATAAGTTATTAGCCTATGGAAACCCTATGACTACCCATGGCCTATGGCCAGGATTATTAGCCTATGGCTTTGGGGTTAACCCTAAGGGCCCAAAACCCTACTAGAAACCCTTGTTGACTAAAGGTTGACTAAAGTCAACCTTAGGTCAAAGTTGACCTAGTTCACCTAGAATTATCTAGGAATGACCTAAAACAACTAGTTTGACTAGTTTGATTAGAGTGTTGACCAGGAGTTGACTTTAACCTAGATTAAACTTGTTTGACTTGTTTGACCTTGTTTGACTCTATTTGACTTAGTATGACTTCCTGTGACCTAGTTTGACTATTAGAGTTGACCCAGAGTTGACTTTTGACCAGATTGACCTAGAATCATGTAGTATGCATTGTATACTTTATTTTTACCATTGTGGATACATTGTGACTTGTATTGCTCTGATTAGGAGCCATACACCTCTTCTCAGACAGTATATCCTCTTCAGACATTCAGTTATCAGGCGAGTACATTCTCTGACCGTTTCATATTTGCCAGGATTTATATTCTTGCTCTAGATTACTTTACTTGATGCTGACACGATTGTTATCACGGATTGGTACTATATGGATCTTTTCATGAGATGTTATCCCCCTCGGGAGCATCAGATACGGCATGTTTGTGCTTTTCACGAATCATCATGTATCTCTATGCTTTCATAGATTCACGAATCGCTTGTGACTCATGTACTCTCATGCTCACAGAGCCTCTCATGAATCTCCCATTTATGGGCTTATCACGAATCTTAACATAACCTGAATGGATCCTTGTGTATTGATTGGGGATGGGGGAGTGAAAATAGTCATGTGAATAATATCCAAAGTAGTGTAGTCATGAATCACTCTTAGCTGTAGCCATGAATCTCCTATGCCATTTCACATGTCTATATTTTACTCTGACTCACTAGACACTGCTAGTTCTCTATATACAGTAGATATTTCTTTACAGTTATCTCTTTTGCTACATGTATCTTCCTTCAGCAGTTCCTGTATTTTACTCTATTGCATGCTTTATATCTCCTATCATACTATGCACTGCGTGAGATGTATTGTGCTCGTTTCTGTCCTGATTGGACCTGTTAAAAATATTACAGAGGATGAGGAGGAGGCCCTGGTGTCTACCTATTATGGAGCAGGACTAGATGATACTTATGTGGTGGACCCTCAGCAGGATCCAACTGCAGCTGAGGATGTTATTCCAGTAGTCTAGACCAGTTTAGCCTAGGCAGTCTTTTCTATATTTACTTTTGTCTCACATCTGAGTTGTATTTTGAGATGTTGAGTTATGTATAGACTCTTAGTCTTGTATTATGAGTTGACATTCTGGATGTTATGTATCTTAGACACTTAGTCTTATTTCATCTATGCTATGGTTCTCTTGAGTTACTATCTATCTTCTGTCTTTCGTTCTTCTACCCTAGATGTGATTGAGATGTATATTGTTATGTCACCTCCATTCGGAGAGTATATACTGTACAGGTACTTTTATATTGTTAGATGATTGACCTAGGACAGCGTTCTACCGCCGATACTGCGGCGTAGGCTGGGCGTTGTTACGTTCTCGTACCCTAACAGTGGGTGCGGGTCGTGACAGTAGGAGAATAACCATTCTCCGTGTCATTTAACACGAAGAACGGCCATTCTCCGTGCTAAATTACACGGAGAATGGCCATTCTCCGTGTTAAATGACATGGAGAATGATCATTCAAATGTTAAAACACAGGAGAATGGCATTCTCCGTGTTAATTTACACGGAGAATGTCATTCTCCTTGTTAAAATGCAGGAGAATGACTATTCTTCGTGTTATATCGACTGAGAACAGTTGATCAAAACCTAATTTTTTATTTTTTGTTTTGTGGAAAGAAATTTGACATGAATAAAGATTCAAGAGTTTTCGTTCTTCTTTCAAAACGATGCTAACTCCTATGGAAAAGAAGAAGAAGAAGATCTTCTCTCCATAATTGACCTAATTGTCGGAAAAGAAGAAGAAGAAGACGAGAATCGCAATCTAAATCTGAGTTTGTGCGGAGGGGTAGTTATGGTATTAATTTTGTAAATACAGAACTGGAATACTTAACGTGAAAATATATAATTCTGGGCATTTCATAAAACCCATCCTGCGGGTGGATTTTTCATAAAAACCAATCCCGAAATTGGGTTTCTCAGCAATTTTCAGTTATTTTTTTGGTTAAAATATGACATGTCAGCTGCCATGTCAGTTGCCATGTCAGATGTCACATAATGGAATATGGCATCACCAAAAAAATTGGGAGCCAAATAGCATATTTGTATTTGGTTTACGAATTTAAGTCAGAAAGAAGGCAAACTTGGGAACTATTTTTCTAACACATAGGAAAATAGAGGGAAGATAGTTTATTCTCGTAACCAATGGATTTATTTTTTTCATTCTTCTTTTTCGACATTTTTACTAAATTTAAGACGACAATAGTCCTACTCAAATTTGTTATTACCTATTTTATCTATACTTTTGAATTTTTATAATGTTATTTTTATTTTAAAATATAAAGATATTATTGGAACATTCATATATTTTTTTTCTTTCATTTTATGCACCAACCAGACATTGGAGGGAGAATCAAATGATCTTTCTTAAATAATTTTCTTCTTTTATGAAACACATAAAAGAAAACATAATTTTTATTCTTTTCATTCTTATAAAACGACTAAAAAATTAATTTTCTTTTCGAGAACCAAAAGAGGCCATGCATTAGGGGTGAGCATTAATCAGTTTTTGACCTAAAATCGAACCGAAACAAATAAGAGATTGGGTTTGGATTGAGAAAAAAAAATTGGCTTGATTTCGGATTTGAAAATACTAAAATTTTTTATTCAATTTTCGTTTGGATATCGCTTTCGACCCAAAATCAAAAATCGAACAAGACTTGTACAATTATATAAATACCCACAATTATACACATATTTTATAATTAAAAATGTGTATATTTTATTATATTTTGAAAACAATAATTTTATACATGTATTTTGAAGTTCAACTTTGATAATTTAATAAATCAAATGTTAAAGGCCATCCCTTTTTACTAAGGGCCACCAATTTAAAACTTTAAACAAAATTACAAGTTTGTCATTTTGAAAACACTAAGGGCCATCCCGCTTCTGTCAATCGAGGACTGCAGGACTTGCCTGCAGTCCAAAGTGAAGACAAGACCGCAGTGCTTACATCAGTCTTCGATTGACAGATTTTTTTTTTTTTACCTACAGTGACTGCATGACTTGCCTGCAGTCCAAAGTGAAGACAGGACTGCAGGCAAGCCCTGCAGTCCTCGATTGACTGTAGTGCTGGGTGCTTATTAACAGTGCAGGCAAGCTTCTTGTTTCCTCGATTGACTGCAGCCCAACAAAAAAGTAGATGATTTCATCCATTGGAGCTCCAATTTATGCTCAGAAACAAAAGTTGCACGCTTTTGAGGAGGAGAGGAGGAAACAAGATGCAATGTTTACTCGGGTAGAGATAGAGAGAGGAAGCCTATATGCAATGTTAAAAAAATCTGAGCTCCAATTCTCCTTCTCCTCCTCCTTGCTTGGCTTCTTCTTCAAAGCCTATATGCATCAGGAAATTAATGCTTCTACTTCTCAAGACTTTGGGTGCTTATTAACAACGCGAGCAAGGGCTGTCGCCGAGGGAGGGGGGTGGGGTTGCCGCTTAGGAGAGGGAGGCGGACGGGACTGCGACGGGAGGAGGGAGGCGGAGGGGGTTGCGACGGGGAGAGGGATCATGGTTGCCCTTTTTTGTTTTTGTTTTTTCTTCTATTTTGTTCCTCTTGGTGGCCCTTAGTAAATCACTTTACATTAGGTTGTTCTTAGTAAAAATTGGAGAGGGTCATGGTTGCCCTTAGTAGGATGGTTGTCCTTAGTAAAAAGAGGGTTGCCTTTAACATTGGCAAATGTTAAAGGCCACCCCCAAATTACTAAGGGCCACCAACCTACTAAGGGCAACCATCCTACACTTATCTTTTTACTAAGGGCAACCTAAAATTAATCATTTTACTAAGGGCTACCAAAAAAAAAAAAAAAAAACCCACAACCCAAAACCCAACCCCCCCTCCCCTGTCTGTTCCTTTCCCCCTCCTCCACGAAAATCCCTCCCCCTCCGACAGCTCCCCCCCTTCCCCCCTCCTCCACGAAAATCCATCGCCCTCCGACAGCCCCCCCTTCCCCCTACTCCACGAAGTCCCCTCCCCCTTTCCGACAGCCCCCCTTTCCCCCCTCCTCCACGAAATCCCCTCCCCCTGTAGTGCCCCGTCCCACAAAGTCAAACGGAGGAATCGAAACGCCGACGGCGTTCGGAATTAGCCTTACAACGGCTGCTCGAAGGCTCGCTCGGTCGAGGCGACCGCTCGCTCAGGTGGGGTAGTTTCGGTGAACTCTCCTCATCTTTGCCTTCACATAATAAATCGTGTTTTCAACTTGCACAAGTTAGGTTTGATAATAAAAGCTACGCATCCACATAGCTAAGGGAATAATCCCGACGGTTTGAATCGAGTTAGAACATGGAAAACGTCCCACTGTCGGCTTAGAGTTGGTGCACGGCGTGCTTTGAAAAATGACACTCGGTCCTTCGTCCCATGGCTTGGGAGGAGGAAAGTTGGTCTTCGGTGCAAAGTTAAGAGTTAGCCTAAGTCATAGGCGTCGCCGCACAAATGCTTGCTAAAGCATGCACGGTCCTGTCCCGCAAGGCTTGGCATAGCCTTTGCTCGTCCCTTGGGTTATGTTGTAGGCTTGAGTAAGTTAGGCAAAGTTATGCCGGTCGACCTAAGTTATTCTACGTGTTGTCCCGCTCATTCTGCGGTTGTCAAGATAAATAGTCCCACGACCCCAAGGCCCATAATATGAAGTATGACTTGGGCGATAGCGTTGCGTAGAACATGCGTTGGTTTAGAAGCACGAGCCACGGTTGGTTCAGTGTAATGTTAGCCACGGTCTATGGCATTTAAGGAACACGTTTGGTTTAAGTTAAGTTGGAAGGCTACGTAGTAGTCGTTCCCCCGAGTTCAAAGGTGTTTCGAGGCGGTCCCTCGGTTGGGAGTCTCGCGTTCCTATCCACGTTAAGGTGTATTCGAGGCGGTCCCTCGGTTGGGAGTCTCGCGTTCCTATCCACGTTAAGGTGTATTCGAGGCGGTCCCTCGGTTGGGAGTCTCGCGTTCCTATCCACGTTAAGTAGTTCGAGGCGGTATGAAACGGTCCGGAAATGAGGAAGTGGGTCGAGTCTGCATGGTCATTGGACAACTTGTGTGCCGGTGCACAAGGGTTTTGATTTTGTTCCTCAGACAGTTGCCGCCGCCATGGGACTGATCTGGCCTAGGAGGAACACGTGCTTACGGGACCCTTGGATGGGGTGCGACCTACCCAAGGGGTGCGCCGTAGAGCGGGTATTAGGGGAAATTCGGCGAGTTCGCGCCTCGTTATATACGAACGTACCCTAATATCCAATGGAGGTCCAATATAGCTTGTCGTGCTAGTGACCAAGTTCATATAGATGTCGGCACGGCGGCGACAATCCGCGAGTGTGCCTTTGGATTTAGTCGAGTATTGAGTGTGCTATATCAAGGAGTCGAGTTGAAGGCATATGTACAAGTTAAAAGCATAATGTTGGGCCTAAGTTTGGGTATCAACGTAGGCGTCGTGTTTCGGCACGAGTTGTGGCGTCGAGTGTAAAGTCGAGAAGGGCCGTAGGGCAAGTTGGTCGAAAGTTATGTCGAGTTGCTGGGCACGACCTCGAAATATGAGGCACGACCGCGTTGTCACAAGACAAGTCTGAGTCGATATGTTGACATTGTAAGAAAACGACAAGGTTTCGAGACTTAAAGATAAGGATGTTATCAGTACGATAACACGGTCACACGGAAATGAAGTCTATCGTGTAGTTGCGTCCCTGATTTTGGCCGTAAGGCAAACACGACTTGATAGGTTAACGTTGTTGGCACGAGGAGTGGTCTAGATACAAAGTATGAGTTAACGTTGACATTGCAAGCACGGGATGGTTCTGACACACAAGTTGCGCTAAGGCGCCGGTCCTAAAACTGATCCTAAGGCAAGAATAGAAAGACAATCGAACAAGGGTTTATGTTGCACAAAGTAAATGAACGTGTAGGTTTTGTATGGGTGGGCGAGGAGCTCACTCCACCAGTACAGTGGTACTGACACCCACACAGTGTTTCATGTGCAGGCACAGGTAGAAGCTCGTGGCGCGGATCTCGCTTGGATGCGCCGAGGCACGGAGTTCCTTGGCGAGTCGAAGCGTGCGGCCGCGTGAACTGAAGACTTATACAGGACATAATGTATGGACATCGCCTTCCGAAGCTTCCGCTGGATCGACAAATATGTATCGAGAGATGAGAGAGAGCTGAGCGATTTGTAATGTGAGACGAGTGTATTGGAATGATTGTAATCTTGGCCTTGTGCCCCCAATGTAACCGTTGTTTCAATATCAATAAAAGAGCTTCTTTGAATAACTTGTGTTCGTTCTAAATTTCTGCTGCGTGTTCAATGTCTCTGCTTGGGACTTCTGTGCGACGACCCCGTCGCAGCCGCTGTAATCGGCCGTTATGGAACCCGCCTTGCACGAGCGCAATCTAGGCTCGTGCGGCATCACGCCTTAGCGAGGACGATCGCTCCTACGGGAGCGGGGCGTGACATAATGGTATCAGAGCACGGCTTAACGTCCTTGGACCGTCGATCGAATTCTTTAACTTCGATGTTTCCGCAAAACTCTGTTGCTTCCGCAAGTTGTTATCGTTGGTGCGCTCTCTCTCAAATGTCACTCGGCATGTCCATACAATAAGTCTAAATATTTTCGAAAGCTCGTACAAGCGTTCAATCTAACGCATCGGTAGGCCGTTACCAAATGCGTCGATAAGGCCTTTGTGCCGAACGTTGCAAACTTAACTCGATAGAAAATATGTGCTGTTGTTAACAAGTCGCGTGCATGCCTAATTAGTCCAATGTTGACCCTAGCAATTGAGCGTGCAAACTCGGAATGTAGTCCGCACAGGATGGCTATGCACACGGCCTTTTGGCTAAGTTGTGTTTCGCGTCGCGCACCTCGACCTTTTGGTGCAAACAAGTCGCGAGCGATATTAAGTATCGTTCGGTCGGGAACGGAGATGCACTTAGAGTGTCTATCGATAGGAACGCTATCGGATTAATACTTAGACGTACACGGAAGATTGATTTGGATTTCGAAGATATAGTGCGAACAACTTAGTGCGTCGGTACGACGCGAGCGACTACGCTAGTAATTCGTTGAACGAATCTGAGGGATGTCTTAGCGAATGACGCAAATGTGATTGAGGACTGGATCGTATGGCTTGAATCCGAGTGGTGTATGTGATAGGTTCGGAGAAGAATAAGAATGAGTGTCGACGACTAGTCGAGTGGCTCGAATTCGAGTGGTGTATGGTTTGACTTGGAAATTGTTCGAGTGAATATTAAGGATTTCGAGTATGTCGGCGAGGCGATGCGATCGCGCAAAGCTTAGAACGCGTCACGCTTAGTTGGTCGTGACTTCGAATGTCCTGAACGAGCACCTTATTCGGACAACTTGTGAATGAGCAACGAGAATTAGAAAACGATTCGGAACGATGAATGAAAATGAATGGTCTTGATCGAGGAAACTTAGAGGATCGCGCGTGCGATATCGGATTGATGCAACTGAAATGTGACTTGAGT
This sequence comes from Iris pallida, assembly GCA_029216955.1. Taxonomy (NCBI): domain Eukaryota; kingdom Viridiplantae; phylum Streptophyta; class Magnoliopsida; order Asparagales; family Iridaceae; genus Iris; species Iris pallida. The sequence continues at coordinate 14,132,883 of JANAVB010031417.1, read as the reverse complement.
TTTGAATAACAATCTTGAAACGAGCTCGAGGAAAAAGCGACTGAACTTGATCTTGAGTATTGAGAAAATTGTGGAATATCCAACTCGGACAACAGCATCAACGCACGACTCGAAATTGGTTGCGAAGGAAGATCGTCAGGTTACACATATCGTCGATGGTATTGAGGCGTATCAAAGACCGATATGCGATAACTTGGGGGTACTCTGACTCGGCGAATGACGATCGTGCAAATGTCATTGTTCGATGGATGCTATATTCGGATATCGAAACGTGTCGAGGAAATTTTAAACTTGGCGAGGATTTTCTAGTTGAATGAATGACGGTCGGACTATCAACATTGATTGGATGAAAATGAAATGCTTGGATTTACTTCGTCGATAACCACAACTTCGACATTCTTGTCTTATGCGAGCGCAACTCCAGCCTCGCACATGCGTCGTGCCGATTTGAGATGATCACTCCGCGTGAGCGCTGGTATGGTGATCCATACAGCGGGGGTGATTGACCTAGCTTGGCGTGATAATTTGTATGCTTCGACTTGTGGTTTGACGCGAAGGTGACTCGAAAATAAATTGTGTGTTTGAAGAACCCAGGATTGCGTAGGTCCAATCCGCGTATCGAAAGTGAGTTAGTCTAAACTCAAACAAGAGTTACGTCCCGAAGAGAATGATTATTCTGCGGGTGCGTTACATGGTAATTCATGAACCACCGCGTATTATCGGACTCGCGTGAGATTGGGGCGTAACGTATTGTCGAGCTTGATAACCTCTTGATCGAATACATGAATTGGTTAGAATTGGTGATTGAACGAATTTGAATTCTATGCAACGAACGCATTGATGCGAATTAGGTGATCGTGCTCGATGTTTAGAAATTTGAGTGACGCGAGCTTGGGTAGAAAACCCCGTATGATCGACTTTGGTTTGACCCTAGGATTGGGGTCAGTGTTGGCATTATTGTTGGGGAACTATGATTCCAATCCTGACATTGACTTAGCCTCGAGAAGAAATAGCCTAGCGGTTAGGCGAGACGCCCTGTTTCAAGTGTTAGCAATCGGAAGGATTGATCTTGAGGATTGGCATGCATGGAAATCACGAATATAGGAAACCCTGCTCACGAGACTCGGCTGACATGCATATATTTCAGGGACGCCTGGGTATGTGCACGATGCGACTCGAGTGAGAATGACAAATTCTCTATCATGCGGCTTGGCTGAATGCACGTATTTTGGGGACGCTTGGAATGCGTGCACGATCCAGTCAAGTGATACGACGAGTTCAAGCAAGGCTTGAAGGATGGAAGTGTGTCGAGATCTGGAAATCGTGTTAAAGGAAAGATTGATAATAGTGTGAGAGTGGCTCGGAATCGAAGGAACGAGTAGGTGTGTGCGTACGATTAAGTCTTGGCCAATAGAAATGGGTAGGATGACTTGCCTTCAGGAAAGTCTCGAGGACGAGACTTGTTCTGAGTGGTGTATGTTGTAGTGCCCCGTCCCACAAAGTCAAACGGAGGAATCGAAACGCCGACGGCGTTCGGAATTAGCCTTACAACGGCTGCTCGAAGGCTCGCTCGGTCGAGGCGACCGCTCGCTCAGGTGGGGTAGTTTCGGTGAACTCTCCTCATCTTTGCCTTCACATAATAAATCGTGTTTTCAACTTGCACAAGTTAGGTTTGATAATAAAAGCTACGCATCCACATAGCTAAGGGAATAATCCCGACGGTTTGAATCGAGTTAGAACATGGAAAACGTCCCACTGTCGGCTTAGAGTTGGTGCACGGCGTGCTTTGAAAAATGACACTCGGTCCTTCGTCCCGTGGCTTGGGAGGAGAAAAGTTGGTCTTCGGTGCAAAGTTAAGAGTTAGCCTAAGTCATAGGCGTCGCCGCACAAATGCTTGCTAAAGCATGCACGGTCCTGTCCCGCAAGGCTTGGCATAGCCTTTGCTCGTCCCTTGGGTTATGTTGTAGGCTTGAGTAAGTTAGGCAAAGTTATGCCGGTCGACCTAAGTTATTCTACGTGTTGTCCCGCTCATTCTGCGGTTGTCAAGATAAATAGTCCCACGACCCCAAGGCCCATAATATGAAGTATGACTTGGGCGATAGCGTTGCGTAGAACATGCGTTGGTTTAGAAGCACGAGCCACGGTTGGTTCAGTGTAATGTTAGCCACGGTCTATGGCATTTAAGGAACACGTTTGGTTTAAGTTAAGTTGGAAGGCTACGTAGTAGTCGTTCCCCCGAGTTCAAAGGTGTTTCGAGGCGGTCCCTCGGTTGGGAGTCTCGCGTTCCTATCCACGTTAAGGTGTATTCGAGGCGGTCCCTCGGTTGGGAGTCTCGCGTTCCTATCCACGTTAAGGTGTATTCGAGGCGGTCCCTCGGTTGGGAGTCTCGCGTTCCTATCCACGTTAAGTAGTTCGAGGCGGTATGAAACGGTCCGGAAATGAGGAAGTGGGTCGAGTCTGCATGGTCATTGGACAACTTGTGTGCCGGTGCACAAGGGTTTTGATTTTGTTCCTCAGACAGTTGCCGCCGCCATGGGACTGATCTGGCCTAGGAGGAACACGTGCTTACGGGACCCTTGGATGGGGTGCGACCTACCCAAGGGGTGCGCCGTAGAGCGGGTATTAGGGGAAATTCGGCGAGTTCGCGCCTCGTTATATACGAACGTACCCTAATATCCAATGGAGGTCCAATATAGCTTGTCGTGCTAGTGACCAAGTTCATATAGATGTCGGCACGGCGGCGACAATCCGCGAGTGTGCCTTTGGATTTAGTCGAGTATTGAGTGTGCTATATCAAGGAGTCGAGTTGAAGGCATATGTACAAGTTAAAAGCATAATGTTGGGCCTAAGTTTGGGTATCAACGTAGGCGTCGTGTTTCGGCACGAGTTGTGGCGTCGAGTGTAAAGTCGAGAAGGGCCGTAGGGCAAGTTGGTCGAAAGTTATGTCGAGTTGCTGGGCACGACCTCGAAATATGAGGCACGACCGCGTTGTCACAAGACAAGTCTGAGTCGATATGTTGACATTGTAAGAAAACGACAAGGTTTCGAGACTTAAAGATAAGGATGTTATCAGTACGATAACACGGTCACACGGAAATGAAGTCTATCGTGTAGTTGCGTCCCTGATTTTGGCCGTAAGGCAAACACGACTTGATAGGTTAACGTTGTTGGCACGAGGAGTGGTCTAGATACAAAGTATGAGTTAACGTTGACATTGCAAGCACGGGATGGTTCTGACACACAAGTTGCGCTAAGGCGCCGGTCCTAAAACTGATCCTAAGGCAAGAATAGAAAGACAATCGAACAAGGGTTTATGTTGCACAAAGTAAATGAACGTGTAGGTTTTGTATGGGTGGGCGAGGAGCTCACTCCACCAGTACAGTGGTACTGACACCCACACAGTGTTTCATGTGCAGGCACAGGTAGAAGCTCGTGGCGCGGATCTCGCTTGGATGCGCCGAGGCACGGAGTTCCTTGGCGAGTCGAAGCGTGCGGCCGCGTGAACTGAAGACTTATACAGGACATAATGTATGGACATCGCCTTCCGAAGCTTCCGCTGGATCGACAAATATGTATCGAGAGATGAGAGAGAGCTGAGCGATTTGTAATGTGAAACGAGTGTATTGGAATGATTGTAATCTTGGCCTTGTGCCCCCAATGTAACCGTTGTTTCAATATCAATAAAAGAGCTTCTTTGAATAACTTGTGTTCGTTCTAAATTTCTGCTGCGTGTTCAATGTCTCTGCTTGGGACTTCTGTGCGACGACCCCGTCGCAGCCGCTGTAATCGGCCGTTATGGAACCCGCCTTGCACGAGCGCAATCTAGGCTCGTGCGGCATCACGCCTTAGCGAGGACGATCGCTCCTACGGGAGCGGGGCGTGACACCCCCTTTCCGACAGCCCTCCCTTCCCCCCTCCTCCACGAAGTCCCCTCCCCCTTTCCGACAGCCCCCCCCCCTTTCCGACATTTCATATATGTTTCTTTGGGCTATTTTAATTCTTTCTGTTTGATAACATTAGTTCTCCTTAAATCATGACAATTCAGATAAGAAGAATGAGAACAAGGAGGTTGTAGTGGAGGTTGATAACATTAGTTCTCCTCATATGGGCTTCTGCCAACATAGGACTACAGCCTAGGCTGCAGTCCTCAACGAAATTAGGACTGCAGGCCAAGCCTGCAGTCACTGTAGCCATCTTTTTTTGGTAGAATGAAGACTCATTTAGCTTCTGCCAACATAGGACTGCAGCCTACGCTGCAGTCCTCAACGAAATTAGGAATTGTTCATTTATAATAAGCTCCCAGAGCCTCTCTCCGTTCCAATTTCTTCTTTGATTTCAACTTTTGATAATAACATGGCCCATGGGTAATACCTGAGAAGGGCACTTATCTGAGTGTACTTTGCATAACAGTCTATGAAGGTCGTGATCTGCCAGACTAATTATGGTACAGGTTGTAAGCACAATGTGAGCAAGAGGCCACTTTGCTGGGAAAGTTATAACTTGTGATGCCTTAGTTAAAAAGTTCACAAAGTTAAAGAACTATTCTTCCATATTTTTACTTGTAGCTGCAGCCATAATATCAACTATATAATTCTTGTGAAGAAACTTGGTCTTATGGCTCCTTGTTGGATAAGTACATTTAAGTGCGAGTCTTCCAGTACATTTAAAGATCTTGGATAAGTAGGTAGACAAGTCCTAATGAGGACTGCAGGCGAGTCTTCCACACCAAAACCAGTACTGAATCCGATTAGGACTGCAGGCTAGTCCTGCAGTCTTCAATGAGCTTGGGACTGCAGGCTTGGCCTGCAGTCACTGTTGGCCTCCTTTTTTTTTTGCAAATGAGCTCCTCCCTAAGCTTCTGTCAACTTAGGACTGCAGGCTAGGCCTGCAGTCCTCAATGTACTTAGGACTGCAGGCCAAGCCTGCAGTCACTGTAGCCATCCATTTTTTTTCAAATTCTCTCCTCCCTGAGCTTCTGTCAATTGGGGACTGTAGCCTAGCCTGCAGTCCTCAATAAAATAAAAAGAGAGAGAGAGAACTACCGAAGATAGACAACTTCAATAGAGGTGGAGACAACAACAATGGAGGAGGGGACACCAATGGTGGAGGTGGGCACAACTATGGAGGAGGTGGGGACAACATTAATGGAGGTGGGGATTGAGAGAAGTGGTTTGGGGATTGAGAAAAGAGGAAGAAGACAAAGGAAGAAGATGGTGGCCCTTAGTGTTTTGAAAATGGCAAACTTGTAACTTTTTCAAAATTTTTAAGTTGGTGGCCCTTAGTAATTTGGGGATGGCCTTTAACATTTGCCTTTAATAATTAGTCCAACTTTGGACATAAGTTTTTAATAAACAAATATGTGTATAAAATTAAAATTTTAATATAATTTAATTAAAATCAAACTTTGGAAACGACCCGTTAAAAAATAAAAATCTAACCAAACAAATGAATAATTTATTCGATTCGTTTCGGTTTCGATTTGACTAATTTCGTTTCTATTTTAAAATTTTGATTTATTCCATTTTAACTATTTTGATTCAATTGAAACAGGATAATCTGAACACTCAACCCTATCATGCTTAGCTTTTCATCTTCAACTATATAATGAGGCTTCAAAATGGTTCAAGATTTAGTCGTCTAAGCTCTATGTATATCATCGACAGTTTTTTATTTTTTTCAAATTACGGAAGCTATTTTTTTTTTTAATTTCTATCATTTTCTTCCGCATAATCGAATACTATCTTTTTTATTTTTCTTTCGCATAACTGAATATTCCCTTTTTTAGTCACATATATCCATAAAAAATTAAGATTAAATTTAAACTAGATTTCTATAAATCTTAATATATATATATATATATATATATATATATATATATATATAAAATAAATTTAAATTTTAATTTTAATTTTTATATTATATTTTAATAATATTAGAAAGAAGAAATTATTTTACTGCAACGTAAGTGTTGCTAGTGTAAAATATCTTCTAATCGGTGTGGCATAGCCGCATTACCGCATAGTGCCCTGTGTCATAGTGTCATCCTCAGCTCCTTGTAACCAACCAGAAAAAAAGTATCGGGACAAACACAGGAAAGGGAAAGGCTCGTACATCAGCAGATCGGAATGCAATTCCATAGAAAAGAGCTTTTTAGCCCATTTTCAAGCTCGCTCACTCGTTACTCGTACCGATGATGTTATGACATTAGTCTTTTGACATCATCTATATTAAAATAAAATTTATTAGTCATCACTAGTTAAATTTTAAAAGATTTTTGTGGTAATGATAGCTGCAAGAGATATTCGTGACGAGGCCATCTCCAATAGTGATTTCTAAAAATTGGTTTCTATCTACTTGCCATCGTAGTTTTAAAAAAATTCTACGTAGTTGATAGAGGTTTTATATAAAAATTGCACGTATAAAAAGTTATTCCTCGATAATTTTTTATTTTATTTTATGTGGCAACAAATTAAATAGTCAATTTAATGAGGACATGAGATCCAATATTAATTGAAATGAGAGAGGAAAATTTTGTTTTAGTGTTTCTAGAATTTTTTTTTAGAAACTCTCGACCCATACGTTATTGTCACATAGGATAAAAATTGAAATTGAAATTGAAAGCACATTAGGAGAAATTATTTATAGATTGAGTTTTTCCCATAGTAATAGAAATAGTAATTGTAATAGTAATAGTATTAGGATAGAGAAACTTCCCATTGGAAATGGAGATAGCATGACTGCATTTTCTCCATTTGTATTGACATCAGAAAAGATCTATGTTGTGTGGTGGACCGCACAATCTATCGATATTTTGAGACAGACATGTATGTTTGGTTTTGTAAATCTAATTCTGATATTTAGTTGGACTTTTTTTAGATCATTAAAAGCTAATTATTTTTTAAAACCAATTAAATCATAAAACATGTAATTCCAGTTATGTTACAACTTTAAACTTGTAAGGGTGCGGCTATCCGCACCCCACGAGTTACTTAGCATATTCCAAAATATTTTTTTTTTTCCTATCATATCCCTCTCCCATGAGCAGCTGTTTAGCACACCCCCCTCCCGCTCCCTCCGCCCGCCGACCCTCCTCTTTTTTCTCCTCCTCCTCCTCCCCCTCCCGTCGACCCCCCTCCTCCTCCCGCCGACCCTCCTCCTCCACCCGACCCCCCGCTCCCCTCCCGACCTTGGAGGAGGAGGAGGAGGGGTCGGAGTTGGGGGAGGAGGAGGAAGAGGAGGGTCGGCGGGAGGAGGAGGGGGTCGGCTGGTGGAGGAGGAGGAGGAGGAAGAGGAGGGTCAGCGGGAGGCGGATGGGGGTCGGCGGGCAGAGGGAGCGGAAGGGGGTAGGATAGAAAAAAAAAATTATTTTAGGATGTGGTAAGCAACTCATAGGGTGCGGATAGCCGCACCCAACTTATAAATTATATTTTTGCTCGTCTAATTATTCACAAAATAAAATGACCTCCCCTCCAATGAGCAGATTTGAAAAACAAATTTTATTCACCGATATTTCCTTCCTATCCCCCCTCTCCTCTCCGTCTGCGCCCTCCTCTCGGATCCTCAAGTATGCGACGGAGTCCGGCCCCTCTCACTCCTCCTTTTATGCGTGATGTGGACCCCGACAAGCATTAATCGACCCGTCGAGCCCGGATCCGATAAGGTCGATATCTGAATCCGTCCCCGGTCGGAACTCCAAAAATCCTAGTTTCGGAAAATCCGAGGTGAAATTCCAAACTACAGAGTTTTCGTTGTCTCCGATTTATACGAGGACATTGATTTCAATGAGGTTTTTTTTCGTGATCATTCATTCCATCGATGAATCAAAATAGGTTTTGTTTTGAAGTAGTTAAGAAGGTGGCAATAGTTAACTAGCTAGTTTCGTCACACATTGGATTATTTGAAAAAAAAAAAAAAATGGAATAAAACTTTAGTTTTCTGCAAGCTAGATGAACTTCCTCAATCCTCATCATCTACAAACTTTCTGCAGATGGTATGATAAAACTTGATAAAGAAGGACATACCATTCAAAAGAAACATTAGTTTCAACACAAATTATGACAACCAATAATGAACATAGTCTTATAATCTTGTATTCGTATGTTGCATAGTCTGAAATGATCATTATATACCCGACTCGTCGTATTATGGGAGCGGACCAACGTGGCAAATCACAACATATTATAAACTTTTGGTGGTTTGGATGTGACTTGTAGGTTCTGTATTCGTAACCATATGATTCTTAGCCATACCCTTTGGCATTGTTTGGATAATATATACTTAATATTTCTTACCTATAAAGATCTACCAAAATAATGTTTTAATCTATTACCTCTAATGGGTAGTAGATTATCCCTAATAGCCTAAAGGCCAAAAGTATATTATGGTCATACTGTTACCTCTGGTTTTTGGAGTAGCTCTGAAACATTCTTCACATGCTTCAACCTGAAGGCCAAACAAATCTATATAGTTCATGATTGTTATTATTTTTATTTTTATTTTGCTATGTCCAGCATAATGCACAAATTTTTTTTGCAACGCTGCGTTGCATGTCATTTCTACATGTAGTGATCCTACTGATGCGTGCATTAATGTCGCAATATAAGTCAATAGTCTATAGTTCAGTGTTCGTATCAGATTTTTCGAGTACTCAATCCATTGGAGTATGAGTCGGGAGCTTGCATATTTGTGGATACTTCGTATTGATTGTTTCACAAGTAATAAATCTTTGATATGATTGCTTCACAAGTACTAAATGAAAGCATCGGCAACTTTTGAGTGGAAGGGTAAACATATATTCATCCTAGTTTTGATGGAGGAACAAAAATGGATTCTTAGGTTACGCATCGGCAGTAGATTTCATCTTGCTTAGTTCTAATTGGGTGGTTGGATATGTTCAACTATCTGTCATGATCTCCATTCGATATCTTTCCATCTGCTGCATTTGAAGGGGGGAGAAGCAAGAGTCAGGGCCGGCCTTGGAATAAGTCGGACAAGACTGGGTTTGGATGCCCCCCCCCCCCCCCCCCCCCCCCCCCCTCTCTTCTAGGGCACCTCCCTAGGCTCAGTATGATTCCACCAAAGGTCAGGTTCATGGATGACTACCAGGACTAGCTGACAATAAGGATCAAGGGGCAAACAAAATTAGCTTCAGGATAGGACAACCCAATCCTCAGGGCCGGCCCTGGCAAGAGTCAGGTATATGTTCAGAATGTAACGGTCCAAGAGGGATGAGTAAATTGATGATGCTTAACCAAGGTTTTGAAAAAATTACAACGACAGTGTCTTCTAATGGTTGGCGATAAATTTGCATTTGAGAGGTAAATAAAATTTAAAACTAGAAAAGCATCCTCTGCAATTCACTATGGAGTAGATTATTAATGTTTTGATGTTTTCTATAAAGAAATTGGGACTTCAATTTCTTGACCATGATACCTGACAATATAGATACCTATTTGTCTAACCCTCAATACCATCTTGAAAATTTTCTAGTGGCATTTTCTCTTCAACGCTTCAAATGCGGTGAACCGTATGAACTTTGTTTCGGTCTTCATTTCTCTTTTGGTTCTTGTATTTATATCTTAGTTAATTAGATTGTTATGTTTATCTGGATATTGGATTGAAGGTTAGTTGACATCATTAGTAGGTATCCTAATCACGAAATTATTGTTGGAGTGGATACACTAGGAAAGAAAGACTTGTTTCATATTTCACAAGTTCTAAGTTTGAAGGTTTGCTTGCTTAATTTCTCTTGTGTATTTTGGTTCCAACTCCTTTTCATACCTAATCTCAGCATGTCATGTAGTAACTAGTTTCTTCAAGTTTACTAGTATGGACTCTACTTAATTTTGTTTTCGCAACACAACTAAGTTAAAAAAAATACTTTATGTACCTCCAAAATACTCTCTCTATGTCCCTCCGTCACGTGCCCTTTTTTTATTCGCTCATGTATTCCCCCAACCTCTCCCCTATTTGCTTTGGTCAATAAGAAAATGTCACGTGACGGAAGGGCATGGAGGGATGAGATATTTGGAGGTACATACAACATCACTCTAAGTTAAATATTCTTTGGGCACAACACATTTTCAATGGACATTCTTTTTCAAAAGTTCTTCCTTTTCTTACTCTCTTTCAAAGACTTTCTTCACCCTCTTCTTCTTATCCCTACTCTCTTTCGATTGTAACCCTAGATTTTAAAGTTTGCAGTGAAGACGATGAGAACCAAGAATCCTACACAATTATCGAAGTTTCAAACTCCGTCGACGAAGTTTCGAATAAGATAGCTCAGTAGGGCACATTTTTTTGAGTTGAAAACTCCATTAATCAATGAAATTTCGAAGCTTCATAATCGAAAAAGTTCCGTTTGAATTAAACGACGAAGGACTACCAAAATTTTATTAGGAGTGTCCAAGTTTTGATAGTCCTAAATATAACCAGGATTGCTTCTTGATGAGGAGGACACTTGAAGCTAACATTGACTACATATATAGCCAATAAGGGAAACACAAGGGATGGTAATACGCATAAGCTTGTGTTGTCTCCTGGGGAAGTAAAAAATTATGTGCATCATTTTTTTGGTGACTCTGTCAACCGTCTTTAAACGTAGGAAAGTTTTTCCTTTTTTTTTTTAAGGTGTCCGACGTAATATTCGAGACTTTTTGTGCACGTTGTATTGTATGTCTTTTGGCTCACTGTACTCCAACTTCCACAATAAATGAAAGAAATAATACACTCTCTTCTGCTATCCAGCCAAAACTTTTATGTCTTTTCCTGCTGACCATTAGAGGCGGCCCGGAGGAGGGGCAAACAGGACTTGCGTCCTGGGTCCCAAATCCCAAGGAGCCTCAAATTTTTTAAAAGTTAGTAATAACAATAAATAATAAAAATATTGTTACTCTGATTCTTCTTCAAAGTACAAGGTCGGAAGAAAATCATTATAGCAATTCAACAAATACGACATGGCGCATGGGAATTGGATAGCCGTTTGGCTCTTCAATTTCAAAGAAAAAACTAGTCTTCCCATCACTTCAGATTTTCTTTTGCATTTCAGAGAAAAAAAGTTTTTCACGTCGCTTCCGATTCCAGATGACAAGCAATAAGTTTTTTTAATTGTTCATTTTAATTCTCTCTTCATTCTCTCCTTTGCTTATAACTGAAACACAAATGTTTAATTTTCTTCAATTTCTTCTCCTATAACCCTTCACAAGGATTCCGCGTAATAAGACTTCACAATAAAGGCCACAGCGGCAGACAAGCTACTCTCTCTCTCTCTCTCTCTCTCTCTCTCTCTCTTTGGCCTTTGCTCGAGCCTTAACTCGAAGTGGAGACGAAAATGTGAGATAGAGGTATCAATGTGAACATGATATTTTAGCAAGACTTCCATTTTGAGAATTGAAATATTTTGTAACTTTTGTTCCTCATGATGTTGGCTTTATTATATTTTTCGAGTTTCCTCTGTCATCGATGATTGAAGGCAATCCTCTTTGCTTCCATCTTTTCAATAAGGGGTTCTATTGATGTAGGTTATTTTTTTTCCGAAAGTTCCAAGTTATACTTTCATAATCTACTTTGCACAGACACAAGCACATACTTTAAATTTTGCATCTTTTAAAAATTAGGATACATATTGTTTGTAGTAGATCTCGGTCTTCCTTCGTAATATCTCTATCAGCTTCTATAGTATATTTAGCTCACTACGTGTTGTAAGTTATAGTTGATCCCATGTTGGCGTTGAATACCGATGAGCCGATGGCGATGAGTCTTTTCATTATTTTTTCACTTAAGATTTCACACTTAAAATTATAGGTTCCTAGTGTTGAATATCTTTTCGTAAATCTTTGCACTTAATATTTTACAATGATTTCGTTTTCTTACTGAAATGTTTTGTAACTTTGGTTCCTCGTGATTTTGGCTTTTTTCTATGTTTTTTGAGTTTCTTTGTTGTTAATAAATTAGACAAACAAGCCCATATATCTCAATCCTAGTATTGAAAAAACATAAACGAGAAATGTTAAATAACATATTGTATCAGAATTTCTTTTTTAACTACGGAAGTAGTATTGCCATTTGCCAAGATATATTCCTAATGCAAAATTTAAAGTTAGCTGGCATGTATCAGGTCCCAGTCCAAAAGAGTTAACTTTGGTTTATTGTATCATGCAAAAAAAAAAATTGATACTTTATTTTCAATATATTTTTTGAAAAAGGAACATCTATTTTGTATTTAGTTCTGGGCATCAAAATGTTCTGGACCGACTCTGCTGACCATAAGGGTCATTCGGGTTCGACACGTAGGAAAGCTCGTTGAGTGTCTAGAATCTGTTGTATAATATTTTATTTTATTTAATGGGTAGATATAAATTGAATAGACGAATAAGAAATCTTAAATAAAAACAAGTGGTCCAAAGAAACAGGGCCCACCGATTATTTCCGAGTGTACCGTATTGCTCTGCGGTTCATGATTTCATTGTTTCCGCAACAATCCACTTTTGGGCCCATCTTTCACTGTTCCCTTTGATCACTGGATCCAGCCAGAAATGTGGGCGCACAAACATCTGCCCAGTACGCTCGTGCCACCTGGTTCATCAGTAGGCCCGGCCATCAATACTTATTTTGTCCTCATTAATAAATACGAAGAGTGCATAGTTAGGTGCGAAGAGTGTGGTATTTGGAATGTACAACTAACAAATTTTAGTATATAAAACACAAATGCAATTCAAACTACTTCAATCTATAACAATTAAGGATATGAATTTCTTGTGGAACCAGATAGGGGCTGGAATGAGCTTGAACCCACCCATTATATATACTAGTAAATGTATATATTTTGTACGTATGATAATATATAATAAAAACGTTATTCAATTATAGGCAAATATTTCTTCTAACTCATGTGGTTAAGGTGAGAGATATTGTTCTTGTTTGGTTGAGTTTGATTCTCTACATTGAATGTATATAATAATTTTAAACTTTTTTTAACATTTATTTACATAATTTATTTTTTTAAAAATAAAATGGACCGTGATATAATGACGGCTTAGACGGCTCACTTTTGAGCCGTTTTGAAGCCTCATTATATCTTGGAAATATATATATATATATATATATATATATATATATATATATAATTCAAATTAAAATAAAAAAAATTAAAAGAAATTTTTTAAAAGGTAAATATTATAGATAAAATGATGATTATAATACATCACATATAACAAAATAGGTAATCTAAAGTCAATAATATATATGTTAGTATCTATATTTCTCTGTACAGCAAAAATATCGAGGAATACTCTCAAAGATACGTCGATTGTGTTTCCTCCACACCTGTTAGACCACCGTCCCAAAAAATAATTATGAGACGGCGGTATCCGCTCGCTCCTCTCCTTGTCTACTTTATCTACGTTCAAAGCATAGAAAATAGTTCTACAATGCGCATTTGGAAGGTCAAATTTATACCTCTGGGTGCTCCAAATATCGAAAGCAAAGTCACAAGTGAAAAATAGATGATCGCTAGTCCACCTTAGTCCACTCAAGTCCTTCCGAGCATGAATTTTTTGTTTTGCCTTTGCTACCAAGTATCTTGTGTTGTATTTATAACCAAAACCAATAGAAATTTTACATACATTAATTTTTTTTAATAACACTACATCTGCGGACATCAAATTGGTTTAAAGGATTCAAATTCAATGGTAAGAGTGATCAAGATAGAGAATAATTTTCTAATTCAATTATTCCATAATATTTTGTGTATATTCCTGTTATGATGGTTAACCTCCAGATGATTTATATTACAATAGCAGCCTAGCAGGAAATGGATTCCTTGGAAAATTGTATATAATTTCTTAAGATTGATAGAATTACATCAACAGTGATTTTTTTTTTTTCCTGGAAAATTTGTAGTGTAAACTGTAATCCAACAAAATTTATACAAATTTTTAGATTGACAGTATTTTTTGAACAGTGATTGTAATAGAACTAGTTATAGTATGGTACTTTTAGGTACTGTTTGGGAAGAGAAAAAAATAGGAGGAAGGTAAAAATTGAGAAAAAAAGTGAGAGGAAAATTAAAAGTGATGTGTTTGGAAAGGAGGAGGAAAAAATAGGGAAAGAGAATTTGAGAAAAAAAAGTAGGTGGACCCCACTAAAAATTTTTTCTCCCAAAAGTAGAAAAAAAAAATGGAAAAAGATGAGAGAAATTTAAGTGAATTTATCCCACTACCCCTAAAAAAGGTAATAATAAATTATCATTTGAGAATACAAAAGACTAAATAATAATTATATCTCTATCCATAAATAAATAAAAAATTATTTTAAAACTTTTTTTTTTACTTTTTGTCCATCCAAACAAAGAAACAAAAAAGGTCAAATCTATTTTTCTATCCCTCAAATTTTTTTTTTTTCTTCCCACAAAAGCTCACAAACACAGTGTTAAATGAAGAAAAAAAAAGGTCAAATCTATACCATCAATCAATCATGCATGTAAATGCAACAAAAAATAGTATATATCCATTCAATAATTTCTTGTAAATATTTTATATGGGAACTCAATAATTATTGAGTAAGAAAAATATTTTCCCGATGTGGATTCCCATCACATTCCTCCAGCTCAGCTTGGCCCCACCGCTTTGATTCCTTCTCACCTCCGTAAAGATCGTTTTTTCATCTTATATCCTACAGTCAAAAATATGCCACGTTAGCACAAACAGATACGTTTCGTGGGCCCTTCCACAGCGAGTCGGATCGCGAATAACTCGCGGGCGGATCACGAGAAGGATTTTTCATAGGAGGTGACCGGAACTAGCCAGTGAAGTTAACGGGTTTGGGAAAAAAAGAAAGAAAGAATAATTGGAATAAAATATTATGCTCATTATAAGCAAGCTCTGACCAATAGTATTAATTCTTCCTTCTCTAAATAATTAAAGCATCTCAAGTCAAGGTCACTACTATTGATTGATAAGGTTCTTCTTATTTATTTATTTATTTGGTTTTTTAGTCTTAGGATCTCACAAATATATAGATTTTAGTGTTTAAATTTTGAAATTAATCCATGCTATGATTTGGTCTCATGTTCATTAGACAGTAATTTCGAGATCCAAATTCTAGTATCGATCGATTTTGAAATCCAAACCCTAATATCCATGTATATGTGAGACCCTTAAACTAAACTAGTAATTGCAAACGTATAATAACGTATAATAAGAATATTTTTCAATTATAGTCAAATAAATCTTCTACCTCATGTGGTTAAGATGAAGATATTTTTCTTGTTTGATTGAGTTCGATTCCCTATGTTGAATACATAAGTCAAATTAAAAAAAAAAAACTCAACAAATTTTTACATAATTAATTTTTTTTAAATAAAAGGGACCATGATATACATACGGCTTAGACGGCTCACTTTGAGCTGTTTTGAAGCCTCAGAGATATCTTTTATTTTTGCTAATATAAGGTTTTTCTTATTACTTCTTAGTTTTGGAAACTAACAATTTGTTACATTTTATTAATCAATCAGCTAGTTTATATTTTTTTCCCTTGAACTATGTATTTTGTTGATTATTTGGATCATAATGAACTTATATTAGTATTAAGAATATGATTAGTGAAGGTTACTAGAAAGTTTACCTTTCTTTTTCTAATAGTTACTTTATCTGGATTTTATTTCAATATTTTTTTTATTCCTACACAATTTGGGATGCATTTCTTGGGTATGACAAAGTAGTGTTTATTGGGAAGCATTTCTTGCTTACGTTTGACTGTGATGAACAAGAAATACTTGTTTTTCGTACGTACAATGCTTTGTACCCATTGTATATTTGTAATTATCTTATTGAAGAAATTCCAAAATATATTAAATTTTTCAAGAAATTCATATAATTAAAAAAAATCAACGTCTCCAGACAATCTGTTTAAACGTGAAATTATGGAGACATCTTTGTTGTGTTTACAATTTTAAAAATAGAAAGCACAAGCCAACTAATGCATTATTTTCACTTTTCATAAATTTTCAAAAAAAAAATTCTTAAAGAAAATAAAAGAACCCAACTAAAAACCACATGACATCTAAAAATAAAATAAAATACTAAAAGTTATGAGTAAAAGATAATGATAAAAGACCATGCTACAAGGGGGAGGACATGTAATCCAACGGGGATCCGATTTTTTTTTTTTTTTTTCCGACATGGACGGGTTTGGAGATTTAAAAACGGGGATGGGGACGAGGATGGAGATTAAAAAAAATTTCAGTTAGATTCGGGAACGGGTGTGGGTATAGTCAGGGCCGGCCCTGGCCCAGGACGGCCAGGACGACCGCCCAGGGCCCCATGAAATTTGGGGGCCCAAAAAATTTGATTTAAATGTATATATATATTAGTAATTTTATATTGAAAATAGAACTAATATATAATATGATCCTCCTTTATCATAAAACATTTATGGTGTAGTGGTAGTTTGTTATACTTATACACAAGAGATACTAGGTTCTAGCTTTGACTGTATCATTTTTTAGTTCAATTTTTTTATATTATATATGGCCCCATTTTAAAAATTTGCCTAGGGCCCCCATTAACTCAGGACCGGCCCTGGGTATAGTACTCTCCGTCCCAGTAAATCTCCGATCACGATTACTTATACCCATATGTGCAGTTCATGATCTATATCTAGTAGTATTTTTTTTTTATGAAAACCATGTTTTATTAACATGTCTTTTTTTTAATGAAAATAATTTTTTAAGCTTATAATGTACATAAAAAATTGTTAACTGGTCGAGAGACGGACAAGAAAAAATTCAGCCTCGAAAGTGTTAACGAGACGAAGGCGAGGACGAGGACGGCATTGTTTAACGGAAACGGAAATGGAGGTAAAAAATTGAACCCGACGGAGAACGGAAATGTGGATTCAAACACTACTCGAAAATGAGAATGGATGATATGGCCCCCAGCCCTTACCCGTCCCGTTGCCATCCCTAGTACAATTTGAGTTATTTACCAAATCCTCAAAAAGTCTAATATTTTAATGGCTTAATTGCTACTTGATACCCTCAACTATTACCATTTTTCAACTTGGTACCCTAAACTTTTTTTTGTAACAACTTGATACCCGAATATTATTCTGGACAAAAATGCCCCTACCCCTAACCCCCCTCCCCCGTGCTCGCTTCGCCCCCCCCCCCCCCCCCCTCTGCTAGCTCCGGCCGCAGCTCCCCCCCTGCTCGCTTCAGGCCATCCTCCCCCCTGCTCGCTTCAGGCCATCCCCCCCCTCTCGCTCCGGCCGTCCGCCTGCTCCCGCCTCTTCCCTAGGGCTCGGCAGCGAGAGGAGGGGGGCTGGGAAGGAGGGTGCGGGGCGGGAGGCGGGGGCAGGAGGTGGCCCGGAAGCGAAGAGGGGGGAGGGGGGAGGTTGGCCGGAAGCGAGGAGGGGAGGGGGGGTTCGGCCGGAGCTAGCAGGGGGGGCCGGAGTGGGTGGGGGGGGGGGGGGGGAGGGGGGGAAGGAGGGAAGGGATAAGGGCATTTTGGGATTTTTTAAAATGTTAGGTATTAAGTTGAAAAAAATAAATAGTTGAGGTATCAATCTGTTACGAAAAAAAGTTTAGGGTATCAACTTGAAAAAGTGTAATAGTTGAGGGTAGCAATTAGCAATTAAGCCTATTTTAATTGATATTTTCAAAATCTAAATATTTGCATTTTTGTTTTAGGTAGGGGTGGCGATTTTGCCCTCATACCCTCTACCCTAGCCGGGTACCCTGTACCCTCAGGTGCCTACGGGTACCCTCTACCCTTCGAGGGCATGCCCTACCCTTACCCTCTTGGAATTAGGGTAGGGTAAGGGTTTTATTCTGTTACCCTAGTGCAATTACCCGGGTACCCGCCCTACCCTCTGCCCTGTAACCCTACCCTGAACCCTACCCTACCCTGAATCACTACCCTATCCACTACCCGTTAACCTTAACCCTTTAAAACCCTCGACCCTACCCTTCTCCCAACCCGCTTTGTAATTTTGTATAGTCCCACTGCCATAGTATTACTACTACTTGTAGTTTTTTGTAATTAGTACTTAGGATTAGGAGAACTACATGGTGCTTGATCCTAAGGAGTCAGGTCTAGCCCCCTCCTTGGGTATGTAGGCAGCCCAGGTTCTACTATATAACTGGGTTCAGCGCCTTTAGTAAAAAAAAAAATATTCTCCCTGTTATTTCTTGTTAAGTTGTTATAATTTTTGAATGCTGTCAAAATCTGAAAAAAATGAAATGGAAAGAAAAAGTAATCCCCCCCCTGTTTACTAGCAAAAAATTTGATTTTCAAAGTTAAAAAAAATGAAATGGCAAGGGTAATACCCTTACCCTCCCTACCCTGACCCTCAGCTACCCTGTGAGGGTAAAGGGCAAGGACGGGTAATGGGTATTGGTTTTTTGGAAGAGGGCTACCCTACCCTACCCTCATGACTCCCCTAGGGTATCAAAAAAAGGTCAATACCCTACCCTACCCTGCCCTCTTCCTGCCCTTACCCTACCCTACCCTACCCATCGCCAGCCCTAGTTTTAGGTACTATTTGCATCTAATCTCATGATGCAATTTCACGAATTCAAAAATTGTAGGTACTGTTTGCATCTAATCCCATGATGCAACTTCACAAATTCAGAATTGTAAAACGAATAGTCTTAATTTCATAAATTCGAAATAAACCGATGTTTAATGAGATTCGGTACGATTCAGTTTGTAATTTTGAATGCACACTACTCATCCTATATGACTCTTTGGTCACGTTAACATTTGGTTCGCGAAATTAGAACATTGAAAAAAATTATTCTTTTCTGTGTTTGGAGCTAAAAGTAAAAAATAATAAAAATAATGGATAAGATAAATATAAATAAAATGGTTTCCAAGCTTCACTTCCCACCACCAAAGAGAGAAGAATAACCCAAAAAAAAAAAATTAGAATTGTAATTTTTCAAAAAAGAAAAGAAAAGGGAAATGACTACATTGGGAATTCAAAAAATAATGACCTATAAAAAAACATTAAAGAACAAAAAAAAAAAAGAGTAAGAAGAAGAAGATTCTAATCAATGGCCATGATTCTCCACTCCCCTTCTTTTTAACCCCATCTCCTCACTCTTCCGAACCTCGACTCCTCTCTCTCTCTCTCTCTCTCTCTAAAATTCTTTCTCTCTCTAGAAACCATGTTGGTAGGGAAGCGGCCTCGGCCACAGCTGAGCAGGACCACCAGCATGACCAGGTTCGAGCCGGACGTCGTCGTCGATCCCATGGAGATAGTGGAGTCCCCCCTGCCGTCCGATCATCAAGAGCCGCAGAACGACTGGCTAGGGAGTATCCACGTGTCGCGAGGAGTCGGCGGTGTGATGTCCCCGCGGAGCAGTAGCAGAACTAACCACAGGAGGAGCTCCGTCGATTTCGCCGCCAACGAGACCGCGCCGTTCCTGAAGAATTGCGGCCTCTGCAGCCGCCGGCTCCGGACCGGGAAGGACATCTACATGTACAGGTACACTCTTTTGCTGATAACCCCTTACTTCTTTATGGATTTTGCAAGAATATGGGTCTCTTTCTTTCTCCTCTATGTGCATAATTTCAATTTTTATTCAAATAAAACTTATATATATTTGTTGATTTTGTGATATTAGGAAGCCTTTTCTTTTGTTCAATAAACTGATTTTATTTGTTATATTTGATGCTCTATGATATATTACTCTAATTAGAGAATATCTTTTAAATATGTAATCAACATTTATTAAATTGTAAAGAAATCATGTTAGCGAATAAATTATTCCGTTAATTATAGCAACTCTTAATATTATAGTGTTTATATATATAGAGAGAGAGAATGAGAATTTGTAAATCAGTGCCAAATGGCAGTGACATGTGTTTGGGCTAATTTGAATTACAGTTTGGGAGATCTACGCACTACTCGAACACCAATTTCAGGAAAATCTCTATAAAAGAGCAACCAGAGTTTTCGATTTATTGCTATATGGTTTCGTTTGCTAGTAATTCCTTCATAAAATCGACGTTTTTTTTGGGGTAAAAACTAACCATTAAATCGTTGTCCAGTTGATAAAATGATATGATTACGAGCAAGTTCGACTACAAAAACTCGAATCCACTAATATTGGAAGTGTACTTATTTTCCTATTTAGCTTTTTGGAAAAAAAAAAATCAAGAAATTATATGCATTTAATCCAACAGTTTTTCATGCCCGAGTTTTACAAACTCATGAGTTCCTCCAGGATTTCTAATTACGAGCCATGAGCGTTTTAAGATGGAGTTGTAGGGTTTCCTAAGTGGCTAATGGTACCATTAGGTAAGGAAAATACTATACGTATCTCCAAAATTCCATCCCTCCATGTCCCTCCACCACGTGACCCTCTCATATTCGCTCGTGCCTTCCTCCAACCTCCCCCATATTTGCTTCGGTTAATAAGGGAGTGTCACGTGGCGGAAGGACATGGAGGGATAAGATTTTTGGAGGAACATATAGCTTCACCCTTGTTAGCAATTCGGCAAACGGAAAAAATTTGGGACGATAAAAATACGAGTATAAATCGGCTCAGTGCAAATAAAATACGTTAAAAATTCGGTCAAATATTCGAAAAAATCGAAATATTGAGGTTAGAAACTTCACATCCTTAAATAGGTTGTAAAATTTGGTTAATTAAACAGTTCCCAGCATATTTTTTGTGCCAAAATTTTCAATAATTTATATGGAACACATTTAAATCTTCGCATGCTTAAAATTTATGTACTGATTTTGATCTGTCAAAAGTACGCAAGTATTATACGTTTATGAAAGATACTAAAAAATTTGCGTATAATACGAGTTTTATTCGGGTGATTGCTAACAAGGAGCATCACTCTTAGATAATTAACCACAGTATTTTCAAATTACAATGATAATAAAGTCTAGGATTGACTTGTACTATGCTTAATTAATACTCTGCGGGATAGAACCCATCCGGCCAGGAACAGCTATGTCTGTCTTCAGTCTTCACCTAATTAAGAACCCATCCAGTTAGGATGCGCTATGTCTATTTTACCTGCTGACCACTAGAGCCAGGATTGGTTTGTACTACATTTAATTTTGACTAAAGTCTTAAGACTTGCTTGTTGTTATGAGGGGAGAGAGAATAAATCTAGGATTTACTTATACTATGTTTCATTAATTCTCTGTGGGTTTAACTAAGAACACATCCAGTTAGGATGCGCTATGTCTGTCTTCACATGCTGACCACTAGAGCGGCTCGTACTACATTTAATTTAGACTAAAGTCTTAAGACTTGCTTGTTGTTATCAGGGGAGAGATTGCATTCTGTAGCCTGGAATGCCGGGAGCAACGGATAGCGAACGACGAGTGGCTCGAGAAGCGAGCGCTTTCTGCTGCGATCAAGGCCGAGACTGCAGCAGCCACTGCTGCAGGAGGATCTGAGGCTTCTGGCAGCGGAGAGATCGTAGCTATAGCTTGATCAATAAAAGGAAGAAGATGAAGCATATATGCACTGTGTACATGTCATAGAGCACATAGTAAAAGCATACTATGCTTTCCTAAGCATCAGTCTAAATGTTTGTCGATTGCAATGCATGCTTACATGTTACATGGAGAACTGATGTTAGTAATTCGAATCCCTCCACCCTTTTCTACGTATCTGCCAAATTTCTTCCTACTTGTGTTGTGTGCTCGATTCTACTTCTTTACTTGTCAACTACTTGTGCACCAAACGTCTTCCTATCATTTTCCATGGATCTATCTACTTTTGTAATGTAGAGAAAGACATCATAATGCTGGGGAAAAAAATGGTTCCCAAATAAAAGAAAAATATGGGAAAAAAAATGATTCCTCTGTTAATTTATCGAGGGTGTGTTTGATTGAGGTGGAAAATATGTGAAAAAGAAATTAGTTCCATGGAATTATTTTCCTAGAAAAAAAATCTATGGAATTTAAAAAAAAAATTCATGAAAAACTTAATTTGAATGTTTGATTGTGAATTATTTTTCACAGAAAATAGTTATTTTCCATGGAAAATAATATTTTTCCTATGGGTTGGACAAGTTTCATTTTCCACCATTTTAGAAGAAAATATGAAAAATGATAGTTTTTTGGAAAATAATTTTATGAAAAATATAAGCTATCAAATATTACAATTGGTGGAAAATTTGTGATGGAAATATTTTACATGACAAAAAAAAGCCCAATCATACACAGCCTTATATTTGTTTAAAAAAAAAACACAGCCTTATTTATTTTTTCCAGTTTTGTGTACTTACCTTTTTTTTATATATTTTTTGGTCTTTCTAAACATCGAAAGAAAATTGATAGAAATTTCAATTTAAAAAAAACAAACAAACAAAGAATTGCTTTACTTTTCTTTCTGGGAACCAAACGATGGCTTAGAATGGGTAAAGTTTCCTAATAGTTGCTATTTTGCATTTTTTGGGCAGTTGGTCGGAATTTGGAAATCAAATTTGCTGATTGGAATTTTAGGAACAGTGAATCTTAGTGAACTCAATTTGAATGACAGTTTCAGAGTGCATCCAAATAAAATGAAATTTAGAATCCTAAGCGTTCCAAGTATCAGCAAACATGAGGAATTTTACTAATGGTTTCAGGATACTTCTCGTTGAATCTTAAATAATTATGGAATTTCAATTTCATGCAACAATGGCTCAAAATTGATTCTAAATTGAAATGCTTATAGAACCTAAGATTTAGTAGTGCATAAGAAAGACCCCCCGTGTTGGATGTGTTGCGACCACAATGACTTTAGTAGAGTAATATAAGTATACAATTCTGGTCATTGATCACTACAACTTTAAGTTTACAGTATTGGTATCGGATCCTTCCTACGAGTATCAGGATCGACGTTATCGACAATATTGACGGCTTTGGATCGGAATATTAAACTTTTTTGGTATCAAAAAACAAATAATTACTATAAATTATTAAAATATTATAAAAATATGTTAGTCCCGGGGCTTGATCAAAGATGGTAGACTCGATGTCAAGATCAGAGGTTCAACAAACGTTCACCTTCTGATTATTCTCACATTCTTCCTTGCAATCGCAGTTGCAGACGGACAGAACTGAGTTACAACTTAGATGAAGGAGAAAAAAGAAGAAAGAAGAAGAGGAAAGGTTCTTGCTGGGGTGATTAAGATCACCATTGCTCAAAGAAAGATTCGTCCCAACACGATCTGCTTCCAGGAACCAGCAAGTTCACGAAGAACTTCTGGAACGCTCGTAAGTCAATATTTGAGACTTGAACGGGCTTCCTGGACTTTACAGACTCCCTTAATTCTCTTCTTGGTGCATCTTTCAAAGGAGGCCAAGGGGCTCTATTTATAGAGTGGAGTTGGGACTTCACCTCTTCTTCTATCCGATGTGGGACTAAAATACCAATACTCAAAAATAGAGTTTGATATTTTAGATCATCCCACAATCAGCATAGAAGTGTGCCAGTCCACGCCTACCCCCCGAACACTCCCGTGCATGCACGAGACATTCTGGAGTCCGCGTCCGAGTCCGAGTCCGCACAACAAAAATCAACTTGCATCCTTGTTGGATTTAATCCTTTTTTCTTCTAGGAAAATACTCCCACATGGCACAAACTTGTGCCCCACTACACCTCATGTGCACACCTCAACACAAGCAATGCATTATATTGAGATACTCACCATTTGGTGTAGCCGATGTGGGACTATCTTTTCTAGTCCAAAGGCAAAAATACCAACAATCCCCCACATATCTCAATATATGGGTTGAGCGTTCCCGACAGTGACTGTCCATCATGCATTAGGAGAGATGTCGCTACGACTTGAATCTTCCCGCATAGGTTAAATAACAGCATGATACAAGAATGGACTAAGCCTTGAATTCTGCACCATAACTGCAATTCTTCCTACTCACATAATGACATCAACTGTGCTTCTGGCTGCACATTGAAGGCCTTGTGCCAGCCTGGTTTCAGTGTATAATTTTTGGGCGTCTACAAGTTTACCCTCAAAAGCGGCCTGATATCTCTGTCCATACACTATATGTGAGTTCTTTATAAAGAGTCATGGCATGAAGCATTGCGCTTCTTTGCGGTGCTACGTCGCTATGACATGGCTTAAAGCCGAGGCTTTACCCCACCTGGGTACCTCATCGTAGTGTCATACTACTGTAGCATGAGGTCACAGGCCTCTTTGTAGTGCCAAACTACCCAGCATGAAGCCTTGCGCTTCCATGCGGTGTTACGCCGCTATGACATGGCTCGCAAAGCCGAGGCTTTACCCTACCTGGTACCTCTTCGTGGTGTCATGCCACTATAACATGAGGACATCGTCCTCTTTGTAGTGCTGTCTACCTCTCTTTATTACGATTATCATACAGCATTAGGCTACCTTCCTATTTGCGGTGCTACTCCGCTGTGACTTGGCTTGCAAAGCCGAGGCATTACCCCTACCTGGGAACCTCATGGTGGAGTCACCCCACTGTAGCATGGAGTTACACTCCTTGTAGTGCTGCGCTACCGTGCTTCATGTAAAGCACTCCAGGCATTCACTCTGCCTGAGAACTCATTAAGGCATTTAAGCCAACCTTCCCACAGGATCCGTTTTCCGCAGAAAACAACAGTAGACAACAGTGGTTGTAGGTCCGTAACCTCTCCATGTCACATAGGACAAGTACCCACCGTTTCTGATATTTTTCTGGTTAATAGTCCTCCCTTGAACCAAAAGCTAGATGCCTAGTAGATTTCTCTTTGAACTAATAGCATAAAACTTTATGGTAGGAATGTAATAACACAATATCAGAATGCCTTCAAGCCCATTTTACAAGCTGTGTCATCGACCAGCTGGCGCTTGAGGCCCTTGGTGAACGGATCCGCCAGGTTCTCCTGACTCCGAACATCAATCACTGCAATGACACCTCTCTTGATGAGATCGTTCACTGCCCTGTGCTTCAACCGCACAGTTCTCTTCTTTCCATTGAAGAGATCATTCGATGCCACCGCTGCAGTCGTCTGGTTGTTGCAGTATATCAGAATTGTCGGTATCTGCGCCCCAACCACTGGAAGATCATACATGAGCTCCCGAAGCCACTCTGTTTCATCTGTTGCGGTATCAAGTGCAAAGAACTCAGATTCCATAGATGATCGCGAGAGCATAGTCTGTTTCTTCGACTTCCACGATATAGCAGCTCCACCCATTGTGAATATGAATCCACCTGTGGACCTCTCGCTCTCTAATTCTGAGTACCAACTGGCATCACTGAAGCCTTCCACTACCGGCGGATCTTTGCTGTAGTACAGTGCATATGTCTGAGTCTTTTTGAGATATCTCATAATCCGTTTCACAGCTTTCCGGTACTCAATGCCTGGGTTGCTCGTGAAACGACTCAGTATTCCCACAGCGAAAGCTATGTCAGGCCTTGTGGCAGTAGTAGCATACATCAAACTCCCGATTACGCTTGCATACTCCAGCTGCCTGACGCTTTCCCTTGAATTAGGCTTCAGTTTCAGATCACACGTGTACGGCGTATCGATCCCTGGAAGATCCTGATACCCGTAACGAGTGATCATCTTCTGAACATAATGAGACTGTGACAGCGCTAGTCCAGTGTCTGTCCGGATGATCTTGAGTCCCAAGATAACATCAACATCCCCCAAGTCCTTCATACTGAACTTTGTCGAGAGGAACTTCTTTGTCTCTGTGACACACCCTATATCCGTACCTAGGATTAGCATGTCGTCCACGTACAGACAAACGATGACTCCTCTTCCATCAGCGAACTTTGTGTAAACACATTTGTCCGTCTCGCTGACTCTGTAGTCGTCTGATCTAATAACTTAGTCAAACTTCTCATGCCACATCTTGAGAGCTTGCTTCAAACCATATAATGATTTCACTAACTTGCAGACTTTGTCTTCAAGACCTTTGACGACAAATTCATCTGGCTGTTGCATGTAAATCTCTTCGGTCAGCTCCCCATTCAGGAATACTATTTTTACATCCATCTGATGTATCACCAACTTATGTATAGCTGCTAGAGCGATTAACATTCTGATGGTGATCATCCGGGTTACTGGAGCATACGTGTCAAAGTAGTCGATCCTCTGCTTCTGAGAAAACCCCTTGGCCACCAACCTGGCCTTGAACTTGTCAATAGTTCCATCTGCTTTCATCTTCTTCTTGAAGATCCATTTGCATCCGATGGATTTTGCTCCTTCAGGAAGATCAACCAACACCCAATTGTTATTTTGAGGTGATGGAATCAATTTCATTGTCAATCGTCTCCTTCCAGAAAATATCATCTCTGGTCTTCATTGCCTCATCATAGGTAAGCGGATCTGCTTCCACATGATAGGTGATGAAGTCATCTCCGAAGTTCTTCGGCCTTCTCGCTCGCTTCGACGACGGCTCAGCGAGTTCTGGTTCAATTATTGTTTCAACAACAACATCTTCTTGGACTACTTCTTTATTGAAAACTTCAGTTCTTGCGCACCCTTATTGTTCTCCGGTTTATTCGTAAGAACAATATTCTTGTGCCTTACAAATTGTCTTCACGAGATTCGATGATATGATTTGACTCAATATCAAGAAATCTTCGAGCATCACTCTTCTCGGCATACCCCAAGAAAATCATCTTCGTAGTCCTAGTCCCCAGCTTCTGAATCTTCAGATCTGGGAGCTTCACATAAGCCAGAGACCCCCACACTCGAATGACATTCAAGTTAGTTCTGACTTTGAACCAGTGTTCATGAGGAGTTGCGTCCGAAGTTGCATACGACACTCTATTTAGAATAAAAGTGGTCGTCAATGCAGCTTCTCCCCATTAGCATTGAGGAAGACCCGTAGTTAGCAGCATTGAGTTTATTATTTCTGTCAACGTTCTGTTCTTCCTCTCAGCTATCCCGTTAGATTGAGGAGAATACGAGCAGTAGTCTCATTGATGATTCCATGTTCTTTGCAGAACGATGCGAATTCATGAGACCTATACTCTACATCTCGATCACTTCTGAGTAGTTGTAGATCGGTTTAACGTTCAGCTTCATCCCTGAAGTCTCTGAACTACTCGAATGCTGCATCTTTCTACTTGAGAAGTCATGCGAATGTGCACTTCGAGAAATATTTCGAATCGGCCTCTGTGGAGAATTGATAAAAGTCACAGATATCTGAGTGTACTAACTCTAGATGATCAGTACTTTAGTTCAATCGTCTGAGCAGCTTTCTAACAGTCTTGTATCTGTACAGACCTTAAACTCCTCCGCCTCCTTACCCCCACATTCCGAAGATAAGGTTCCGGTAGGACAGCTTGAGTCTGCTTCTGTCATAAAACAACTCTCAGTCCACTCAATGAAGTAACTTCATCGCCATCAGCAGAAGTTCTAACATTCCTTCAGTACCGAACATCTTTTCGAAGCATGTTCCTCGTCAAGAAATTACCATCTGGCTAGTACGAATGTCCATCTTTCAAGTCTGTATCAGATAACAGACTTTCTGAGATCAGATTGCCAAAAAATCTCTGGTACATGCAACACGCATTCCAGTGTCTTTGTCGGTGGTTAATAACCATTGTCTCGATCTTCAGAACTTCTGCTAGATATATGTTCGCCATCGAGACCTTCGTCATAACATGGCTCGTCCTTGGTGAACAGCTCCTTTGAGAGCACACGTGGTCAGATACACTAGTGTCAGACCACTAGTCAGCTACCACGCTAGATAACTCAACCTGTGCAACAATAGCAACCAAGTTAAGTAATAAAAATAACCAAGTTTAGTTATACCTGCTATTTTGGTTTGTGCTTGGATTTACATTCACTCATGTAGTGGCCATTCTTGTCACAGTTGAAGCAAGTCACGTGGGACTTGGACTTCTGTTGCTTGAACGAAGGACCGTTCACTTTTAGATTAGTGGAGTCCTTCTTCTTGTGATGAGAAACCACATGCTTTCCCTTGAACTCTTTTGTCTGCACCAAGTTGGCCTTAGCCAGTTGTTTGGACAGAGAGTCCATCTTTTGTTGAGATCACATTTCGTCCTCAACGTGGATCTCTTGTAGAAGATCTTCCAAGCTAATGTCCAGCTTCTTTCGATGCATTCTAGCATAGAAGTTGCTCCAACCGGCAGGAAGTTTCGAGACTATCCCTCCAACGACAAACTTGTCGACGAGGGGCATCTTCTCGTCATCTAACTTCTAGCGTAACTTCATGAATTCCTTTACTTGAGGTAGCATCGTCATCTCGTCTTCGAAGAGCCACTTGTGGTACTTCTCGACGATGAAGTTTTTGGACCTGTTCTCATCATCTTCATATAGCTTACCCAAAGAATTCCAGATCTCTTTGTCCTTCACCTTCTTGGAATATGACTCTGCCAGAGAGTCTTCCATAGAATTGAGAATCAGCATTTTACAGATGCTGTTTTCTCTCTTCCATTTGCTCTGCTTGACGAGTGCAGCAGCAATAGCTTCGACAGTTCCTCCTTCTGGATTCGTCGGTTCATCCTCAATCAACACATGGTTTACGTCCACGAGTTGAAGATTAAGGGTGGCATTCCTCTTCCAGATTTGGAAATGTTCTCCATCGAATTTTTCTAACTTGTTAAAGCTGATATCGATAAGAGAAGCACGAGAGTTCTCCATCTACAAGGATCTTGCTTTGAGATTGTTAGTCCCGGGGCTTGATCAAAGATGGTAGACTCGATGTCGAGATCAGAGGTTCAACAAACGTTCACCTTCTGATTATTCTCGAGATCCAAGAGGAACACTATAATATAAATCTGATTACAAAAGCAACAATAATCAGAAAGTAAAACTCATGTTCTTCCTCGCAATCGCAGTTGCTGACGGACAGAACTGAGTTCAGAAAATAAATCTCACATTCTTCCTTGCAATCGCAGTTGCAGACGGACAGAACTGAGTTACAACTTAGATGAAGGAGAAAAAAGAAGAAAGAAGAAGAGGAAAGGTTCTTGCTGGGGTGATTAAGATCACCATTGCTCAAAGCAAGATTCGCCCCAACACGATCTGCTTCCAGGAACCAGCAAGTTCACGAAGAACTTCTGGAACGCTCGTAAGTCAATATTTGAGACTTGAACGGGCTTTCTGGACTTTACAGACTCCCTTAATTCTCTTATTGGTGCATCTTTCAAAGGAGGCCAAGGGGCTCTATTTATAGAGTGGAGTTGAGACTTCATCTCTTCTTCTATCCGATGTGGGACTAAAATACCAATACTCAAAAATAGAGTTTGATATTTTAGATCATCCCACAATCAGCATAGAAGTGTGCCAGTCCACGCCTACCCCCGAACACTCCCGTGCATGCACGAGACATCCTGGAGTCCGCGTCCGAGTCCGAGTCCGCACAACAAAAATCAACTTGCATCCTTGTTGGATTTAATCCTTTTTCCTTCTAGGAAAATACTCCCACATGGCACAAACTTGTGTCCCACTACACCTCATGTGCACACCTCAACACAAGCAATGCATTATATTGAGATACTCACCATTTGGTGTAGCCGATGTGGGACTATCTTTTCTAGTCCAAAGGCAAAAACACCAACAAAATATATTTAATACATTTAGGTATAACTTTACCTATTTCATGTGTTTTCTTAATAGTTTTGAAATTGAATGAAATATTAGTCAACTTTTGATTTACCTGCGATATATAAGTTTTTTTTTTTCCTTTTACATTCTTTTACAATCTTACTATGCTTTTACATCTTTGCCGATTGTTTCATTTAAATTTTTTGTTGTTGTTGAATTGACCGGAAAGAAGGCTCGAATGTTGATATCGGTCGGTATTGAGTCCGGACATACCAAATCGTATAAGTATCGATCGTATCAGATTGTATCGATTGATACTGCAAACTATAGTTTCGATTAACGTATATCACAACATGACACCCATTTTAAGCGAAAATAGGGTTTGGTGGTGCTAGAAATCTCATGATCTTGGTAGTGAAGTTGCTAGAGTAACTATCCATCCAAACTTAAACCCTCTATAACCATCTTAAACCCTCTATGAACATCAACCTTGATATTCTATTTTCACATCTTGAACTCTATAATCATCCACTTTGAAATTCTTTTTCGACTTTTACACCAAGAACATCCAAATGTAGCCAAAGCTTTTGGGAGATAATTTGAAAAATAAAATACCATGAAAAGTGTAAGTGAAAAAAATTGTTACAAATAAAAAAAAGCTAGTAAAGGCATCATTCCATTGTTTTCTTGTGAAGCATGAGAGGGACCTATATTGGCTTGTCCTTGGCCTTCATCAAGTTATTGGAGATTTTGAGTCCACACAAGTAGAAATTGGTGTGGTCGCAATCAGCTAGTTTTAATTTCTAATGATTTCACATCATATACGGATACTGTGGTCATCGAGCATCCAGGTGTCCGAAATTTTGCGATACGGATACTTTATGGGCCAAATTTGGGAAATTTCTTTTCGAATTGACCGAGACAATTTTGAGTTTTACATCTCCTCGATATATTATGATGAGACCTGTAAAATTTCTCCCGTGTCATAGGACCAATGGCTACTTCTGAAGGTGGTGACTAGTTTGTGTTTGGGGCTATTGATGGGATTGTTTTGACTTTCATCCCACTTATTAATATGAATTTGTACTTACATCTCACTTTTTAATTTTATTTGACTTACATCCCACTTTTTGTCAAAAAAATATTTTACGTAACAAAACGAATATTTTTCGTGACAAAAAGTGGGATGTAAGTACAAATTCATTTTAACAAGTGGGATGAAAATCAAATTTTATTTGCATTTATAGAATAGTATAGTCCTTTTAACTATTTACTAGTAATGTGCACGTCAAGATTTGAACTGAAGCAACCAAAAAATATTCCCACCTTAACCACTTGAGGTAGAATTATTTAGTTTGTAAATAAATCATATTAGATACTTAAATACTTAGTTAAGTTTTTTTTAATAATTAATAAAGTATCTAGGTAGTTATTTAGTTATTTATTATTATTTTTAATTTACTTAAATGATTGATAATATTCGCATTATATAGTAGAAGATGAGACAGTGAATTGTGAAATTGGTGGTGAACGAACAAAGTATGAAAATAATATTTTCAAGAGAAAATAAATGAGCAAATCCTAATCTACTATAAAATTCTTCATCTCTTTGATATTTTGTCCTCTACATAGTCATTATTACTCTTGTTCGGATTCTTTAAAGAGTAAGTCAGATTCATATTCATTTGCACTTGGTCGTTTCTGCAGATCTGGTGGTTAGGATTGTACTAACTTTTGATTCGATTTTCTTGTTAATGCACATCTAGTTAGAAGTTGTACTAGAGGCTTAGTTAATGATAATTGTTGTTCACACAATATGTATGTAATGTCGCACGAGTTCTCGTCCTAAATTTTCAATGTCGTGTATAATATAAGATTCGTAATAAAAAATCGTGAAGGAAACCGATGATGCATAGACTTTGTTTTAATTTTTTTTAATTTATTCATCTATTTTAGATAAATGTGTGGTATTTGTGTGGTGGTGGTGGTGATGGGAACTGGGAATATTAAGAGGGGAAATGGGTGTCCATTTTGCATGTTGCGAGTCCGGCAAAGGCCATATAAAAAAGAAATATTTTAGCAAATATTTTCATTCAAAATATATAAACTTTTAATATCTCAAAGAACTAGCAAATGTTTTCATTCCTTTATAAATCATTCAAAATTTCGATTAAATAGTTGGAATATATCTTAAAAATTTTATTTGTTCCATATAAATAAATGAAAATATATGCTAATTTAAAAAAAAAATAAGATATATATTATTTTCTATATTTTGAAGAGGACATTTGCTAAATATTCCTTGAAAAAAAAAAAGGGATCCATTTGTAGCTTTTGGGGGCTTTCATTGTCTGTGGTGGGTCGCAGATAGAGATGCACTGCTTTCATCACTTGTCCATTGCATCCCCACTAGCTGGGAATCCAATACGCAAACAAAACCACAAACATAATAATGTTTTCTGGCTTTTGGTGAATGAATGGAAACTCATTAGCTTCAACACATTTTTTTTCCCCAACACATTTTTTTTCTTCATATTTGGTTAGAAATTTCACATACTTAAACTGATTGTCATATTTGGTTAATTAAACAAGTCCCCAACACACTTTTTTCTTCAAAATTTTCAATACTTCATATCGAATATCGTTTCAAACTTCACATGCCTAAAATTCGTCTACTAATTCGAATCCTTCAAAAGTACGCAACTATTATTTGTTTATGAAAGATACGAAAAAAATTCGTGTATAATACAAGTTTTATTCGGGTGATTGCTAACAAGGCTCTGGGCTTAAAAACTTGGGCCGTTTAAGCCGTTTTAAACCGTATTATATTCTCATGTAATTAAAAATTAAATAATTTTAACTAATTATTTAGCTACCTAATATTATTTATCTATAGTCAAACACCTCTAACTCATGTGATTAAGATAGAAGACATTCTCTCTAGTTGTGTGAGTTCAATCCTACATGATGGTGTTATCTATAACAGATCTAATTTATTTTATTTTTCAACAAATTTAGTTGGGATGAATTTGATCCCACATGACGACTATTTCTATTATCTATAACAAATTATAATTTAAATTATATTTTAATAACACATGCACGTTACTAGTATTGTATAATACTGAACTCCAGTGGCTCTTGTGGTCAGTGAGAAGAGGTATAACCTCATTGGCTAGGCGGACGGTCTTTGGATCGAACCGCAGAGAAGATGTGGGTGTGTATATAAAAATTAAAAAATGTGGACCAAAATGATATACAACGCAAAGTGTACAAAGTTCCGTGATTACTACCAAAATTCTGCAGTTATAGTGAGTGGCGAGACTATGTACTTATAATATCTCAATATAAATAATCAGTGGTACCATATTAGTTAGCATCAACCAATTGCAACTTTGTATATTATGCCACCAATAATTTGTGGACATAATAATGTCGCAACTACATGTTCTTGTCTATTGGTACTACTGAGCCTTCCAATGTATGTGATTCCTGTCTCTTTCTTTGCAAGCAGACCACTTTGTAAAGTATAGGTTCTCAAAACCTTTGTGTATCGTAGTTGTATGGGAATCATTGTTTAGCCACGGTCCAATTAAGTATAATGAAGTAAGATCTATGACACCAAAATAATGATGCCAATTGGTTGGGAGGGGTTTGTAAAATGCCAAGCCAAATGGGAATAATAGATGGTCCCAAAGTATTTGTTCTTTCTTTTAGTCTACTCAAACATACATATAAGTAACATTTAGGTAACAATTGTCTCTGTCCGCTACCAATTAATTATTGGATATTAGGAAAAGGATGTGTAGTGTCGGGTACCGATGCATTTAAGAGTCGAATTTTTCAAATTCATAATTGAAGAACACGTGAATATGTGTCTAAAAGAGTCCAAAAAATAGGTACTAGTGCAGGAATACGATGTTTACCTTAATTTGATACATACCTTAGTTCTTGTCTATACCTTAATTTGATATTTACCTTAACTTGATATATGTCTTGAGCAAGATAAAGATGAACTTAATTTGATTTTGTTTATATAATCCCCCTAACATCTTTTGTTAATTAATTAAGTTATACTGTTTATCTTTTTGGTCCTTGTGTTTTATCTTTTTGAACTATTTAATATAATGAGATGGTTATTCAAGAAAAGAGAGAGAGAGAGAGAGAGAGAGCTATTAATAATTATGACTATAAGTAAGGCTTCAAATATTTTTTTTTTTGCAGAAATAGAAATATAGAAAGAGAAAAAAATAACTGAGCTCGTCTGCCTTTCAAATCACATCATTTTTGGTATATTACACAATTTTCTTTTCTTGTGTTTTTCGTCAAGTTCTTCAAAGTTGTTCATCTTTCTCTTGCCGTGTCCGTTAGTTACATTGGCGAGCCTGACCTGGATCCCGCACCAGCACCCATGTCATGTCGCGTCAATCTTGATACTTCCGTCTCAAAAACTTGGAATAAAAATACTTGTGTCTTTTATTCCTGTAAAAAAAGATAAAATTTTGTAAATGTTACACAAGAAGTAGCTCTTAACCCCCAAAATTTGTGACACCTTTGTCTTTGTCGCTTTTGTTGTATACATGATTTGTTGTCATATATATATATATATATAGTCTTTGTCGCTTTTGTTGTATACATGATTTGTTGTCATATATATATATATATATATATATATATAATTTTGCTAAAATATTTTACTTAAATGGTTAAAATTTGGTGATCAATGGCTTTCAGTTCAGGTCAGGCACAATCATCAGGGTGTCTCCAAGCTTGTGGCCTTTCCTTGTATGAGGGAGCCATTGACATAGGAGGACTCTTGTGTTTAAATTATAATTTGAAGTCCCTATCTGGTCCTCTCCTCTTTGGCTTGTCCAAATCCCTCTCAAGCTTTCACTTGAGTGCTGTGGCCTAGGGTTTAGGGGTTGATACTCTCCTCGCATTGTTGTTTGTGTACTTAAAGTTTGGGATATTTTGTAAAACCTCTCCTAAATAAGGGGCTAATTTGCGAAATACCCCCTAAAGATCTCGAATTGGTAAAACTTCCTTTCCGTCAAGACGCTGTTTGATTTTGGGTGACGTGGCAATCCGTGTGTGTTATTAAGTAAAAAATAAAAGTTAGACGAAAATACCCCTGCGTACGTGGCAGGGGTCCTCCAACGGTCTTCTCTCTCTCTCTCTCTAACGGTCATCTTCTTCCTTTGCTGAACCTATTTATACCGATCATCTTCTTCCTCTCTCCAACCTATTTATACCGATCATCCTCCTCCTCTTTCACTTGATCCTCTTCCAGCGTGCAACTTGTCTACCGAAGATCAGGTTCCTACAAGCATGGGGGGTGCTCCTTCATATATAGAGAAAGAGGTAATTTCTGCCATTAAAGGAGGAAACACAAATTATTATATTTACAGTAAGGAGGAAACACAAATTATTATATTTACAGTTAGGAGGAAACACTAATTTTTAATTTCTAAATTTGCAGAAATCGAGTGATGAAAGTGATGAGATTGATGAAAGTGATCAGATTAAATGTCAAATTTGTTGCCAGTCGACACATTCAGCAATAGGGTGCCCATTTATGTACTCAAAATGCCGAAGATATGATGGGATAAGAAGAGTTTGGGAAGGAAACACTCGAGCTAATCCGCACAGAAGATTTTTGAGATGTCAACACTTCAATTGTGCTGAATTCCAGTGGTTAGATGAAGCTGTGAAGTTGCCACCACCAAGACAACATTCAGCAAAGGGGTGTGCTAAGTGTGGTAGTCGTGTACATTGGGCCAAAGATTGTCCTGAAGAGATTGGTGAATTGTGTGGTCAGTTTCAAGGTTCACTGAAGTTAGACCAAATGAAAAGAAGATCAATGTAAAATAGACATTTGTTATATATAAACATGCTATCAACTATGACGGAAAGGTTGGAGAGAGGAAGAAGATGGAAGAGGATCAAGTGAAAGAGGAGGAGGATGATCGGTATAAATAGGTTGGAGAGAGGAAGAAGATGATCGGTATAAATAGGTTCAACAAAGGAAGAAGATGACCGTTAGAGAGAGAGAGAGAGAAGACCGTTGGAGGACCCTTGCCACGTACGCAGGGGTATTTTCGTCTAACTTTTATTTTCTTACTTAATAACACACACGGATTGCCACGTCACCCAAAATCAAACAGCGTCTTGACGGAAAGGAGGTTTTACCAATTCGAGATCTTTAGGGGGTATTTCGCAAATTAGTCCATTATTTAGGGGAGGTTTTGCAAAATATCCCTTAAAGTTTTGTTACGACCTTTGCTATGCCTACAAATGCTCACAATTTTTTTACAACCGTCACGTGTCGGACTTTGATCGGAGGATGGAAGAAGTGGTGGGGTCGGATGGAGCCCATCTAGCAGAGGATGAGAGGGGAGGTGGGACACGATGGAACCCATGTGTAAGGGGTGGGAGAGTGAAGTTATAAGAAGGTTGTAAATATTTGGTTGTAGTCTTTGTTGATAATCTAAGGTTTTTAAGTTGTGTTAGTGCCTCCAGTTTGAAAAGTGTACCTAATGTTTTTTAAGGCCCCAACTCCATTGCAGGTGGTTCTTTTTTCTACAAGGATGCAAGTTGCAGTCTCTATCCTTGAAATTATTGTGTATTTAATCGCTGTCATTAGAGTTGTAGGTGGGGAGGAGACGTGTAGGATGTACTTTGCAACCAATTAATTCAGGAGGACTGTGTTTTGGTTTGGTTAACGCTACAGAAAATTTTATATAGGATGACGAATTATAAATAAGTAGTAAAAAAGATTAAAAAAATTCAAAATATTTATGTAAAGATATAAGTTGTCATTACTAATGGCGACATGAACGTGTGCACTCATATCTCCATTGGTGGCTATGTCGTCATTACTATTGACGACATGAGTGCAATAGCATTAACGACTTAGATGCACCACATTGGCGAGTGCGACATTAGTGTATGCAAATGTTCGCTAATGGTTTTGCTAGCTAGTGCCCCCAAGTCTGCTAGCTAATGACGTATGCGAATGTTCACTTTGGTTTTGCTAGCGTTCCAAGTATGCTAGCTAGCTAGTGTCCCAAATATGGCTGCTAACTAGTGCGTCCAAATACTACAAAAATACAGGTAATTATCAACGGTTATATCCGTCGTTATTTTTAGTAAATCTGTCGGTAATGTAGTTTACCGACATAATACCGACATAATGCCGACAAATTAATGTCGTTGTTAGGTTAAATGTCACTAAAAAAAATTCATCGGTAAGTGGTCGCTTTAGCGACGGATTAGCAACTAATTTGGCGACAACAAATTACTGACGGATTAGCAACATATATTTTTCTTCGGTGCGACAGTATTGCGAAGGATTAGTGACTAATTTTTGTGAGCCCACATTTTCAATCTTTCAAGGTCACCGACGGAATTTTTCGTCGGTAAGACGACGGATACAAATTTGCATATCATACAAGTTATCGACGAAAATTTTCGTCGGTAACATGTTACCTTCCCCAACTTTTCCAAAAAATAAAAATTTACATTCATGTCGTCAATGCTATTATCGACATGCGTGCCGTCAAAACCATTGGCAACTCATTATCTGTTTTGAATTTTATCAAATTAATTATCTTATTTGTTATTTAATTATGTTTAATTATCTTTTTTAAAAGTTTATGTTGATGCTAACATCGTACAAAAGAATGCTATGTTGTTAAATAAAATGTTAACTCCTGTTTTGTTAATTAAAAAAAATAAAGTGTTATAGTTAATTTGGAGAAAAAAAATCCTTCATTTTAGTTGGATGAATGTGATGTACAGTGTATATATAATGAAGAGCAACAATCAACCATAGCCAAGTTGCTCGAGGAATAGATGTTTACTTTCCTCTTTATTGTTACATCAGGAATATATACGTGAACTTCTTCATTATTGTGTCGAGTCATTCTCCAATTAGCCTTTTTGCATCATTCACCACACTGGCATCAAGAAATCTACAATTAAGTATTGTCATTCTCTTTCTTGAACAAAATCTGGAAGAAATATATGCTTAGAGCATCTCCAACTCTAATGTCTTATAATGTGATGTGATTCTTATGTGGCATCAGATACAAGACAATATCTTTTCTTGATGGCAAGATTATATTCACATAAGACAAAGAAGTAAAAAAATCTTCTCCTCAAAAATATTAAGAAAATAATAAAATATAATTTTTTTTCAATAAAGTCTTACAATATGTATGTAAGAGCATCTCCAATGCAAGTGTGAGTTTAGAAAAAATAGTTATATAACCAAAAAAAAGAAGTTAAAATTTTGTTTGTTTGAGATGTCCGACGATACGTCGGGACTTTGTGCACCCTGTATTGCACAAGACAGTTAAAATGCTTGCATGCATATATATTAGTTGTGTTACAACTAGGTAGTTATATAACCAATCATTCTTTCAGCAATGTTGTCTATCCACGAAGGCTAGTTGTCTATCAAAGGACACACAACATTGATTTATTTGTGGACCTACCCATGGGCTTCTTTGCAGATTTCCAGGTGACTTTGGATTCGCCCTATTGGGCCTTGTCAAGGACCCGGCCTTCCTGACGTGGTACCTCAAGGGAGATGGGCCGTGGCCGCGACCTCCTTTGACATAACGGTGGTTCGAGGCCGGAGCCGACCCGGGCTATCGCCCCCTTCTCCTTCGGCAAACAGCTCCTCCTCATGCCTCATGGGCTGGGTCGGCTTCTTCAACAGTGGAGTGGGCCACACATTGGCCCAAGATTGCAAAGAACTTTGCCAATGCCACCGAGGAACTGGACTAGCAAAGTTCTTGGACTCCCCACAGCTTCGAGGGGATTAAGACCCAAACAAGTTGGAGAGGCTGAAATCAAGCATGCCAGGCTTGCCATGCATTTTGAAATGGATCAAATTGCTTGATCATTTTAATCATGTCCTTTCTGTTCTGATATAGATTATTTGTTGCGACGAGGTATCAAAGTGGTTGTGTATTTAAAATTTGAGATACTGCGATGTCTTGAAATTTGGGGAAAAAAAAAAATTCTGGTTGCGACTTCTTTAAACCATGCGAGCTCATCATCCTTCATGACTATGATTGTGCGTTATCATTGACCATGTGCAGACTGCAAGCGGATTATCTTCTATCGATGTTGATCCATAAAGACAATGACACATGTATTGATTACAAGAAGGACTACTTCAAGAAAAATTATATTAATCATATCACACCGAAGTTTTTTCTTCTTGCACCATTAAAAGATTGAAGTTAGGTATATCCGATCCTAAGACAAATTGGCCTACATGTTTACAAAATTCCTGACGAAGTTCACTTCAGAAGATTGTTTATGGCATTAGATTACGGTGTGTTATAACGCACGTATTTTGAAATAAAGTTGACATCATGAACAATATTCAGAAGTATACTCAATTAACTTTAATTTACTCTTTTTTTTTTCCTCCTTTAAGAGTAATTTTTCATTGGGTTAATCTTATCTCCAGCTATTTTTACGTCTTCAAGACGTAAGGGTATAGACTCACTTTTTTTTCTTCTTGGATCACGATAGTTTCCTTTTCTTTTCTTTTTTGCTGCGAAAGATTCTCCAATTTTTATATAAACTTTTACACTTACAATTTTCCATTGGATTTTATAAAACAAGATTTAAGTGAAGTCCACCTACATGTATATATTCTCATAAACTCGCATTTATATATGTTACCTGAAGACTGATGTTAATTATCCCTAAACATCGATACAAATTGTTTATTGAGTTGTGTACAATGCAAGAAGAAGTGTTGTAGTTAGTTTTGTAACTAACTTTAGTTGTTTTTTTTTGAAAGCCTACGCACACACAATTGGAAGACTCGAACCTTGTCGGCCCTTTTGGATGTCTGTTCTAATACCACTAGGCTAAAGAGCTCGGACTTTATCAGTTCACTATAGAAACTCAAATCGGAACGCACATTAAATACTTCCAATATGGTTATGACATGTGTACAATTTTTTTATATTTAGGCCATTAAAATTTTTCTGTTTAAGTCCTAAAAAAAATGAAGGGATGAGATGCATATAATCCTAATGATTTGTCCAGGGCCGGTCCTTAATAATTGAAGGCCTTGTGCGAATTTTAAAATGTGGCCCTAAATTTATTTATTCATATTTATTTAATATATTATTATATGTCTTTATCAAAATCTCAGGAGGTAGCTCTTGATTGTTATAACTGAATCTATAGGTAGTTACTAAACAAAATAACTAAAGCTCAAATTATCTATATTCAAGCACATTACATAGTATAATAAAGATATTTTAGATAGAAGACGTACTCACCGTTAAATTGTCTAAATCTGGCATCAAATTTTTTTTGTTGATGAAAACATATAATAAAACGAATAACGATCAATACCCAAATGAGAAGTAATATGTAATCACACAATTTAGAGCCTCCAAGACCTGAGCAGGGCCAGCCCAGGGCACGAACGAGGTGGGCGACCGTCATGGGCCCCCAATTTTGGAAGTCCCGTAATTTTACAATAGAATAGGTATATCAAAAAACAAAAAAAAACAGAGACCCAATCTGGAAGCAACAAAAAAGCCAGCGCTCCAATCGAAAAAAATATGATAGCTTGATTGATGATTTTGCTTGTAAAAAAATTTATTTATGTGAGAAAAATGGTCCAAATTTTAGACTTTGTCATAGGTCCCGTAAATCATAGGACCGACTATGGACCTGAGTCACCTGATGCAAGACCAAGAGCTCCAGTCTTCGACATCATTATTTCTTAAATAAATACTAAGCCTGCACATCCAAATTCTTAAATTATATATATAAAAAATCCTCATCATTATTGTAGAAAATAAATTCATCTAACAATTGAGGGATCTTTAGAAACAAAATAGCAATTAACACACCGGTCAGAGCAATATCTTTAAGAAATCCTAATTTTTTTGTATGATTATAAATATGAATCTTAGAGTCAGTAGGGAATAGGGATCCAAGAATTGGAGGTCTTGGAGAGATTGTAGAGTAGGAATTGAGGAAGAAATGGTATAACTTGAAATACAAAATTACAAAACTAACCATAATATTTTTTTTGAGGCCCCCAAAAATTGGAGGTCCTGTGCGGCCGCACTATTGGCACGGCCCCAGGGCCGGCCCTGGATTTGTCATTGATCAGTTTGAAAAAAATAGAAACTCATGAGTTCCTCTAGGATTTTTGCAACTTTATAGGAATCCTCAATCCCTCGGAGATTTCCACAAATCTCTTTGCTATATTTGTTTGTAAGAGGCTTATATATATATTTTATATACAACAATCTTTATAGAGAGTTAAACATTAATAACAAGATTTCTCTATTCCTGTTTCTTCTGTCTTAGAATTCTTCATAGAATTTCCAAGTACAACATGACTTACGGTACTTGTAGTCGGATTTCTTGTTTTTCAGGGATTCGTGCGATATTTATGCCAAAAACATGATTTGTGGTACTTATATAAAAATATCTGGAAATTGCTGTGAAATTCAATTTCGGGGTTGGTTTTTATGAAAAATTCACCCGCAGGGTGGATTTTATGAAATGCCAAGAATTATATATTTCCACGTTAAATATTCTAAGATTCCCTTAGATGCTCTATTGTCATTTTTATAGTTCCAAAAATACCCCTTCGCGTAAATTTGGTCATATATATATGATTTTGATTTCACAAACTCAGATTTGGATTGCGATTTTATTCTTCTTCTTCTTTTTCACGAGAGATCTGAATTCTATTGTTCTCATCTTCAGCAGAGATCGCAAATATCGTTCGTTGTTCACTGTGATTTTTTTCAGTCGAACTTCGATCATCGCTCATCATCATCATCATCATTATCTTCTTTGTGGAGTGATTTGAAGTTTTTCGGCGATTAGGTCAATTGTGGAGAGAAGACCATCTTCTTGTCTTTTTATAGATATTAAAACAAGGTGAGAGTTTAGATATCTAGAAATTCATTCATCATCTTCGTCCAGTCGCAAAATTTTTGCTGAATTTGAATTTGTTATAAAGATTATTAACTGAGTAACGATTATAGAGATCTTTAATCTCGTTATTTTTGTGCGAATATGACGGCTAATATGACGGAGAATGGTCAATTGTCACAGAGAAAGAGAATTCTCTGTTATAATTCGACGGAGAATGACCATTCTCCGTTAGTATTGGCCGGAGAATGACCATTTCCATTGAGAATGATCATTCTCCGTTAGTTTTAGACGGAGAATGATCAAAAATGTGTTGTCCTATTTTGTGATCTTTTCTGTTTTTATGTTATCGGAGGGGGGGAGGAGATGGATTCAAGCTGTTTAGTTAATCTTTGTTTCAAGAGAGACATAGTTTTCTGCCGTGTCACACATGAAAGTACCGTAGAATTTTTTAAAGCATCAAGTGTGCGATCGATGGACTTCTTTGGATCCACTTTCCTTTCGTTTCAAGTTTTTGCATTCTAATGGGCTGTACGTTGACAGTAATTTTTGGCTTCGGTCCTTGGTTGGGGGTTTCAATGGTACCCATGACGTGAGCTTTGATCTATTTGTGGAGCAAGTATACCCTCCATGTTCTTCATCGATATCTTTTTCTTGTCAAAGCATTCCTATGAGACCTTCGTCTTCCTCTTCTAGTTCCTTGAGTAGTAGATGTTCTCCTACTGTAAAGGATAAACGAGTAGTAGAATTTTATGAGGGCTCAATTGAGACAGTAAAGAAGAGTAAATCGGATATGTGGCCTGGATCAATTACAGACGTTGGTCAGATTTTCCTAAATGGTGTTGAAGAAGTTAGGCACGCTCACTACTAAAATAAAACGATTTAGCGACGGCCCTATCCGTCGCTAATCCGTTGCTAATTGAAATTATCGACGGATTACCGAGGGATATGGGCTGAAAAAATCTGTCGGGAATAACCTCCTCGCTAAAACTAGTCCGTCGCTAGTCCGCCGCTGAGCGACTACTTAGCGACGGATTACCGTTGGCTAAATCAAAACAGTTAGCGACGGCTAGCCGACGGCTTCCCGTCAACTTCGACAGTTTAAAATTTTAATATAGCAAAGATTAGCGACGGACAATACGTCGCTAAATCGTCGCTAAATGCGTATCAGAGGGTTTCTGATACGCAACATCCGTCGCTAATCCGTCGCTAACCTCGTCGGATTAGCGGCGGAAGTAGCGACGGATAATCCATCGACAGGCTTCTGGATATTTTTCATATTTCCAGAACCTGAGCAACGGGAAATCCGTCGCCATTCCGTCGCTCAGTGTTTTTCCAAAACCAGGCCGACGGATAATCCGTCGGCCATCCGTCGCTATCCTGTTATTCATACAGTTAGCGACGGATTATTCGTCGCTATCCTGTCGCGAGTCCGTCGCTAAATACAGTACCTCGTCGGATTAGCGGCGATTTGGCGACGGATTATCCGTCGCCATGCTTCTGGATATCTACCATATTTCCAGAACCTGAGCGACGGGCAATCCGTCGCCATTCCGTCGCTATGTGTTTTCCAGAAATAGGCCGACGGATAATCTGTCGGCAATCCATCGCTACCTGCAATATTCCGTCGGCAACCCGTCGGCAATCCGTCGCTACCTGTAATATTTCGTCGCAAAGTTGTCGCTAGTCCGTCGCTAATTGCAATATTTTTGAATTTTTTTTGCAGGAAACAGACTATTCCCTGTAATATAACATATCCAGCATCCACCATACACAAATATAACATATCCGACATCCAACATATCCAACAAATATCCATATTGTCAACACAATATCTCTAAACATCCAATATATCCCAACATACACAAAAAAATATCCAACACAATAACCAACAAAATATCCAACACAATATCCCAACATACATAGCAAAATATCCGAACATAAACAAAATATCCAAAATGTACACATCCAAATGTCTAAATGTCTAAAAACATAAACAAAATCACTGAGAATGAGGAGGTGGATCATCTCGTGCTCTCTCCGCCGCTTTCGCTCTGCGTATATAATGCTCCACCATGTGTGACGGCACTTGGGACAAGATACGGTCTGGAAGCGAGCGTAGCTGCTCTGACGACATCATGTCAAGGAGCGCCACGATAGCAACATCCTGGTACCAGGCTGGCCTCGGAAGAGCGGTCAAAAGAAAGCCGTCCGGTAGAAGAAGGACCAGGTCGATCCGAAGCACCGGCAGCAGCAGTAGACGGAGCAGCAGCAGACGGACCAGGAGCAGACGGATCGGGAGCGGAAGAAGCATGCGGATAGTGCCCCAGCACCATCGACCACAAATCCGACACCGCCGTGGCGAGAGTCGCAAGCTGCGTCCTCACATCGTCTGCGGGGTGCGCGGGAGGAGGCGGAGGCGGAGGCGGTGGATATCTCGGAGTCGACGTCTGCAAAAAATCTGCCATGGAACCTAAGCCGTACAGGCGCCCTTTCCTAAAGCCGCCGGCGGATTCTATGAACACGTCGTCGTAGCGAGCGGCCATAGAAGAGGGCGTCTGGGTGGGCGTCGTTTCACCGACATCCTCGACAGGGGGCTCAATCCGACGGAGTGCCTCACGATACGCAGCCTATCCAATGAATGCGTTTATACTATAAGTTTTCCTAAGGGGACGTTTGGTATGCGGAATACTATATAGCCAAAAATTCTATATTTCGAGAATCAAATTCCAAGGAATTAAATTTCCTTGAAAATTAAATTCCCATGTTTGGTGACAATATAAATATTCCCAAAAAAAATAAAAAATAATAATAACGAAAAAATGAACAAATATAAAAAAAAATCGGTAAAAACAAAAAAAATCGATAAAAACGAAAAAAATGGTAAAAACAACAAAATAACAAAAAACGACAAAAACGATAAAAAACGATGAAAAAGGACAGAAATCGGTTAAAACGACAAAAATGACCAAAAAACGACAAAAAATGTATAAACGACAAAAAAATAACAAAAAAAGGGTTAAAACGACAAAAATAACCAAAATACGACAAAAACGACATAAATCGGTAAAAACGACAAAAAAAACCAAAATACGGCAAAAAACGACAAAAAAAACAAAAAATCGGTTAAAAACGAAAAAAAATCGGTAAAAACAATAAAAAATCGGTTAAAACGAAAAAATAACCAAAAAGCGACAAAAAACGAAAAATAATCGATAAAAACGACAAAAAAGGACAAAAAATTCGGTTAAAAACGACAAAAATTCGGTAAAAAACGACAAAAAAGGATAAAAATCGGTTAAAACAACAAAAAATCGGTTAAAAC
Organism: Iris pallida; assembly: GCA_029216955.1. Lineage (NCBI taxonomy): Eukaryota > Viridiplantae > Streptophyta > Magnoliopsida > Asparagales > Iridaceae > Iris > Iris pallida. The sequence continues at coordinate 14,088,100 of JANAVB010031417.1, read as the reverse complement.
GACAAAAATGACAAAAAATCGGGTAAAACGACAAAAAATGACAAAAAATCGGTTAAAAACGAGAAAAAAGGTAAAAATAACAAAAAATCGTGTTAAAACGACAAAAAATAACCAAAAAGCGACAAAACGAAAAAATAACTGATAAAACGACAAAAAAAGGACAAAAAATCGGTTAAAACGACAAAAAAATCGGTTTAAACGACAAAAAATAACCAAAAAGCGACAAAAAACGACAAAAAAAAGGTAAATGCGACAAAAAAGACAAAAAAGCCATCAAATCAGTAAAAATGACCAAAAAAAGCGACAAAAAACGACAAAAAAATCGGTTAAAAACAACAAAAAGCTAAAAAACGACAAAAAAAATCGCTTAAACGACAAAATTGACAAAAAAAGCGACAAAAAGGACAAAAATTGGGTAAAAAACGACAACAAATAATCAAAAAGTGACAAAAAGACAAAAAAGGGTAAAAACGACAAAAATCGCTTAAAACGACAACAAAAAGTGGTAAAAAACGACAACAATTGACAAAAAAGCTATAAAAATGACAAAAATAATCAAAAAGTGACTAAAAAGACAAAAAAAAAGGGTAAAAAACGACAAAAAATCGCTTAAAACGACAAAAAAAATGGTAATAAAACGACAAAAAATGACAAAAAAGCGATAAAAATGACAAAAAAAGAAAAAAAATGTTCAAAACTAATCAAAATTGATCAAAAAAGAAGAAAAAAATTTAGACAATTTTTTTTTCCTGGACAAAATAAAATACCCACCTATTCTCCAGGGATAAATTCCCATGTTTTGTGGGTAAACTATTTATCCGGGTATTTATAATTCCCAGGAATAATTTTTTTATAAGCCAAACAAACGTGGTAATAGATTCCCATCTTAAATTTTCCCGGGAATAAAAAAAATACCGCGTACCAAACGTCCCCTAAGTTATAATCTAAACCCTATGTTTCCCTAAGTTATAGTTTAATCCTAATGTTTACGCAGCCTATCCGGGGAATACGTATGGCGACCACGACTGTTACCACTACGCCCACGCCCACGACCACCACCACCACCACGGCCAGCACCACCAGCACGAGTGCTAGCAACCATGTCCTGTAAATAGAACACATAAACATAATTAATAATATAGAAGTATAAATGAATATAAAACTAAACTAAAATATATATACCAGCAGCAGGGCGACGAGTGCCGGCCAGAGGAGTAGGACTAGGAGTGCCATCTGCAAAAGAAAATCATACAATAAGTAGATGATCGAACGACAAAAACATGAGTTGAAAGAATAATACAGAAGTTTAATTTAAACTGAATCGTCCTCGTCCTCGGCCTGGCCGCCTCGGCCTCGGCCTGGCCAAGTTTTCGCATGCTTCTTCGGTCCCAATGCCAAATAACGAATGCTCTCATTTGTGAGTGTTGTTTCTGGCAATAAACTTATAAACAAATAATGATAATTTAAATGTTTTACTTGCATTTATTTTAATGGTAGCTGCATAACATATTATCTCAGTTACTTACGTATTTTTGAAACCAGGTCGGAAAGGTACAATCAACCTCTCTTTGAAGTCCCTCATCGGCAGAAATTGACGGTGACAGTCAAAGAAAGAAGTTTTTCCTCCATGCCTAAGGCGGAACGCCTTACTATTTTCCATGCATATCGGACAAGACATGTTGCCGTGCGTACTCCATCCCGACAGCATACCGTATGCTGGAAAATCATTGATTGTCCACATGAGTGAAGCTCTCATCTGAAAGTTCTGTTTCCTGGAAATATCATACGTCGTGACGCCGATCTCCTACAGCTGTTTCAGCTCATCCACCAACGGTTGTAAATATATATCGATGTTCTTCGTCGGATTTTTGGGACCGGGTATGATAGCTGTCACGACCCGCACCCATTTTTTTGGATACGAGACGTGTCCAAGCCAGCCTACGCCGCAGAGTCGGCGGTAGAACGCTGTCACGGCCAAGATGCTCAAAATCACAAATAATGCTCATTCACAAAATTAATTTAATTTACAATATTTACAAGTTTTATATTTGCAAAAAAAATATAAACTCGTACAAATGTTGGAACGACTACAACTCATCTATCTAGCTAGTCTCTAGGCTTTTCGTCTGCAAGTACACCCGTAACTCCCCATGCTAAGTGAATCCATGGCTAACCTGAAAAATATTGATTTTCAGTCAGGAATGGAACGAGCACAATTCACTGAATGCAATTTCAATAAATGAAAATGACTATACAACAGAGGTTAGACATCAATTACATTTTTTTTGAAAATAAACATAAAATACGGAAAACCAATAGCAAATAAATAGACTCAAAATACTTTACCCAACTGTTAGAAGTACCTTTGATATGTGATCAGTCTGGGACACTACACCGCGAGGTCTACGAGGTCTACTTGCATGAAAAATAAACAATGTCTACGAGGTCTACTTGCAGAAATTAAACAATGTCTACGAGGTCTACTTGCAAAAAATAAACAATGTCTACGAGGTCTACGGCATGAAAATAAACAATATCTACGAGGTCCACTGTATGAAAATAAACAATGTCTACGAGGTCTACTGCATGAAAATAAACAATGTCTACGGTCGGATCACACATCCTTGGTATTTCTCATTCCCGACTCGACACTTTATAATAGAATATAAAAAAATTACATAACCAATGGCCAATCAATGAAATATAGTGAAGATCAATATAGAAATGCAGACAATAAACTGTACTCGCCTGTGGTCCTGTGCTGGTGAAACCGATAATCTGAGCCCTCAGTGTGCCACAATATCAAAACTCGTACAATAGTCTCCGGATGCTGAAATTACCAATATTCTCAGAATAGTCAAATTAGCTAGATTGCCTGTCCTTAAGTCAAATTCTGGACACAGGGGCAAAACGGTAATTTTGGGTCAAAACGGTGTCCGCCGTTGGACCCTTTGTACCGAAAAATGTGCCAAGGCAATGGTCTCTAAAGTCGTCAAACTACATGTCTACGAATTCGTTTTGATGAAACGAACCCAACCGTATGTCCAAAGTTGGATTCCGGCGGCCCGTGCACAAAATCGCCCGTTGAATCGGACCGTGGGCCCGCAAAACGACGATCCGATCAACTGTCTCAGAATCGGACCAAACTTGGCATACAGGACCAGAAAAAGATACGATCCTGTTGGCATAAGTTTCGTCTCGATCTGACTAGCGTGCACAAACTAATTGAGGAATTTGCACAGAGG